>JAWWMP010000171.1:31563952-31663385 GCA_035047865.1 Dendrocincla tyrannina
GTCACCTGGCAACAAACTCCTTTCAGACAGTAGTACAGCATGGTGTGGTCTCCCCTGAGCCTCCTCCAGGCTAAAAAGCCTCAGCTCTGTCAGCTTCTCTTCACAGGACTTGTGTTCCAGACCTTTCACTACCCTCATTACCCATCTCTGGACCTGCTCCAGCACCTCAATATCCTTTCTAAATTGAGGCACTAGAACTGGACAGTGCACTTGAGGTGCAGTCTCACCAGTGCTGAGTAGGGAAAGAATCACTTCCCTGGACCTGCTGGCCAAACTATTCCTGACACAGGGGAGGATGCCATTGGCCTTCTTGGCCACCTGGGCACTCCTGTCTCACGTTCAGCCTGCTGTCAGTCAGAATCCCAGGTCCCCTTCTGCCTGGCTGCTCTCCAGCCACTCTGTCTCCAGCTTGTAGTTGTGGCCAAAGTGCAGGACCCAGCACTTCGTCTTGTTAAACATCATCCCGTTGGATTCAGCCTATCTATCCAGCTGTCCAGGTCCCTCTGCAGAGCCCTCCTACCCTCCAGCAGACAACACTGCCCCCCAGCTTGGTGTCATCTGAAGATTTGCTAAGGGTAGACTCAATCCCCTCCTCCTGATCATCACTGGGCCCAAGACTGAGCACTGGGGAACACCACTAGTGACCGGCTACCAACTGGATGCAGCACCATTCACCATCACTGTCTGTGCCCGGCCATCCAGACAGTGCTTAACCCCAAGGAGAGTGCACCCAAGCAGTTCTTTACCCCAAGCTGGGGACTGCTAGCTTTTCCAGCAGTATACTTGGCTCTACTGATGCAACATCTTGAGTACTGTGTCCAGTTCTGAGCTCCTCTGTACAAGAAAGACAAGGAGCTATTGGAGAGGGTCCAGCGGAGATGACAAAGATGATGAGGGGTCTGGAGCATCTCTCTTATGAGGAGAGACTGTGGGAAATGGGCCTGTTCAGTCTAGAGAAGAGAAAACTGAGAGGGGACCTCGTTGATGCATATAAATGTCTCAAAGGTGGGTCCCAAAAGGATGGTGCCAGATTCTTTTTGGTGGCACCCAGCAATGGCCATAAAGTAACACAGAAGAAATTTCACCTCAGCATGAGGAAGAACTTCTTTGAGGGGGGCAGAGCAATGGAACAGGCTGCCCAGGGAGGGTGTGGAATCTCCTTCTCTGGGGACATTCAAAACCCACCTGGACACGTTCCTGTGTCATCTGTGCCAGGTGACCCTGCCTGGGCAGGGGGGTTGGACTGGATGATCTCCAGAGGTCCCTTCCAACGCTAAATGATCCTGTGATTCTGTGAAATGCAGGGAAGCCTGTTCAAAGGACAGAGCTGCCATGTAAGAGCTTTGGGCCATTGCAATGCCATGCTCCACTCAGCCCCGTGCCAACACTGAGGTGTCACAGCACATAAGGTGAGTGTGAAAGTGAAGAAAACACTGGCAAAGGCTGGGGGTGAGGCCTGGATGATGCTTCTCTGATTTTATCATGTCAGGCAGCAACAAATCATGTACAACCACGGAAAAATATTAGTTGTACCAATGCTTTCTAAGAAACATCCCCACCCCAAAATAAAGCTTCCAGAAGGAAGGAGCTGAGCAAGCTAAAATAACATTTTCAATTTTTCAAAAATAAAAGCAGTGCTAAACCTGAAAACTATTTCTTAAGAGAGGCTGTGAACGGACATCCTGGATAAAGCATTCCTGCATTTAGGGAGTTCCTGACACCCAAACTGCAGCACAAGACACAAACACACACCTTGGCATCGCCTCTGGGAGGCTGTCAGGGACCTCATGCCTGGCTGGGGCTGGCAAATGGCACCCAGGGACTTGCAGGGTTCTCCTGGCCCTGGTGGTGACAAGCCTGGGGACATGAAGCTGGTGCTGGTTTTTCCTACAGTGCCAGGGGTGCTGCAGGGAGGGGCAGGGCAGTCACGCCCTTTGCTGGAGGGAGCACTCGCTTTCAATAGCTTAATCTTCCTGTGTATTTAGGCAAAATTTTATAGAACCACAGAATCATTTGGGTTGGAAAAGACCTCCAAGATCACAGAGTCCAACTGATAACCCAGCACTGTCAAGTCCACCACTATAACATGTCCCTTAGTGCCACATCTACACGCCTTTTAAATACCTCCAGGGGTGGTGACTCCACCACTTTCCTGGGCAACTTGTTCCAATGCTTGACCACACTTTTGATGCAGAAAATTTTCCTAATAACCAACTTAAACCTCCCCTGGCACAACTTGAGGCCATTTCCTCTTGTCCTAGTGCTGTTATTTGAGAGAAGAGGCCAATCCATCTCTCTACATCCTCCTTACAGGTACTTGCAGAGAGTGATAAGGTCTTCCCTGAACCTCCTTTTCTCCAGAGTAATCAACCCCAGCTCCCTCAGCCACTCACAGGCTTTACTGTCTACACCCTTCACTGGTTCTGTTGCCCTTCTCTGGACACTCTGCAGCACTTCAGTGATTATTGCCAAGCAGGTTTCCAATTGTCAAGCAGGTTTCTAATGTATTTCCAGGTAGTCACCAGCCAGCCAAGGAATTTCTCGCAGCCTTTTCAAAGCCAAAGAAAACTCCACACTGGTAACATTAGTCAAGAAAAAAAGCTACTATAAATGTAGTTGCTGGGTCACAGACAGTCCATTGCACCGCTGTGATCACATCCTGGAGGGGCTGTGCAGGGCCAGGACAGCCAGGGGCTATGTAAGCACAGAAAAATAGGAACCACAACCCTCTGGTATCCAGCACCTGGCAAACCCCAAGCCCTCCCCAGCCCAGAGAGCTGGGGGCGGGGAGCAGCCACCCCTGTACACCTCCACAATCAAAATCCAGCAGTTCCTTGTACAAAAGGATCACTGCTTGCAGCTGTTGTGACCACTTGACAACAGCACACAGTATCACACTCAGTACTTGTAAACAGTCCACCAGTGAATTAAAAGCCCACATATTTTACTAATTGCTGCCTTTGGGGCCTGGAGAAAGCATTCTGCTGACAAATGCTGTGCACAGGGTTTGTACATGCCGTGTTTGCTGCATCATTTCACCCAGCTCTAGTGGGAACTACGCTCCCTTAGAGACCAAGGGAGAGTTTCTGGCGCTGGGGTGCAAAAGGGGGACAAAGCTCGACCCTCCCCACCAGCCCCCCAGGGCAGCAGTTCCCAGGGTAGCCAAACCCAGGTGCACATCAGCTCCAGGTCCTCACACTTGTGATTTTTAAGTGACGAGTTCCCCAGCCAGGACTAAGCCCCTTGAGATCTAAGCACGTGTGTGCAAGTGTTTGCAGAAGCAGGTCTGAGGAGCTCAACCCAAAGCCAATTAAAGCTGGTGGCATTATGCCCTTAGATTTCAAGAAGCTTTGACTTGGGACCCACTGACCTGGGTAGCTTTTGGCCAGATGTTTTATTACTGTTTTAGTTCACTTGTAGGTGGCTGGAGGAGAAAATCAAACAAACTCCTACTTAGCCCAGAGAATTAAAACAAGATGGAGTACTGGAAAGGCAGTTACCTTGCAGTAACACAGCAGTATGATTACAATAGTGATTTTTAAACTATATACAGTTTTTAACAAGAATTTTATAACTAAATTATGAATATCTTTGTAGTGGTTTATGGCTACTGTGCTATTTATTATTCTAGCCTGGGTTTTAATGCAAGGCTCCACTTTCAAGTGAGTGAAGCTCTCACCAAGCAATTTTGAGCCATGGGGCAGATATTCCACAGGCTGGTGTCCGACTGGATCACTTCATTACATCAGAGAATACTCTGGTACAGGTGCATCACTCACCTCCTGTGTCTCAACCCGATGACAAGCCTTGTCTCTGAGCTGCAGCACTTCAGCATAGCACATGGGGACACAGGGAGTTAAGGAGAATTTTGAGCCATATTTATTTCTGGGTGCCAAAACAGATTTAATATTTTATTAGCTGTGGAGTTTGTGAGACAGCTGATTATGTTGGGCTCAAGCAAAGCAGTCAGTCTTTTTAAATGCAGAGCATCCATTTGAAATGACTACTGCCAGGCACAGGCCAGGCAGGCAATGAAATATTTAGCTCATAAAGCATTTCAGCATGCAGGGCTGGGGCCAGACACGGGTGCTGTGATGTTGAAAAGCACAATGCCCAAATCTGAGGTGCCTCAGCACGGAGGCTTTAGAGGTGCAGCAGTTGCTCAGAGAGCAGAGCTGTGAGGTCCTCAAGGTCCCTGCCAGGGTGCAGGAACCTGTGCTGTGCATGGATTGGTTTGGGAGGATACAGGCATCAAAGCCTTTCCTACGACTCGACTTCCCAGATCATGCTGCCTCTTGCTCCCCTTCCCCCAATATCAGTGGCTGAAAGCATTTTCTTTCAGAGATAATCTCTCCAGAAGAAATTGTTTGGAAGCAAGTTTGACATTTCTGTTGTCGTAAGGTCTGATATTTTATTTGCTATTTTTATTAGAGTTTTCCAGATTTTCCTATAATATAGTCCAAACACTCTAAATGCTTGGCACGCCCTGCTCTGTGTGCACATTTTTACCGTGGTGAGGGACAAGTGCTTGTATGTCCCCAGAGTGACACAAGCACTTTCTGATAGGATGGATGCTGCATCAATACATTTGCAATAGGTGAAAATGGTGCAAACTGAACCACAGAAGTCACTGAATGGTGTTAGCATTGACATTGCTGGAATGGTGACCAGAGTGGACGATAGCTGTGCTGAAACTTCAGAGGAACTTGGGTAAGGAACTTCTAACCTACCACTTTTGGGTTAAAATTTGCCATTTAACCTCTGTACCAGATGGCAAAGTTTTAACACGTTTGTCCAAGGGTAACAGAATAAATGAAATCTGGTTTCTCCCACCATCTGATACAGTTTTACAGTTCCTGTCCTCATCCTTCCACCTGCTGCCCTTCACAGTTCCTCCACATCTTCAAACCCCTCTCCAAGCCTTCAGTTCCTCCTCTCTGTCCTGTAAACCCACAATATCCTACATTCGCTTCTGTACTACTCACATCCTCTTCTGCTTGGCAATATCTCAGCTTCCTCCCATTTCACCTGTGCCCAGTTTACAGAAACCTCAGCTCTCTTCCACATCTTCAGACCTGTGCTGTGTGGTTGGCCAGGTGGGCAGCAAGGAGCACCTGATGTGGTTTCAACAAGCTGCTGCCCAGACAGCCAGTCCATCAGTCCTGCACGCCCACAAATGCTGGGTCAGATTCTCCCTGCCTTTCTTTCAGAAAGCAGAGAGAATTTAATTATTTTTCCCAAGCACTGCTTAAGTCAATTTAAGAACCCATTGACATGGCATGTGGCATTTAAAAAAGGGCTACAAGACTCCAAGGATCTGTCCAAATCCAAGTGACAATTCCGTCCCCAGTCAGTGGTCACTGGCTGAACCACTTCATACTCACTCTTTCTCAATTCATTTTTTAAACTATACACACATACCCTCGTATTAGAGAGGGCTTTACTGAGACATGTATTTCTAATTCAGCTGGAGAGCCAAAGGGAAGCCAGGACAAACACTCTCTGCCCCAGCAGCTCCCCCCAGCATGCCCACGGTCACGTGGTGACTTTACAAAATCTATTTACACGAGCAGTAATCCACTAACTGTATGGGCTGGAAAATGTTACGCAGTCTGAGAAGAATCAATACGGAGTCTAAAGAACTAAAAAGCTCCATAGATTGTTTTTGTTGGCTAAAATCTCCTGGTAATCCAAAACCCTTGAAGTTTTACCTGACCTGCCATGACCACCTTGCAACAGGGTACTTTGGTAGAGGCTCAAAATCAAACCCATGACACAAAGGAGGTCACAATGTCACTGCAACAAAAAGCTTTACAGACTAAGCAACTGCTGCTGATAAAAGAGTTCTATTTTCAAAAACTTTGTTGATGAGAAAGACGTTCCTTTCCTCAGCTATGGATTTTTCTCCTTTTTACCTAATTCCTGTTTCACCATGCACTGCTCTCGTATTTTGCGTCCGAGATTGACCAGAGCCTTTCCTCAGAGCTCGTATTTCCTTAAAATATTTCCATGATGTTTGCAACCAGGTTGATTAAAAGTGAGGACGAGTGTGATTACGGCATGCCCAAGCACATGCCATGCAAGTCACTCAGGGCTGCCCCAGTTTTCATCTGTTACTACCAGAAGTACATGACAGTGGGGATTGCATGACTGCTCCAAACCTTAGGGCACAGCATTGATTTCTAGATCATGATTATTTTTGGAACGTCCCATCCTCCTGCTCTCAAAAAAGGTTTGAGGGTTTTTAAGTTTAAAACATAAATGTAAGGCCTAATTCCATTTCCTTGTATGAAGGGATCCTGAATAGTTAAAATACAATGTTTAACCCATTGCTATTAGTTTGACTTTTCTGTTATTGCTACTTGGAGGTGCATATACTTCTGTACGTCAAAAATGAAACAAAATCAGCGTAGTCACTGAGCTGTGCACCCATTAGAGAATCCTTGGCACTTTGTGATTATCACAATATGATATTTGAGGAAAGACTTAGGGGTTTTTTTCAAAAAGTGGGTAAAACATCCCATTTAGCAGCAGAGCTGAAAGAACTCATGGTTCAGTGTGTCTGGCAGTACTTCATTGGGTAGGTGCTGAGTTGCAGTAGTTCATTTCATCCAGTCACCAACACCTGTGCAAAGACATTTGGAACTACTTAAGCCCCTGTATTTGCAAAATTTTCTGTAAAGAAACAGCATTATTTACTTAGAATTTGTCTAGATGCTTGAAAATATGCTAAAAAGATAATTATGACAGTGTTACACTATTCAGGCATTCTGCTCAAATAAATGATATGGAATATGTGGGTATTCATTATTTTCTCCCATAGAACAATTAATTATACTTATCAGCAAAACAAAAAAGAAGAAACCAGAATCATAGAACCATTAGGTTGGAAACTCTATCATTGAGAAGAGGGGTAAAATAAATTGCAAATTTCTATACAGCACAAATGCTTATCCAACTGAATGTAGTAACTGTTAGATGCTTTTGTTCCAATATGTGTTAGCCAGTAATCCAGAAATTAATAGAAGGTTTGTGGTGGAAGTCTATTTGGGCAATTTTAGGAATATGTAAAACAAAATTTGTGGTCTTGGGGCTTTTCAGGTTTTGTGTCCTACAACAGGGAGTGGTGCTGATTCCCTGGGACCCTCTAAACTATCCCTGCTCCCCAAGGGCAGCGAGGTCAGTGTCTCTGAGTAACCACAGAGCAATTCAGAAGCAGCCGAGAAATCTCTGAAAATATTTCTGAGTATTAATTATCATTTGAGATAATAATTTTCCAGATGAGGGGAATTTCTTCCAGCGGGAGGAGGCTGAACACAGTGCCTGGGCTCTGTGCTAAAGAGGAGTGTACCCTGTTCCCCACACACTGGCCTCAGGTCTAGGGCTCATCTCGGTGCCACACCAACTTTTTTTTGTTATAAAGAAACCTTTCTATGTGGTGGCTCCTTCCGTGGTGTGTAAATCACCAAAGCAACACTGCACGTTCATCATGAAGGAAAACCGAAGCAATAAAATCTCCCCAGGAGCTCTGGGAGAGGCAGCTATAGCTTTTGCTTCAATTTATATATGAAACTGCAGATTGTGTGTGGCAGAAGGTCAGCAGTGGGGCTGAGCACACGTTGTCTCAGAGGGCACATGGACACAGGTGGCTGCTGGCACCCCATGGGCCAGCAGAGCCCTGGTGTGGTTTGCACCAGCCTGTGCAGTCAGGCACTTACCTCCTGGTGAGCCCAGACCATCCTTATCCCCTGTGCAGTGCTAGAAAAAAATAAATGTAATAAATACCAAATCTTACTTACATTTTTTTCAAATAACGAAGTATACCAACCAGAGAACTATTCCTAATTTATATGCAAGTCCTCTTTTCTTTATTTTTTTTATCAGTATCTGACAGCACTGAAGCATGAAGCCTGGGCAGACATGAAATCCACAGCCCTGGAAACACCAGGAAGCAGCACTGTGAGGGGATTAACCAGACATGAGGCATTAAAGTATTGCAAAGAGGATCGAAAGAGATTTATGACTGCAAAGCCACCCACCAGAATTACAGTCAGCTGAGAAGCTGGACACAGGAAAAGCGGGTAAGGGGTTTGCATTCAGATCTCTCCTAGAATAAACTCAAACTTTGGGGTGTGCACTGCAGTACAACATCAGATCAGGCTTCCCTGCGACATGAGGCTGCAAACAAAGCCATCTTCTTTCTACACTGAAAATCATAGCTTTCTGACAGTCACATATTATCTGGAAAGAAAGCAAGAAATGACACTGAAATATGGTCACTGGCATGCCTAAAACAAACAGCCCTGAGGGCAGCAATAAAGCAGTAGCTGCACAAAAAAGCCACATAAAGGGAAATAATACCAAGAAATAAGAGGAACTTAAGGACCCAGCCTTCCCATAACATTTCCTTCTCCAAAATGAAAATGACTCTCAGGGTTCCCACTCCAAGAAGATACTAGAATTAATTATTAAACAGGAAACTGCCTCCTAGCAGAGATAAAGGCCGACATCAGTGCAGATGAGGCCGTGGATCAGCAGAGCAGTGACACACAAAAGACCTGCTCCTCCAGTCCTGTAGCCTCTGTGGGCATTAATGTACTTCATGTGGAGAAGTCAGGTGTTTCAGAGAAGTGTTGTACCAACATCTGTACCTTCAGATTTTCACACTGAGATCAGCATCATCACGAGCAACAGCTCCTCCCTTCCTCTCCTCTGCCTTGCCTTCACAGCTAGCTTTGGCTTCACCTGTCTTCACCTCCATCCACAAGTCCTCTCTCCTTCCTCCTGCTTTCTCCAGACCCAGCAGGAGACAGAAGGGCATGAGCAGCCACTTGGGTCTCTGCCTGTTGACTGGGCCTAACCCAACACATTATTCATCTCAGCATTGTTCACAGTAGGTCATCCTGCCCCCAAGAACGAGTACGTTCCCTGAAATATGCTCTCCATGCGTTTTTATGGACAAGGCTAGGGATGGGTGTGAAATGCAGAGTTTTTCTTAGTACCTGTAAACCACCTTTCTCTATCAGATCAGTTTCTCCTCCTTGAGAAATAAAGCAGCACAGACATGTGACAGGGTGAACTCCTGCTGCCAGGAGAGCAGCAGAAGTGGCTCTTGCTATTTTAAGAGCCTGGCCCACTTCTTCCAATCTTCCTTGAGGGCAGACATGCATCCCCCCTCACTATAGGGAGATCACAGGCAGCCCACGGAGAGACCACCAAAGACTCTCCCTGCGGTGCAGACTGAACTGGTCAGTGCATTAATGAGGTGGGCAATAAAACCAGTTCCCTTTGAGCACAGAGCAAATGGATTTTCAAAGAGGAAATGAGCCAGAAGATGCCTTAGAAGGAAGCTGGGGGAGTGACTCCCTCAGAGGCTACATTAAAGCAAAGACAGGGGAGTGAAGGATACAGATGCTGAGGATACACATCCCTTGGGGAGATTTATGGGTGACTGAATCAGAGCTGTTGCTGCTGCTGAAGAATTCCATTTCCCTAAATTGCCTTGCTGGCTGAGATCAAGCCCTCTGTACTTTTTCTCATACGCCAACATCACCTTTTGCAGCACAAATGGCAAATAAATTTCTTTATATAAAGTCACAAAATTACTTCAGCTGTCACTGAAATGAGAAGATAAATTTGAAATTAATTTTCAGAAGAGTCTAATGCACCAACAGTGTCATCATAATTACCTCAAATAATAAATATTTTGAATAATAAATATTTTGATACCCAAAGACATTATTCAACACCCAAATGATCTAATTATTTTATCTGAGATACCATTCAATATTAGAGATCCTTTCCACTGTATCATGAGGTTTTCAGTTGCACTATCTTCAAATCAGAACGCTTGTACACAGTAAAATTTATGACTATGTAGATCAAAGAGCACGATGCACTAACATTTTTTGGAGGTCATAAATAGAAATATTATCTATGGACACATAATAACAAAGAAGAAAACAATTCGTTTAATTCATGTTAGAGATAGACCCTGATACCCATGACTTTGCAATTTGATTTCAAGAAAAAAAAAACAAAGAAACTTTTAACATGGAACAAGTACTTTATCCTGGGGACAAAAGTGTCTTGAGGACATCATCAGCATTGCAGAACAATTGCACTGAAATAAATGTTAGTTATGATGGTCTGTGTCACAGTGACTGTACGCTGAGAGATTCAACAGAGCATGAGAGCACTTTTCAGGAGCCTTCTGGACCAGAGTTCTGCTTTCAAGTCTCATTTTCCCCAATTTCTAGTTAATTTTATGATATCCATTCCTACCTTAAATATAGCACTGGCAAGAATATTTCAGTTGGCAAATGGAGTTGGATGGCACGTTTGCTACACATTTATTTCATTAAGGTGGGGCTTTGGAGAAAAGCTATTTTTGAGCACATGTAGAAAAGTTTTTGTGACTAAAAAGACTCAAAGTATTTGATCTGATAATATGCATGATTCTAAACAACCCACTGAAGTTTGTGATCTACTGCTAAAAAGAACAATTAAAAATTGAGCTGGCGTGCCACTAGGATACACTTTGAACTAGTAAAGGGTTTGTAGAATAAGTTTTGGGATAGGATAACACCAGGATTAATACCCAGGTTTAGTGGTCAGTGTTAATTGAAATGTAGTGCTCACCTTTAGCAGGTGGTGGGTGCACATGTAGGTTTGGGGCTGGCAGGGGCTGCTGAGCTAAGCTAGGGCTGGAGCAAAAATAAACATCCCCAAGTGCACTGCTAATATGCACTGAGAGGTGATGCCTGAGCACTGGGTTAGGCAAAGACAAATAGGGTTTGGACTGCAAGAAAACTGGGATTTAAGGCAAAATAATGTTTATAGAAGCCTGCCAAAAAAACCTGCAAAAAAACCCCCAAAACCCGAAAGATATAAAATACATCACTGTAAGTTCAATAGTGATTGCTCCAATCTCCATTCATTTTCCAGTAAGCTTTGGCTTACAAAAGAACATGAATCACTATTAACTGATGCTGTCTTTCCAAACAGAAATGTACACGAGAAAAAGGTCACAAAGTAGTACATAAGAATTAAACCACTCTGGACCAACCTTTGGTCATTGGAGAGCACATCCCCTAAGAAGCATCAGACATTTCAGTTTGGGTTGTAGTCCAAGGTTTTGACAAGGACAGATACACAGAGACATACATACACATAGTAGATTATTAGGGTATAAAACTATGATCCAACAGTTCATAAACCTGAGAGACGTCTCGAAGGGAGCTTAAATGTGATGTTACATGGTTACGTTTTGATAAAGTAGTCTGAGAGGCAAATGGATGACAAAAAAATAATCCGTTCTATTCTCAGTGGTTTGCCAACCACCCTATAGCTTAATACTGGAACTTCACTCCTGCTAATGTGAATAACTTCTCATTCTTTTTCTGGCTGTCCTAGTCAGAAGTCTGCTTTTTGATGTCTGAATTAAACGTTGTTCATCTCACACAGTTCAAAGTTCAAGATCCTACTTGTACATGGCATGACCTCAGCCTAGCTGGAAAAAGTTACTCAAATGCAGGCTCTGTGATGAGAGGCCAACAACTGGATGCAGTTTCCACAGCAAAACTGGTGCCACTTAGCTTCAAAACAAGCCTGCATTGAGTGAACTAAAGGAGTTCCGTGGCACAGCCAAGAGCTCACAAACACACAGTCTGACAAATTCTTTTCAGCCAGCGTCAACAGTACCCACAGACAGACAGGCATTTCAGGCCTCAGCTCTCCTGAATCAGAGAGGATGAATCAGGATGAATAGTTTCAGCCAAAGAAGAATATTCAGTGCTTTTGTCTATCTCATCTATGAACAGCATCACATCCTACCAATAAATAAATAAATAACTGCTTAATGCCTGCAGACTGTATCACTTGCTGTGTCCTTACCCAGCTGCCTTCATCTTACAGGGGTCTCATCAGGGCAGTGTCTTGGAACTCCATACATCCTGTTCTCACAACTGTCCTCCAAGTGGAAAACTAGATTCACTTTTTAATATAGGGAAATGAGGGGCAATGAGGTAGGATGGGTGTGGAAGTCTGGAAGAAGTGTAGGCTCAACATGTGTGTGACAAAAGGCCGTGCAGAGTGAATGGAGCTGGCCCTGTGCAAGCTGGGCTGTTGCACTGGGCACACAGAATGACTCTGTGCCTTGTGGCAGTGACAGCAGGGATGTGTCACCTCCCTTGGAGCTGGCCCAGGTGCCTTACCGGAGCGTTGCTTTGTGCGTGCAGGCATGGCCAGCAATCAGGCATTGCTGCTGGGAGCAGGGGGAAGAATAAGAGGTCTCTGTTGAACAACTAGTCCTCTTCCTGCAACTGGTAAGAAGAAACATTGGGAGAAACTGGGGGAGAAACACTGATTTGTCCAAGGTCACCCAAACAACTTAGAGAACAGACCCAGAAAAGTGCCCCTTCAGTTGCCATAGTCACTCCATAGAGCAACATTTCATATAATGAAGAGATGAATTCACATTTGTGTGACAGAATTATCAACAATTTCAGTAGAGCCAAGACCCAAGTCTTGAAACTCTGAAAACAAATAAGCTTTCTTCAGTGCCCAAACAGATCCTCTGAGATCAGTCATACTTTTCTATACCAAAAGAAAGATGCTAGAACAGTACATATTGTTTATGGCTGTAAACAACTTGCTACCCAATTGACCATTGGCTTGATTTTAATTAATAAAGAAGTTAGTAAGATCTTTTTTTCTAAAGTCTTTAGACAGAATTGATTTAAAATATAGTAGATAGAGACTTACTATAAGTAAAAATAACTTTGAATGAAGATGTATCTGTTGAATTTACTTCTGAGATTCCCTGCACACTCACTATACAAGCACTCTGTTTCAAACATAATGAGAGCCACAATAAATTAATTACTTGTATTTGTGACTATAACATTATTTCATGGATAGCACACATGGTTATCACATCATACTGTCATGATATTTGTTTGATGTTCATAGAAGGACACAGTTAAGAAGAGAGTGTTCATCACCTTTTTATTAAGGTGACAAAAAAATGAGAACCATCTCTCACTTGGAAGAAGCTTGTTTGGAAATAATTTGAAACACTAGCCCCTCTCAGGAGAGGCAGCAAAAATATCTCTTCTATCATCTTACAAGAGTAGCCTGTGAGCCACGTTAATCATCTTGGACTGAAATTTATAACAACATATGGAAGACTTGCCTCACTATTATTAGAAGTTGCAAGTTTCATATGTGTTCGTCAACTAATTTAAGGATCACTTCTGCTTCGAACATTATACCCCAAGTAATAAGTGCTATAACAGGTCATTTGCATTCAGGAAATTATTTTTGGAAGAAGCTCCTGCTTGATGCAAAAGGGCAAAGGCCACTGCAACTTAAGGTTGACTTTTCCTGGGGCCTGATCCACACTGCCTTTGCCAGTCCATATGATCTTTTAATTCAGCTTCAAAGGATTTTGATAACACTGCCTTTGGAATAAAATGTCTTTAGTGATATTTTCCCAGGTTTAAATAGCATTTACTCATGGCTTTGTGTATGTGCTTGCTAAAGAACAGAATCGCACACAAGATTTGGTCTCTACAACCAGCACTGTGACTTTTCTGAACCTTTATTATACTTCAAATTTAGTATTGTTATTTCATCCTTTGAAAGACAAAAGCTGCTTTATGCTATAAACTCTCTGTGCTTGACTCTGCCAGTATTATAGGCACGAATAAAGAATTTAGTCAACAAATGTTTGCATCTCTTTGGATATTGATGCAGCTTCTCAGTTCTCCCTAGCAGAAAACTAGAAGTAAGATTTTGAGGGTGCTAGAAACGTTTACACAGGCATCTTGATGATGATGCTGTTGTACTGCATTCCCCACCCTCCTCCCCAAAAAGAAGAAACCCACAGCCTGGAAAGGACACTTTGGAAGGCTCCCAGCCCCTTCTAAAAGCTGCCATTGAGCGTCAGTCAAGTGAATCAATTTATTTAAGCTCTAAAACATTTATCTTTCTTTTTTTTCTTTAAATATACTCACTCTGCTCCCACACTCATGCACATAAGAGATGGAAGGTAAATTTATTCTAGCTGAGCTCATGAATGCTGAGCACGCAGCAGGCAGTGCCACAGGTGGGGGTGTACGCACTGGGTGTATGCTACACCACTGGGTAGGAGTAAAGATAACGTTAGACTTTTCTTTTACCCTGCAAGGAAAGGTAGGTTTAAGATCTTATATAGAAATTCAAAGTTTCTGTGACACAATCTCACCAGTGAGAAATTTTGGGTTCTTAGGCGCTGTTAAATTACATTTGAGGAGTGCCACTCATAAAAGGATTTAGTATTCTAGTTATCAGCCCAGTAAACTCAAGTACAGTATTTAAAACTATTACACAATTTTACAAAAAAACTTAATAATACATTGTTTAGGCAGATTTAACCTCTGCAATTTTCTTTTTAGATACAAGAAACGTCCAGGTCACAGAAGTAGCCAGAACTCCCCAAAGCGGAATAATTTAGTGCTGCCTTTAAGAGCCACAGTTGTCTTGAGGTTTGGCCATAGCTAAACTGGAAATGCTTTGGGAGAAATACTTTGATTCTGCCTTCCAGTCAGACAGATGAGTTAAGCAAACTGTTCAGCTGGGGATACTGAACACACAGTCAGCCAACTGAATTACCAGCAAAGCTTACAGGGGTTTATGTTTATTATGTTTTAAAAAATCTGTTGCTATTTAAAGAGAACAGATGAATTAAAAACTTCTCTTCAATGTGCAGGTGCTTTTTTAACTTCCAAATACTGGTGTGAGCATGAGTAAATTTAAGACAACTATAGTTTATCTACAGCTGTATAATCAGTATTTGCCTGAAATATTGTGGAAATTTGCAGAATATTGTTGTTCATTCCACCTTCAGAGAAAGGAACTCCTCACAAAGTAACCCTAGAGAAGGGAAACAAAAATGGTACAGGTCTGAAGGACTAACACTGAAAAAGCACAGCTATTTACTGTAGAAAAGAAAGAATATGAGAAATTATCTAAAGTTATGCATGGAACAGAGGAAGAAAATAAAAACATTTTTAAAAGTACAATAAAGTATATAATGGAATGCAAAAGAAAGAGGTTCCATAGTAGTTAAAGGAGAACTCTCTTTACCTAATACATAATGAGCCCACAGGAGATGCTACCATTGTAATGGATTCAGAGTACCCAGATTTACTGCAACATGCACCTCAAAGCTTGGAAAGGATTCTTGATCTCCTGCTCTGCCACTGAAGCCAGTCCTTAGCAGAGGAGAGCTGGGAGGTGGAACATTGTTCTGCAGGCTTGCTGAGATCTCTCAAGGATTACACAATTTCCTAGTACCCATGATTTTGGTAAAGAAAAAGAATTTTATAGCAGACTTGAGGGACCTGGTTTTCTGATTTCACAGTCTCAACAAGCAAAATTGGTTGGTTACTAATTAAACTGAAAAGCACCTGTTTCATAGAACATGCAGCTTAAATACAGTTTCACTGGAAAACAAAAGACACTGGTGAAAACTAGAGGAGAGAATGGAAGACAAAAGAGGGAAGAGGGGTTCAAGGAGCACAGTTTGCATTCCCTGTAGCCATGTTTCCTTTCACACCTCTGGGTAAAGCCATGTGAATCTAATGAAAAAGATGCCCATAAACATTATGGCACTAATTTATTACTAAGCAGAGAAACATAAATCAGCTGTTATTGCTTAAGACACTAAATGGCTAAATTAGATCCCAGAAGATAACCCTGAGGGTCAGCAATGAGATATTGGAAAGACATTTGCAGTACATCGTTACAAAAGCAGGGGAAGCTTCCTGAGCTTGTTTGAATCGGAATGAAAGCAACCTGAATTCCTGGCTCTTGAAGGGGTTTGTCACACGGATGCAGAGCCTGCTCTGGAGGCGTGTGGCTCCTCAGACTTGTGTTTCATTGTGGTTCTCTGCTAAAACACCCGCTCTTACTCTGACCATTTGTAGAATGCCACAAGAGGTTTCCCAGGAAAAACCCAAACCAAACCCACACTATTTCATAATGGCTACTGCGGCTGCTGTGGAAGTTTGTGACTAGAGTCTTGGGATGCAAACGGTGACGGATAGCTCCCCTTTGCTGTGGGAGGCAAAAGAACCAGTGTCGATGAGACAAAACCAATCCAGTTCTTCAGTCATGTCTCAAACCAGCCTTGAACACCACCTGAGATGAGGCAGCGCCAGTGCATTTGGGCAAGCTGGTTCCAGCTCCTCATCCATCCCCTGCCCTATTTCTTGCAAGAAATGTATACTATTCATCGTGTAGCACAACTGTGGAAAATATTTAGTGACGTTATGGTCCCCCAGCTAATGCCTGATTGACTGACATGAAGACAGGGTTATGTAGAAAGGTAATCTCGTTTCTTAAACCAATTATAAGCAACAATGAGCAAGCTTTTGAGCAGAAAACCTCTCATTTGGCTGAATGTCTAATTAAAATATATATACATGTACATCCTCCTTCCCCATAACTATATGTATACAGAGACAGTAATTTTTAACACAGTTTAGGACCTACTAAGGCAATTTCTCTCTACCGAGTATATTGAAATTTACCACGCTGCTTTCTCAGAGTTATTCATATAAATCATTAGGTACACCAATTAAAGTTTAGAATTAGCAAAGCAGTCAATTGCACAATTCAATACTTCTTAATTCATTTTCCTTTGTTCTAGAGGCTTTGGACAAAATGACAAAAGGCTTTAATTTCTTAACGTTGAGCTACTTTGGTAAATTGTAGAAAGTATAACAAAGTAATTTATTGTAGTCAACTTTATTTCCATCTTTCCTTGCATTCCTAATTGTAGCATCCATCTCTTTTAATCAGTATGCACTAGAAAGCCTTAAAAATTTGGTCAAATAATTATATTTTTAATTGATCATAAGCTCAGCTTTTGTATGCAGCATGATTTTTTTTTTTTTTAAATTTCAGAAGCACTTATGAACTACTGCTTGAAGTCCCTCAGACTTGTGTACCGAAAATATCCTGGTACAAAGTTCGCTTGGCATTAAAAAAGCTTTGTGTAGTTATCAGAAAATCAGTAGCAAACAAACAATTCTGTATCTATTAATCTGGGTATCCAGGGGATACTTTTTGCTATTAACTCTTCCAGATCTACTCACTAAAAGCCATTCTCCAGCCTTCAGTAATAAGAGTACGCCTCTTCCAGCTGGCATTGTGCTAGGACATCTGAAAACTAAACTCTGAAGCAACATCCACTGCAATATTTCAGATTTACTATGTGAATTCTGTTTCTTAAGCAACCTTTCAATTATTTGCATAGTCAATAGAGAGTATGAAATCTTTACATCCTTGAGTGTAGGGCATATATCCATGGATACAGCAATAGTCAGGCTCTTTGCTACAAGGCTATGAAGAGTTAATTCCTAAGTAGTTTTATATCTCTGCAAAATGAGAGAGGGCGTTTGGAAGTCTGTTACTGAAGGGAAAAAAGCCCTCAAACAGTCAATTCCTTTGTGATTTATCCTTGTTTCTCATCAATCAGTTGGCTAATGCTGCGAATTAGCAGACTGATGGGAGAGGAAAACATGCAAGTCCCAAGCAAACCAGTTAAATTTCTAAAGCATCAGCCTTTAAAATGTAAGGAATTGGAGGAGTCTGCAAAAGGAGCCAGAGACAATTCCCAAGAAGAAAGGGCAGCAAAGTTAATGCTTTGGTCAGTATAGGCAGCTTTCCTTCAGCTGATGCTCTTATGTGATGTTTCATAATGGAGCTCATAAATAGGAAACATCTTTCCTACATCAACAGGAAGCGAGCAACAAACAAGGAGAGGTATCACTAAAGGAGAGGGAGTAAACGCTCAGTTTCTTCTTCTCTTGGATGACCCAACACCTTTAAACAGCTGCAGTAGTTACATGAAAATCCCCCAAAGGTACCTAATCTATTACAAAACTTAGCATTTTTGTTTTCCTCCAAATGAGAATCAAATACATCAAGAAGTTTCACTCAGTCTCTGATCTGCTCTTTGTGTTCTAAAACCCTAAAGCAGTTTATATGATTTCCTGTCTCTGCATTATTTTGTACAGGGTTTTTCACAGATACTAACTAAATCCTTGGGGTCTTACTTTAAAAGAAGCAACTTCCTCAGAAGCTGTGGCCTTTTGTGCCCACTTTTTGCCATTATACACCTATGACATTAACTGACCTTGAAAGGTTTAATACTTTACATGTATCAGCTAATTTCTTATAAAATTATATTTTTTCCTACGGGTTATTACATTTAATTATTATTAAATTAAATATTATGGTAATTATACCATTAAATTATTATGGTAATTTACATTACCAGCATTTTTAACACCAGGGTTAAACCAGGTAGCCTCGCTCTAAGTTGCAAATTAAACAACTCTTGCTGAGGAATATGCCAGATTCAAAGGCCTTTTTGTATGACTGTAGATCTGAATCCATTCTTTGATTTCTTTGAGAACATTGCCACCACTTTTCATTCAATCACAGAGCCCCTTTCCTCAAATTAACCAGTCTAAAGCTGACCACAGATCAGCAGAGGGCAGAAGGGAAAGGAGAAGCTGCATTGTAATTTCATCTTATTGCTGGCATCAGGTGAAATTCACCTTTCTCAAAGGAGGAAGATGGTCTTTACTCATGAGCCAGCAGGGCTGATTGACAGAGCTCTAAACTAGACTTGAAGGGACAGGGGATAATATCAGGATTGCCTGTGACAAGCTGCAGGACAACCCACCAAGGTCAGAGGGATGGGAAGCAAGAGCACTCCGAGACACACAGGCTATACCAGAGCACACTTGGAATCCTACAGGGGTGAGCAGGGGCTCCTGAGGTAACTGGACCTGAGAGAAGAACACCAGCAAAATACCTCAGGCAGCCCAGCTGACGTGTCCCTACACGAGGGCAGCAAGCAGGGGGAGCTGGGAGCCACTGTGCTGCTGGAACGCTGCGACCCATCCCTGAAACTTGGTGGGACAAATGCCATGACTGGGGTGCAGCTATCGATGGCTGCAGGCTGTGCAGAAGGGACGGGGACAAAGGGGAGGGCAAGGGGTTTGCCCTCTACATCAGGAGACGGGTAGAGTGGGGAGAGCCATCTCTAGAGAACAGCCACGAGCAGGTCAAAAGCTTAAGGGTAAGAATCAGAGATCAAGCCAAGGAACCTTGTGGGTGGTGCCTATGACAGGCCTGATGAAGGGGAGCCCATGGACGAAGCCTTCCTGCTCCAGCTGCAGGAGATACCGCACACACTGGCTCTTGTCCTGCCGAGAGGCTTCAGCCACCCCAACATCTGCTGGGAAAGAGCACAGTGAGCTGTAGGCAATCCAGGAGACTCCTTACACCAGGCAATAGACAGCCCTACCAGAGGGGAGGTGATGGGCCTGATGGCCACCTATGTGAGGGAGTGGAAGAGGAAAAAAAAGTTATTCTTACCTCTGTAAATCACTCCATCACTGTGATTTTGCTTATCGCTTATAGACAAGTAGGTACCAGGTGCTACAGGCTGCTCCCAGTCAGCCTGGGTATTCAGCAGAGGCAAAACCAGGGAGTGGGACCAAAGCAAAGGAGGCACACAGGCCACAGGGAGGGCAGCAGAGGGGGAGTTTGAGATGAGGAGCCAAATCTACCCCACATATATCTTCTGTAACCCATATATATACATACATGTGTGTGTGCATGTGATATATGTGGGATGTATATGGATACATGAATATCTGACAGCTATTTCATAATAGATGAAAAAATCATTAATCCAGTCCACGACACTGGAGAAGAATAAATGAGTCAAATTCACTGCAGTTTTCAAAATTGCATTATCCTGGTCTTTAAGAAACATCTGTTAGCTTTTAACCAGCTATATACTAAAAAACACCAACCACCCTCCCACCCCCCCAAAAAAAAAAAAAAAAAGGAAGGGAAAAGAAGCAGGAAAGAGAAAAAGGAAAGAAAAAGACTCTTGAGAGCAGTGGCACTCCCTCCGCAGAGCATGCCATTCCAGAACAACCCAGCAGAGGACAGGCCATTCATAGAAAATCACTGACCTCCTGGGGCGAAAATCCCCCTCGAAGGAGATTGTGCCTTGGAGAAAACACAGGCGTTCTCATAGCTAGCAATACCAAGACGAAGTATTTTGGTATTTCAAGCACTTTGATGGTGCAAATGCACAAGTGCAACCTCTCCAAGCACGGTAACAACTCCTTAGAGGAAGATGCAGCAGCTGACACAGCTATTTTAAAAGACATTGAAGAAGGAAGTCAAAGAATGTCAGGAATTTTGGTAAAAGCATAAAAGCTACAACTGTAAAGAATAAATAGCATCCTTTAAGAAGGGCAGAACCCTTAGAATTAAGTAGGTATTTAACAGGGCTCTTTTATAAGATTTACTGTAAGATGTATGGACACCACAGTGAAGGCTGCACAACAAAATCCTGAATACAAAAGAACTCAGAAAAACTGGAAACTTCCCTGTAACTACATCCTTTGTTAAACGTTTTTAATGAGCCTAGTATGCTTCCCTATCTGTGTATAGAGTTCATTTCCACTGGTGTATCTGGTTGGTCCTGGAGCAACATGCCTGGGAACACACGGGAGAGGAAAAAAACAACAGAGCCTTTTTGGCCCATTCCACAGGTACAGTTATGCCCACAAAAGCTGCAGGAAGAAAGGAGATGGCCAGAAGCTGAAGGTAACCCCAAAACTTCCCCAAAGCCCATGTTCAGCAGCATCTCTTGGGCAAGCTGAGAGGTGCATCACAGGCTGAAAAGGCCACAGCAGCCCTTGGCCACCAGTTTTACCTGTTCCCCCCATTTTATCCACTACACGCTTACGCACCATGGCTTGTGAGACACTCCTCAGCAGGCAGGACTCACTGGTGTCTCCCACAGCTCCTGAGTGCAGGAAATCAGCTGCCAGACAGAGTGACATTTTTTTCTTGGTGCTCAAACCACAGAGGCAGACTCAAGTGCACTTTGGGGAGACCACCTGAAATACCAAATTGCTGAACATCATGGTTTTCTGGGAAAACACCCTGACAGCAGGGGTTGAGAAGAGGCTGCAGCATAGCCCACCCAGATGCCAAGGCATCCATACCCTGCACCTTCTCCTGTGTGAAACAGGATACCCAGAACTGGTAAAACCAAGATGTATTCCTTTTTTGAGAAGTTGAAGAAATTAAATATTCATATGATCAACTGAGATGAAGTTGACTTCCAGTAGCTGATACAGCACAATGCTTAGAAGGTTATATGTGACTACATTTTGGGGGGAGGGGGGGTGGGGAAGGCATAGCAGAGGACAAACTCTTTGAGGGCATCTGCTACAGGGCAAGAATTCACATCAGTTACAGCTTTCATATTTTAGCTCGCAGTAATAAGTTTAACTTTAAAAGTGGTTACTTTTGCCTTACAGTAGCTGCATTTAC
Source organism: Dendrocincla tyrannina (assembly GCA_035047865.1). Taxonomy (NCBI): domain Eukaryota; kingdom Metazoa; phylum Chordata; class Aves; order Passeriformes; family Dendrocolaptidae; genus Dendrocincla; species Dendrocincla tyrannina. The sequence continues at coordinate 31,585,379 of JAWWMP010000171.1, forward strand.
TTAATGTGATGGTGATGATGTTTTCATAGGCTTTCTGTTATTTCTAGGTGTTTTATATGTGACCTTTTATCTGCTTTGAGGTTCAAAGTAAATGCATTTATCTTGTGATTCAGGTGGCTAAGAGCAAAGATGTGGTTAGTTAAGATGGCTAGGCTCATAGTTAAGCACTTAAAACACCCTAACTCCATTATGTTTATTTATATATGTGGGGTTTTTAAACTAAAATTTAACTGTTCCAACCAAAATAGCTTCACAAACATTATTCCCAGTTTCGAGCAGGTAAGAGAGAGATGAGCCTAGTCCAAAAAAATTTAAAATGGAGTTTCTGTCCATCTTAATATGCTATTCTAGAAATTAGGCTTTGTGCTGACAAAAATGAGAGAAAAGGTGACTCAAACAGTCTCTTCCTCAGCAGTTCAGGACGAATGTTATCTCTTTGTTATAAGCAAACCAGGCAGAGAAGCCAACCGGTTCAGAGGAAGGACTTGACATTAATGGAAAACAGCAATCCCAGATTTACAGTGCATTTCAGAGCACCTAATTCTTTTCTTCAAGTTCTACTTTCTGAGATGAATAAATTATGAAAAATATTTCACTTAACAGGATAAAGAAAAGGTGAATTTCTGGTCCTGCAAACTATAAGAAAGTGTCTGACAATCTAGCCTACACCAGGATGGAGTTGTCTGATTTCTGGCATGGTTATAACCCAAGTCCCTTTCCTTCCCTGCCAGGAAAGCAGCTCCTTCATACTCCTGTAACTCTCCCTTTTCTCAGAAACGTCCTGGTTCCATTCCATATCCACTTGGTCCACCCCCAAAACAAGCTCAAATCGCAGTGTGCTCCCTATGTGTGTTTTCTGGGTCGCTGGCCCGGCGCAGGATGACAGGCTGTGGATGGTCCAGAGTGCTCAGCAATGCCAAAGCAGCACAAGCTCATTGGCTGATGAGAGGCTGCCAAAAAGGATGGGTCATGCTTGGGCTCCGTTTGCCTTCTCCTCAGGGAGGGCATTAGTAATCTCCTTTTCCTCTGCACAGTCACTGTTTTTCCATAAAACTCGCAGTAACAGAGTGTCTTTTGAAACCTCTCTATCAGTTGGATTTGTAGGAGGTGGGTCTGGAGGGGTTTTTTGGGTTTTTTTTCCCCCAGGTTTTCCACTGAGTACAAAAGCTCCTGGTGGAAGGAGGAAAGGAGAGGATAAGTTGCCAGGTAGACAGACACGTGCCTTTTTCCCTTAGAAAAGAACATTCTTGCATTGTTTGATTTTGGGGGCCTGAGCCATGATCTTTGCATAGTCAGAATTGGGAATACTATTCACTATTGGCAGGCACAACGGGTAGAATGACACAAATCCCAAAGAAAATATTAAAATGCCATAAAGTTCAGTAAGATGTGAATTTCATTTTTAACTCTTCTTTAGTTTTGCTGGTGGTAATTAAGTTGGGGTTTTTTGCTGTTGTTGTTCTTACTACTTTTTTGTCAAATTTTAGAACAACTTTTACCTGGTCGCTTTATCACTTATTTTTCTCACCTCTGCCATCTACTTCTGTAGTCATCACTTTCCAAAAACACTACAATGGAAATCAGACAGAAAACTAAACTGCATATTCTATTATTATTCTCAAAGAAATTCAGCTCTTCAATAGCTCATGATCAAGTGCAACTGTTTGTGCTCTTTTCCACACTCTTGAAATTTCATAGAAAAAGAAAAAGCCAGCAACCAGAAAAGATGAAGAGAAAGGTATTCAACTAAAGCCTCGAGTTATTCAGGGTACACGGATATGAAGTGCATTTTATAAGGCAATGGAAAAATATCACTCTTTACAAGACATTTTGAAGAGAAATAGTAATGCAGCTGCTGGTAAATTCTGGAGTGCTCCTGACATCCTCATTCAGCAGTCCTGTGGCACCACTCCAGCTGCTGTTGCTGCCACCTCAACAGAGAGCAGGGATGTGGTGCTCAGCAGGGTCTGCTTGCCACCACGTGTCACCTGGATGGCGAGAGCAAGCCCAGCTCTTGTGAGCTCGTGGTGAGCCAGTCAGAGCGGGAAGCTGCTGAGGGAGAAGGAGCAGGGGAGGCACCCATCTGGCTGCAGGGCACCCTCAGAGAGGGGCTGTGGTCCTGGAGGCTTCGCTTTGCTGAGGACATCTCCTGCCCCTCTCCCTCACGAGGGGCTTGTAGCCATTGTCTGCCAGAACACTCATGACTTCCACATTAATGAGTGCGTCATTATTTCCACCTGTTTATTGATGGGTCATTGTTTTAAACTGTTTCTGGTGTGAAACTTCATACCTGTCAAGGTTTCTACTTGGGGGTAGATTCCCATAAATAATTAAAAATAGTTTTATTACAACATTCACTGTCATAATAACTAAACTAACAAATCCCAACTTAAATCCCTCCCCCCCTGCCAAATTCACCAACAGGTCAGTGCTTTTCAAAAAGATTCTTTCCTGTGAATCACCCTATGCATCTTCCATAAATAAACTTCTAGCACCTGACATGCACTAAGAGCCCGTTTACAATATGCCATAGGCATGGCAGGCAGTGTCCACTGCAAACTCAGATCCATCCTGTCTTCGAGTTCCAGTGAACCACAAGCCCATTCATGTTACCACGTGCTGAGAGTAGCTGCCTCTGCCTCCTGTGTGAAATCCAAATGCTCAGGAGGCTAAGGCAGCAAACTGCTTGCTTTAAATGTGGATTTTGGCTAAAATCAGAATATCAGGGTCTGACCCTAAAGCCATATGCCTGGACTGTATGATACATCTATCACTTACATCAAATTTACACCAGGGCAGGACAATCAATTTCAATTGAATACTCGTGGTTTATGTCACTGGTCATGAGCTGAATATTAGGCTCAGTTCTGTGCTATACAATGAATTTGCATACCCTGGGAGAGGTGATGCAAAAGAATATGAATGACCAGGTAGAAAAAAAAGTCTTAGAGTTCTGTCCCACCTCTTTCACTATACCAACACTTTTCCTATATGAACACATGCAAAACACCTTGTTTGACACATTTTTCTGTGCACTCAGAATGGGAAAAGAAGAGAAACTCAGTGAGAAACTGACAATTCAGTCCTAGCTTAGATGGGCAAACTTTGGCATATTGGATTAAATTCCAGGACTTCCCTTTGCTATAGTACACAGACTCCAAATATACAAATATATATAATACATACCAATTCCAGAGTTTCTGTTTCCTGTGACATACAGCCTACACTGACCAGTAATCTCCCTACCCCCCAAAGTGTAAATTCCATAATTCTTGCTAACAGTACATCAAATGTGAACTGCATTGTTCTTAGATTTTATAAGCCATAGCCTATGCACATAAAATCACATCTAGATGTATCTCTTTCATGCAGAAAGCATATTAAAACTGTGGTTTTTAAACATATAAGCAGGACACAGAGAATTTCTAAGAAAGCAAAAGAAAGCACAGAAAAGTGTCACTTAAGTTGGCAAAATACAAAGAGATGTTGCAGAGAAATAAAAGGTTACATAGAAAAAGAAGGTAAACACACAGTAGAGATTTAAATGTTTTAAGGCTTTTAATGCTTTCACTAATAATGAAAAAAGTGAGATGGACCATTCCTGCATAATATTAGAGGAAGTAGTTAAAGATATTCATTAATAATACCTTTGCTGCTAAAGATCCCTTGATACCTAATTTACTGCTCAGGATTCTATGAAGAGGGGACAGAGTCATTTTTCATAACTGACTGTTAATTCAATAGAGGATTTGTTCTGTAGATTTTGACATATGCTAAGGGGACAAACAAATAAGACAGGCATTTGTACAGTGTCATACATGCACAAAATCTCCAATACTGCTTTCCTAGTACCTAGGAAAACCCACTAAGGTTTTCTGAGATAGGAACTGCTGAATATGTATTAGTTGTTGAACAACATAAATTAGCAGTCTTTGCAATACATTTCTAAAGCATTATTTTCCTGCCTGCTGACAGTAACCACTAGGGATTTTCTTTTAAATAGAACAAACTTTCATGTCAAAAAGACTGGTAGAAGCCTAAAGCAACTTTAGAGCAAGGTCTGTTTTAATTCATAGCACAAGTAGACAGTTGGTATAATATTTAAGAATGACAGTGCTGTCTTTCAGTACTGCTGCCCACAATACTTGGAAATATATCCTTTCAGAATGCAAAGAACATATCCTCTGTGAAGTACCCAGATAAATCAGTTCACCCTTGGCTGTAACTAAATGCTGTCTAGTGACTTGTGATCGACAGGGCTTTACCCTCTGACAGCCAGATTCATTGTTGGGACAGCAACCAATCGTCGGGTTTGACGACATGAGCCTAATCAAAGTTGGAGTATAAAAAGCCCCCTTGGAATATATAAGGTACACCAGTGTGGCAAGCTGTCTCTCAGATTGCATTTGCTTTCACGGATTTGTTTAGTACTGAAAGGGAAAGGGGGAGGGGGGGGAACAAAAAAAAAGAAAGAAGGGAAAAGTGCTGCACTGAATGTGAGATCATGCAAAAGCTACCGCTCTATGCTTATATTTACCTGTTCATGCTGATTTCAGTCGATCCGGTGGCTCTTGATGACAGTAGTCAGCCCACAGAGAACGCTGAAAAAGATGGACTGTGCAATGCTTGTACGTGGAGACAGAATACAAAATCTTCCAGAATAGAAGCCATAAAAATTCAAATCCTCAGCAAACTGCGTCTGGAACAAGCTCCTAACATTAGCAGGGATGTTATTAAGCAACTTTTACCCAAGGCTCCTCCGCTGCAGGAACTGATTGATCAGTATGATGTCCAGAGAGATGACAGTAGCGATGGCTCTTTGGAAGATGATGACTATCATGCCACCACCGAAACGATTATCACAATGCCTACAGAGTGTAAGTAACCCTGCTGCTTTCGCCTCCCACCGCTCCTCCGAGAGAGTTGTCTCCCTGCTGTAGAGCCACACAACTCCTCCTCGGGCTCTCCCAACAGGCTGCTGGCTGAAGTCTGCTGGAGGGAGGGAGGAGAGCATTATTTCTAAAGAATTTGAGCCAGGTTCAGATGACCGCGTTACGAGCTTTTGTTTTACTGTTCGTTTTTGGCTCCTTATAATGTGTGTGCCCTGTAGCACTTAGGATTTGCCCACTGCCTTAGAAAGCAAAGGGAGATCTGCAGTTTAGTTGACTTCATTATCTGCAGCACCCGGGGCATTTCCTATCACAAATATAAAGTACAAGTGCAGATAACGAGAGAACTCTATTTTTGTGAGGGAGGTTTCACTGGCCAATAATTTTAGAAGCAATAGAAAACAGCAGAAACGCAGCTTAGAGCACTAGACTTACCTCACTGCAACATGTTATAGCAAGTGCAAATAGAGAGTTAAATTCTTGCTTCTCTGCTGACCCCATAAAGTAGCACCACCCACCTCAGAGTTAAAACCATATTTAAAGCAAATATGTGTGTAACAGACTTAAATGTAAAAATGTCCATGCTACAGCAATCGGCTCACGTAGTTGTGCCAAGGAAGAATGAAGGCATTTACTGAATGAGCAGATTCTGAGTTATCTTCTGAGTGCTAACATCTGCTACAGCTCCTATCAAGTATCTTTTGCACAGCTAATACTATAGTATCTTATGTTCTTCATCAGCTAAAGTATTTGGCTATGGCAGCTGTTTTTTTAAATAACACTAATGAATATGATGTCAAAAGGGAAAAAGATGACAGGACATATAAAGCATGTTAGCAGCTACAGATATCATTACAATATGCATACTGGAATAACATCAGCTGCTCTCACCAGCTAAAAATGTACTCATCCATGAAAAAGTAACTTTCAGTGAAATTTTTCAACTTCTTAATTATTAAGATGGGCACTTAATAGCATTAGGCTACTGCAGCCTTATCACAAAGCTGAGGTCTGCCAGCAATTTTATTCCAGTCTGTTATGTTCAAGCTGTTAGAACTATCTTTAATCAAACTGCTACATAAGTACAGAGACTGAAGAAAAGCCCTTGTATTTCATTGCTGTGAGTTCATTTCCTACTTCTTATAAAAAGCCCTTGAGCTATTTTAAATGCACTAAAGAGACAGGTATCTTAAGTGATGAGATTTAGGAATGTCAAAGCCCTGCACCATTTAGGATTAGTACTACCCATTTTATCCTGGCACGGAAAGATATTGCCATGACTAGGTATGACAGCTGCATCCTAGGCTACAGGAAGGAGGAACGCAGCACTGCACAGGACTTTCCTATAGTATTAATCAAATGAAAACGAAGTGATCCTTATATTAATCTTCTCAATTACTTTTTTCCCCACTGAGAAAAGAACTCTAAGTGTCTGTGCAGTTTGCCCAGTGCTGTATGGTGTGCAGCATGCTGAGGCCATGTAGCAAATTAGAAATAGCTAGATCAGCACACATGTGTTGAGTCAGCTCATGCAAAGTTGCTATTCTGCACGTTTTATGAAGGTCCTCAGGAGGTGACCAGCAGAAGTGAGTTGGTAGTAGAAGATAGCATAATAATTTTGTTGACATTCATTAAAGTTGCTATAGATTCCAGAGAAAATGAATTAAGTTAAATCTACTTTGTTATTGGTACTCTTTATAACATATTGTAATATTTCCTATACAGTCTGAAAAAAAATAGCCAGGTTTATATATGCATTTTTTTTATTGTTCCCTGTTCAGTAATCTGTTCTTTCCATTCATTTATAGCTGATTTTCTTGTACAAATGGAGGGGAAACCAAAATGTTGCTTCTTTAAGTTTAGCTCTAAAATACAATATAACAAAGTAGTAAAGGCACAATTGTGGATATACTTGAGGCAAGTCCAAAAACCTACAACGGTGTTTGTGCAGATCCTGAGACTTATTAAGCCCATGAAAGATGGCACAAGATATACTGGAATTCGATCTTTGAAACTTGACATGAACCCAGGCACCGGTATTTGGCAGAGTATTGATGTGAAGACAGTGTTGCAAAATTGGCTCAAACAGCCTGAATCCAATTTAGGCATCGAAATAAAAGCTTTTGATGAGAACGGACGAAATCTTGCTGTCACTTTCCCAGGACCGGGTGAAGATGGATTGGTAAGTTTAATTTGAAAAATACCATTTTATTGAAAAGCATTTAAGCTGTATTTTAAGGATAAAATGGATGCATTGTTTAGGGAATGGAAGATAAAAGTTCTGTATATCCAATTCTTTCTCTTTGTTTGCTGATCATGACAAAATCAATAGCATTGCTCTGCCTCCATTTCCCTATTAAAAAAAAACTGAGGGAAATTGCAATGTTTCAGAGGGATGTTGAGAGGCATTAACTAGAAAAGGTTTTGGTAATTACTGATGGATGGAACTACCAAAGTAACACTGCTTTCAAATTTGAGAGCAAGTACTGCTTAATAAGCAGTTATTTTATATCAAGCTAAAAGAACAGTAAATATATTCTTTCATTGATAAGAAAGATGCCTCCAATATTGCTAAGAAAACAAAGGAGTTTCTTCCTACTCTCTATGCATATATTTTATATTAATAACAGCAAGAATTACCTGTTTATGGAGGTGAGAACAGATCTTCATAATGTTAAATTCTGTACCTTTCAGTATGTGATACAGAGCATCATTACACCTATTAGAAATGCTTGAATAGAGATATTCTGCTTGCTACAATAAATGAGTCATAGTGCTGAAAAGCATAAAATAACTATGTGGGTTTCTTTTTGTAAGTACAGATGAACAAAATAAACCTGAAGTGTACCAGTTAAACTACAGGATTGTCCTTACTAGTTGTTTCTGCAAATCAGTAATCATGTACAACTTATAAAAATTCCTGAACTTACCACAACCAAGTAATTTCTCCTTTTGAATAAAACACAAAAGAATATTCTTTTACTTCTGTGCAGTAGGTGAATCTGTTGATCGCAGAAATATAGAACTATTTAGGTTGGAAAAGACCTTTAAGATCATTGCATCCAATCGTATTTATGTAGCTGTGTAATGTTTAACTTCACAGCAGTACAATGCAATTAAAAAGAACTTAAAAGAAAAACCCTGATATCTTAAATGTACACCCAGTTGGATGTGGATCTCCTGTACTTGAAACAGGCAAGCTTGATACCATGATGAGGAATACCCTCACCACCTCCATCCATTCAAATGACGGTATATGTGGATAACCCATGGCTATCACCATCTATAAATTAACATTTCAGCACCAGAGCAGGGTTAGAAGCACAGGTTATAATGCAAGAGGGACGTTTTCTTCTCCTCCCTCCAGCTCCTGGTACAGGGACGCTCCCCTCACCAAGCACCTCATACCATGACCCTTTGGGAGGAGTGTCTCCAGCACCTCCTCCAGCAGCTCTGCAGCTCGCAGCCATAAAGGCGGGTATTTTGGAAGAGAGAAACAAAGTCAGCTGGGCTGTTCCTCTCTCCTAAGGAATGTTCTTCATGGGATGGCCTGGTTAGCGCCAAACCAACACCCAGGGAGGAAATCAGTGTGCAGAAGGGAGGAACTTTGAGAACTGTTTTAAACTTGTGATTGTGAAGATCCATTCAGTCACACAGGCATTCAAGCATGGCAGCAACCCAGGAGCAACCTTTGTCCTCCTTGGTCTGAACATGACACCTTCCTTGACATCCAGAAAGCCTGAACTCAATATAATTTTAATGGAAGGAATTTCAGAAGGACTCACTAAAACTCCTATAATGGATTTTTAAAGAAACAAAAAAATCCCACATTAAAAGTAAAAATGGAGCATTCTCCAAATTTCTGAGATGTTCCTATAGCAGTTAACAGAAACAATGCTGGCGGTGGTAACTGGTGATTTCAGGAACAAGTACTCATGTCTTAAAGCTCTTTATAGAGAGACAGCAGGTAAATGCAGAGAAAACTGTAACCTGTTTGCAGAAGGTCCAAGTTTTGTTTGCCAACTTGATTTCAGAACTTAATTTGTTACACCTGCATCTGAAACACTATGTATTTGCATGTTTTTACCGAACTTCGGCTTCCCTCAGTAATGATTGCAATTCCTTCTCCTCTCCTCACAGAACCCGTTTTTAGAGGTCAGAGTTACAGACACACCTAAACGGTCCCGCCGAGATTTCGGTCTCGACTGCGACGAGCACTCGACAGAATCCCGATGTTGTCGCTACCCACTGACAGTGGATTTTGAAGCTTTTGGATGGGATTGGATTATCGCACCCAAAAGATACAAAGCAAATTACTGCTCTGGAGAATGTGAATTTGTGTTTTTACAAAAGTACCCGCACACCCACCTCGTGCACCAGGCAAACCCCAGAGGCTCGGCTGGCCCTTGCTGCACGCCCACCAAGATGTCCCCCATAAACATGCTGTACTTCAACGGGAAAGAACAAATAATCTACGGCAAGATACCAGCCATGGTTGTAGATCGCTGTGGGTGCTCGTGAGATCCTCATCAGATCCATCGCCTCATAAATTGTGGAAGTTACCAAAAAGAAAAAAAAAAAAAAAAAAAAAAAGAAAAAGTTATACCCCCTCACCAAGTCTTTCAAACTGTGAAGTTACGTACGCCAGGCATTGCCGACCTCCTGTGTGCTGCATGATAGGCCATGGTACAGATTTAGTGCAGCACCAGCTACAGAACGTGAACTAAAGGACTAGAGAGTTACCCGACGGCTGGTTTTGAGCCAGCCAAAGAGAAAACCTACAATCAAAATCGCCGGATTTAACACACAAGGTTCTTACATTACGAGGGAATCAATATTCAGTCATTCGGACGCAAATTTACATGCAGGTTCCAGTGCACGTTGATAATCAAAAGCAAGCCCCTTCTCGCCTGGGGGACAGAAGGGGCAGGCTTTTAAATTCCTTTCTTCACAGTTTCACTTAGTATCATATTTACAGGAAAATATATACTGGTAACATATACATCACTACACAATACCACCAGAATCATCCTTAAACACTTGAATATATAGAGCAGACTTGTGAAACTTATCAGATGAAATTCCACATAAACGGACAAACCCTGAAATTAGGGATGGCATAGTGTATTTAGCGTGTTTCCATTCCTGTTTCTCATTAGTATGTTAGTAATCAATGGCAATGGTGCTACATAAGCAGGCTGAGTAAATAGATAGTTATACAAGTGAAAGAATTAATAATGAATTTGCCCTATCCTCAGGTACACTACTCAACATTCGTAAGAAATATTTTTTTTTTAAGTGAAAAGGAATAGTTTTCTAGATGTAGTCAAACAGAAGGCAGCAGAGAAGTCCAACATTCAAATTGCAATCCCACATTCTAACCTGCCTTTGCAACATTACCATTTGCACTATGGTAAACCAATGCAAATATTTGGTTGCTACAGATATTGTTTAAAAAACCACTTTGATATAACTGACTTGTGTAATATGTATGCATCAGTATTTTGTAAATAAATGTTTATTTTTTAATCACTGTTGATATATGTTCATCCCAAGAAAAAATGACTTTAACCTGTACCTTCGTTTAATAAAACCCCCCCAATATTCTTTTCATAATATAATTTTCTGGATTTTAATGCAAATAATATGTAGGAACAATGCAAAAAAGTAAACTGTATGTTGAGAATTACTACATTTTGTAAGTTTTTTACATTGGCATGAGCCATCTGTGATAAATGATGGGTGTTGACATGTTTATAAGGTTCTTTGGGTTACTGTTTTTATGGTCATTTTGATCCACAACTGAATTTCCATACTTTGAATGTTATGTTCATAAAGAATGATGATACTAAAAAAAGATTGCTATTAAATGCATTTTATTATATTTAAAAGTTTGCAGCATTTTCTGTATTTTGAGTAAACATAGTACATGGATTTCCACACAAATTCTGTACATTTTCCTTATAGCAAAAAATTGTTAATTGAAATTAAAAATCTATTTCCTATAAAGTCCATTTCATTTTACATGCGAAATAGAATTGATAAACCAGGTGTTAAGACAACACAACCACTGTTAAAACATCTTCATGTTATGTGATGCACGCTTTTGTTATATTCCAGAACCCAGTTTTGAATATTCCTTTGTGTAAAACCACCCTAAAATTGCAAAAATGCTTGGTTTTCTTTCCCTTCCTCTTTTATATATTTTCTGCCTAAGTGGTAAATATTTTGTATTGAGTTTTTTACTTTTTTTTTAATTTGTATGTAAGGATATTAAAACTTAAAGTTTGAGAGATGAGGTTTGAAACTTGAAAGCAAACAGATTTTCTGCCATTTCTTTTGAATGATTAGGAGTTCTGCTAAAGCTGTGTCTGAGCATCACGCAGATGTTCAGCTCCTCTTCATGCAGTTCATCAGAGCAGGTCTCTGGGGCCCTTAAATACACTTTCAATTTATTTTCCCACAAAAAACCATCAGACTAAATAAAAATCTAAGAACTCTTGGAATACAGACTCTTGGTGAAGCCACAAGAAGTGAAAGTACCACACAAGTGCCCTCTCCAAAACCCAAAGTTGCAGCATTAAAGGGAAAAATCCCATGTTTGCTGAAGTCAATGGCAAAACTTCCACTGGCTTTAAGGGAGACCAAGGTTTTACCCTTTGACTTTTAACTCGTGACATTCAGGCACCAAGTAGTCCCATCCTGCTCCCATGAACTATCAATAGCATCTCCTTGCAGAAGGCTCTTAAACCATCCAGAGACTCCAAATTAACTTCCATCACAGACCCTGTAGCAGGGCATTCATTAACTTTAATTGGGGCAGTTCATATAGCAACAGCTGCAGAGATGCAGCAGCCCACGTTTTGGAGTTCACAGCAAACAAACTGTACTCCCAGTCTGCACCACAGTCCTGCTACAACATTTGCATGATTACTTGTACTCACCATAGCTAAAGTAAAGCTAATTCAAATTCAGTTATCCCCAGAAAAGTGACATCATTGGCTGCCTAGGAATAACTGTGCCCTGCACAAAAAGCAGTGGAATTTTTTGCTGGAGTAGGTGAAAACAAAATTAAACCAAACCCAAGAAAATAAGTAATACGAATTCCAAAAAGAATCTCCTCCAACCAGCATTTCATATTGATGTTCAGACAAATTTTATTCCATGGAAATTTTATGTAGTATTTATATTTTGTCAAATTTAAAATTACCATATAGCAATCCTGGCTCCCATGTTTTTAATATGGTCCTCACATAAAAGTGGCTGTTCACAGAAAATATACTGGGCTTAGATCTTATGGATTTTAGCTGCTGAATGATTCATAATTAATGTACTTATGGACAATCAACTCGAGATGTCAACGATTCATTTTATTTTTATTGTTACATCCTTGTATTTGCAAGGCTTAGGTCCAAGAGACTTCAGCAGCACCTCTGAGTGCTTTGTATGGCTCTCAAACCTCACTGCTAAGTTGTGTATTCAGAATAATGAAAGCAGGCAATAAGGATAATTTCTGAGAAATAAAGAGCACCTGCTTGGCATCCTAAGAATCCCACAGGAATGAACCCGGTAGAATCCATCTTCCCAGGGCAGTGCTCGAGTGCCCCAAGATGCATGTGCACACCTGCAACGGGGCAGTCCCTCATCTTGATTTGCCTTCAGTCTTGGTTCTACTGCTCAGTTCTTTCCCTCCCAACAGGAGCCCCTTCTTTTTTCCAGGGCTATCCTACCCCTCTCTCTTACCCAGTCCCAGTTACACTGTGATTCAAGTGGCATTTCCACCCCCATTTGTCACATCCCACTCCATCCCAGGCAACATCCATCCCCAGAATACTACCCGCTCTGCCCCACAGCCCCTTTCACAGGGGGAACAGCCCCCCTGCAGCATTGCCCTCCTGCCCCTTAACCAGATCCAAAGCATCCTGCTTCTGCTGGATGCTGTGGTTAAGGGGGAAACCTTCCAATATGCTCTGCAGAGCCTTTGGGGAGTTTAACAGCTGAACACAGAAGTAATCACCACTGAACATAAGTGCAGTGCAAATTTTCACAGATGTACTGTTTTGCTAAACACGAGCAGATTTCAAAGGCAGAACTAAAGGCCAAATCCATTCATAGCCTTAGGTAGCTTTTCCTCAATTCTGTAGGGTCTAGGTTTGGGGTTTGTGGTTGTGCATTGGGGGTTTGGGGTCTTTTCAAGGTTTTTTTGGGGGGTTTCTTTTTTAATCAGAAAGATTATTGAATTGACTCATTCTTGGATAGGAATGATCTCTTTTGGCTAAATGTCGCAAAAAATAAATCTGCCTGAGATTAGGCTTGGACAGTTCAGTCCAGGCAGATATATTTTGTTAAAGCTACAGCAAAACAAAGCCTGGTATTATAACGTGAAGTACTGGATGGACAAACTCAATAAGCAAATTATTCCACCTCAACTTACAAATTCTGTGAATACTAATTAAAAAAAAGTTATTAATCAGTACGTTATGGAAAGCAATAACTAAAAGCTTGACATAAGTTTATTTCACAACAACACTGTACCTATGTAATTCAGCAAAAATGTAATGAAAAATCTTAATTATTTGCTTTAACTGCCCAAGTTAGCGGTGTGCTTGCACTTAGCTTCCTCCCAACCATGCTATCTACAGAAATTAGATGCCTATACATTGATTTAGTACCAAGGCATGTGGCAAAGAACAACTCAGTAAATTACTGATGGAACTGCATTTGCTTTTCTGTGCAGTCTTTCCCTGAAAGAACTAAGACCATAACTCTTCCTTGAAATGTAAGTGTAACATGTTTGAAATCCATAAAAATAAGATGTTAACAACCTCTGAAAACACTAAAGCACCAGTTCTCTCTCCTTTTTAGTTTATAAAAGCCCTGATGAGGTCCAAAGCAAAAACTTAAGGCTACAAGCAAACTTATGAATTTGAATAGGCTAGAAATACAGCTCTGTTCACTCTTGGCTCCTTCTAAATAATCAAAATAAATGCTAGTGCTAACACCTGTTGTAGCAATCTTGCAGAAAAAAAATAAATAGGAGAAGTGCAAACATGCAGTTCATTCAACAGTGAACTACTCCAATTAATTACTAGGTGTATTGATAAATTAAGCAGAATCATTCTCTTTGGTGGCTGGATAGGGTGAACTTGAGGGATGAAGAACTATTACAGTGGGTATTCTACTGTCTGTTTTCAGTGTTCTAGAAGTATAGATGAGAACAAGCCCTGAACTCCTCTGGAGTTGAGGTGTCAGGATCAGCAACCAGCTTTGCAGTTGGTGTAAATCTGGGTGATTGTCACTGGCCTTCACCACTAAGGCTTTCTGAGGCTACAGGAAACACTCTTCCTTTTCTTCAGAAGTGGACATAATTCACACTACACATGCTTTCAAAACAGCACTTTGCAGAGAAAATGAAATAGCTTAGTGTCCACAAGTCAACCTGTGGTGCATCCACCCTTAACCTGGAGGCTCTGAGCTCTGTATCTAATTATGCATCAAAAGTAACCAGTGGCCCTTAATGCTATTACCTTTTCTCCCCATAGAAATGTCACTTACAAGTCAATAAACAAGTTTAACTTCAAACCTGTTGCTCTTCCATTATATTTATCATACTACCTTGAGCCTGTAAAAGTAAAGCCAATCCCTCTTCAAGAGCTGAAAGGATTCAGCTCAAAAGAATCCTACCTGAGGGTCAAGCCCTAGTTCAGCACTGTCTTTCCTGTTACTCCTGAGGAAGGCTGTATGGTCTTTGGGTGAGATCCAGTTAGGAAAAATATAATAATGCTTGGTTTTGGCAGGAAATATACCTTATCCTTCACATTTCACCAGTAAAATTAACAGGAGCTCTTAAAGATTATGATGGTATGGGAAGAACATCTGGGAAAGCATTATGGAGGCATTACTTGGTAGACATACCAAGGTTTTTTTTCCATAGAAATTAGAAAAAAAAAGCAGTTTGGGAAACAACTGCAACACAAACAGGACAATATACTGAAATCATGTAAGGTATAACATTCATTGTAAAGCAGTCCTGCAAAGGATGGTCTGCTTTTATGCTGTCCAAGGAGATGAGTGTAATATAAAAATTAAATTTAAAGCAGTTAAATAATTGATGGAATGAAGCTAAGGCAGCAAGAAAGATTTTATCTGCCCAAATTCAGGATGATACTGGAGACATTTGCTAAACTTTTACTTTCTCTACCTTAAGAATGCTTAAACTGAAAAGTTTTGTTCTTTGCCAAAACTAAAAGATGTTTTAAAGCAAATCTTGTGCCAAAACTAAAAGATGTTTTAAAGCAAATCTAATTTAAGTGTAATCTGTTGCATCATAATCTGAATATGTAGCAATCCGAAACATAATTGCTCATGACTTGGCTAATAGCTTGCAGTTAAATGTTCATGATTCATGAACTCTTTCTGCAGAAATCCGTCTCAGTTTTTCACCTTGGAGAGGAGCAATTATCTCCCCAGCCAGCCAACAGTACTAGGGAGATAGCACTGCCAATTCAACACCATAAAGCACCCTGAAATAATGCTCTTTCTTAAGCATCATACACAACAGCGTGAAGAGAAAAAACTTCCTTTAGGCTTTAGCACCTGTGCATTCCAATAAGAGGTTTATTCTGATCTCAGTCAAACAGCAATCTGCTCTCCTACTAACACATTTTCATCATTATCATCATCATCACTTTTCATGTTTTTATTCATCGAATTTGGCAGCGCTGACGTATGAAACAGCACAAGTGAACACCTGGCTGTCACACATTATGGCATCAGGTTGCAGCTTCGGCTGGCACACAGTGCCAGGTGGTCAGGGGAGCGGAAGGCACGTCAAACACATGCCTTCAGGCTGAGCTCAGCTGCCTACTGTAAGCTGCAGGCATGGGGAGAGCGCAGCCTAGGTGCTGGCCCAGGGAAGAACGCCCCTTGCCTCGCTGCTCTCGGTGACACCTGCCGCAGGAAGCTGCAGGTTGGCCAGGAACAGGACAACAAACCCCCATCACAGAGTGCCCAGAGGGACCAAGAGCATGGGCTGTTCCAACAGTCAGCAGCATAGCTTGATCATAATCGAGTCTTTTCCTTCGAGAGAGGGATTATTCTACAAGCACATTAAAAGTGGGCTTTCCCCCAATGCAGGAGCATCCCTCTCGTCATATCACAACGTGCAGCCACAGCACCAGAATTTTATACACTGATCTGCAGTCAGATCTCATGGATCTGAGTCCTCACAACACTACATATCAACAGTTGCCTACAAAATCAATAAATCAAACTAATAATATTTATTTAACCTGTTTTTTCTACCTGCCACCCATTCATACAGCACATCCCATTTAGAATTACACTATTTTCCTAGGGAGATAGACAAGGCAGCTGCCCAAAATATTCTCTTCTGAGGTCACTGTGTGGTCTCTGACACAGTCTCAGGATACTTGTCTCACCTTTTATTTGTAAGCTTTTATGTGTAGTTTGTGGCTTATTCATTTACTAATCCACTCTTCTGTGCTAATGTATTTTCAGCTCTCTGATACCTTATCAAAACTGGAAAAAACTATTAAAGCATCCTCACACAACTCCCTTTTGGTTTCAAAGAGCATCTTACTCTCCTCATTCCCAAACAACCATCTCAACTTTCCTTATCAACCAACTCAGACCTAGACCCAAGCTCTAGTTGCCACAAAATGATAAAGCCAAAAGTGACTATCACCTTAGGTTTCTCTGCTTGTCAAAAATTAATTCTGTTATTTTTAAAAAAACACCAAAAAAAACCCCAAAAACAAACAAACAAACAAAAAAAAACAAAAGAAGGAAAAAGTTTTAAAGCTCCTACATTTTTTTCCATTAAAATGTTCACAATAAACTTAAAACAGCACATAGAGATTTTCAGATTCCAAGGAAAAGACTTTCAGGAAAAAAAACCCAGTTTTTTAGTACTTCTCATTAAAAAAATAACTTATGAAGGGATTCACTCATATTTTAAAATGGGAACATTTTAAAAAAATCTGAAAAGGTATTTTGCAGTAAAAAGAGGTTTCCATCTTAACCGCAATTTTTAGCAATGCATGGCCTGTAAACAGATCCTACCCCAAGCGGTGCCTTTTACCACAACTTTGTTTTCACCACAGTGAGACTCCCCAAACCTTACTTTTATCAGTGTGCTTGTGTGAAGACCACTGGCCTTTACAAAGATGCTTCAGAAGCTGTAGCTGTCCTTGACTGCCCCCTTCTTTACATCTCCCACTGCACCTGTACAACATCTCATCTAATGAGAGCAGCATGAACACATACGACAATCCTTTTGGGTTTTTTTCTCATTTTGAGTGGATCTCAGTTCAAATTCTGTCTATAGAAGGTACAACACAATCCTCAGCATCCATTGCCTGGATTAGATATGGCTGAAACTTCAGATCTTCAGCTGAAAAACAACCAAAAATTGGTTCCACAAATTTTTTTTGACTCTGATTAAGAAGGAGCTTAGTTAAAACAAAATGCAATTACTCAGTTTTGGCCACGCAGCCTTCACGAGGCTTTTCCAGATCCGCTCCCACGGACCTTAATTCTGGTTTGGAAGCCAATTGTTCCTTGGCAGCGTTGCCACGGATGTCACTCAGAGATTTAGCAACACATTCTCCACCAGCTCACAGCAAACACCAGTGTCTCCAGCTCACCCACAGCTTGCAATATCCATATTAGACCCTTCTCATTACAATGGCAGGAAGGGTGGGATGTTGTGCCACTTGAGACTGAGCTCTTGGAACTGCACCTGATAATGCATGTTCACAATAAAATGTGCCACAACACAAAGCCATACGTAGTGGAAAACATGCAGGAGAAATTGGAATCCTCCAGGCATTTGCAGAGCCATTGGGATCAAATTGATGCCTCCCACTAAGGGAAACATCATGGTGGGTGTATCTGTTATGGAACATCTAACCAAGAAATGAGGAAGCCTTCTCTAAAGAAGGCTAGATTAAATTTGGCAATCCCAGATTGACATGGGGACTTCAACCTCCCCCAGCACACGCTACAAGGGCAGTGGTGCAGGACACCAGCAATCCGAGAGATTTCTGGAGGGTAGTGGAGCTGGGGATGGGATGTGCTGCATAGAAGACTTGTCACTGGCTCTGCTACTCGCAGCTGGACAGGAATGTGATGACTCAGGGTAACTGTTTTGTTCCAACTCAAACTATGGGACAGTTGGGCAAGGGAAATGAGGAAGGAAAAATAACAGAAGGGCAGCCCTGGGCTTCGGGCCTGTTTCATCAATTGGCTCTTGGGATCATGGGGGAAGGGTGCCCCAAAAGGCAAAGGGACCCAAGGACAACCTCTGCACAAGCTGGACATTATCCCATTATCTGGTTTGCAGAAAGGGAATTTTCTATAAGGTAAGAGTTGCTACTATCAGTGTTGGACAGCAAAACAGAAATTAACCACATAATAAAGAAGTCAATTCAATATTTTGACAGCTGTTTCTTCGGCTGCAAAATTTCTGGGTTCTTTCTTGCAAATTCAAGGAGGCAAAACTGACATTTGAAGTCAGTGAAATGATTAAAAAGCTTTTCTATTAGAATATTGTTTTGTAAGTGCTTCACCTGTTCAAGAGCACAAAACAAACTGAAATAAGCATGAAACTGGAAAATTCAACCAGAAACAGCTAAGCTCAAAGGGAATATTTCAAGAGCAGCCTTCTGTTCCTTTCTTGAGCCAAAGCATGAAGTTCTCATGTCTAGAGCAGTTCCCATCCATTGATGCAAGTATGACAGGACGATATCAGAATGCCAGATCTGACAGTTCCCATTACACAAATGTATCCCTTCAACTTCACTGTACTGTCTTTATAATCTTTACCACCATCAGAGCTTTTATTTCACAAATCACAAGATATGTAGACACTTACAGCCAGCTTTACGGAAAAATAAAGGCAAAGTTTTCTTCTATAATTGAAAAACACTTATAACAAACGGGGGGGAAACCCCAAACCCACATCAACACCCAAACCAAAGCATAGCTTAATCAACCCTTGCTTCCCTGAAAGCTTGTGAAGCTTTGGCAAAAATCAAAGCTATGTGGCATTAGCATGGAAATCAGAATCCAGCACCTTGAATTGCCAAAGTTTTTGATTATTACTGTGATGATGAAAGAAAAATAAGCATTTGCTGGATGTGAAAAGCCCCTGTTCCATTGGTTCTCCTACTGCAGTGAAGTAGCTGGCTTTAAACTTGTATTCAATAGAGAAATACCTTTTACATTCTACACAAAATGGAAGTTTGAGTATCCTACAGAAAATATCCAGAAGGTCATGTGAAAAAAGTGTAGTTAATTAATGAGAAAACCAATCTCCATTTTGCACCTAAAACTATTATTTCTCTAAAATCAGGCATGTACTGTATCCAACAGGATGATCTTTTGAAGACTAACACCAATAACTTGTTAACTTTTCCTCTGGGACTTGAGAAAGTGACATACTCATGGAACAGCACCTTTTAAACTCTCCTGGCAGTCATATTCTCTTTCTATTGTAAATTACAGGAAAGAGGTACAGTGCACTAATATTTTCCAAAAGACACCCCTGAAAACACCCTTTTCAGCCCAAATGTTGAATAAATTGAAAACAGACATTTTAGATAGTCAAGTCTAACACAGAGGTGCCATTCAGAAGCATCTACATCTCTGTGAGAATCCACAGTTCCTTAAGTGTTGTCATCCCTAACAACAAATCTGTCCTACAAAGGTGTAACTACACAACACAAAATTCTTTTGGTTCTTCTTCCCACTGACTTAATTGTGGTGTACTGCTGGTTTTTGTTTTAGTTTGAGGGTTTTGTTTGTTTGATTTTTCTTCCCTGTGTGTTTGCATTTTTGCTATTTAAAAAAAAAAAAAAAACAAACAAATCTGGGGAAGACTTCTAAATTCTGTATTTCTTTTCTCCTGGATGAATGTACTCTCAAGCTACGGGATAACTCTCCTGATAAAGTACTACTACCTAATGTAGATAAATAAATATGTATTACTTGAGGTAATGAATGGTATAACCTCATTCACCAGGAAGGAGAAGGAATATTGTTTTCATCCTTTGTTAATTTTTAAGTCTTCTCTTACCATTCATCAGCAGTGCAGGTCATGTGATACCCAGCAAGTCCCCCAACTCTGTGAGCTGTGGGGACGTCAGACAATAAAGAAGGTTTTGTAAATTTTTTTGTCAAAAAAAGCCCCACTGAAGTGGCACCAGTGGAATTTTTGAAGTCTTAATTTTGCTCTTTAACGATTTTTTTTTTTAATATTCGACCTTTTCCAATAATGCTTGAGCAGCGTGAATAACTGGAAGAATTACTGGCATTATTACTTTTTAAAAAAGTCACAGAAAGATCCTCTTTTTTCCCCTCTGCCCAGATGGTCATATTTAAGCAAACAGTAAAACAATGAATAAAATCCCCTTGGACTCAATAACAAGATCCTGGACTGGAATCTGAATTTCATGACCATTATTTCATAAGTGAGACAGAAGTCTTCAATTCCAGATTTCACTTGTGTTAAAATACTCAATTTTTATTCTATACACGTGGAAAAATGTAGGAGAATATTGCCATTATAATGGTTTACTTTATCACACTACAGAGATTACTACAAATAGATGCACTTCATCCCAGGAATTTAGTTGGGAATACCAGGAAACCTACATGGGCAAATGGACGGAAACACACAAACATTTATTTGAACTGCTAATCAGAAACCAGGAGCTTAGATTTCTGAGTTCTTTGTATATGTGTTCTTACCCATTTTCCCTTTGACTTTGCCTATATCTGTTAACAATAGAAGCTTCACTCTCACTGTTAGGAAGACAGTGGAACTGAGCTGCTAAAAGTCAAATTTTTAATTGGACATTTTTAATACTTTTTTGTATTTCACATATTTGTGATTAAAGGACAATCTGACTGTGCATAAACCTGTAGGTGTGGAAGTGGCTTTAACACAAAGCTTTGACCTCAACATTATTCTGTGGTCTCATTCCTGCTTAAGAGTTCAACAGAGCAGGCTATAATTTATAGTAAATTACACTTAAGACTACAGAATTCTGACAGTTTTACTTCTGTGTTGTTCAATGCACGAAGTGACCCTATCATGAGGCTGTTGACCTGGCACCCTTGAGAAGTCCAGCAGATTTTTCTCAGCTAATGCATGGCCTCACTCAGCAGGGCAGGGCAGGGCAGGCTTGCTCTAAAAAGGGCAGCACAACAAACCCATGTTCCTGTTTCCCTAACTGGTGCTACACAAACAAAGAAATGAGAAAGACATCTTACCAATTGAAATAACTATTGTAAGAAAATTAGACAATGTGTATTTGTCACTCACAACTCACATTTGCATAAAACGGTCTATTATATAGCAGAATGATTACTCCTTAATCAAAACCATTATTAGTTCTGTATTTCAATGATATATTTTTCATAACACTGTGAGCATGAACTCTGACTGCCACAGGCTGCGATACACATGCACTCTGACAAAGGGGTACCCTGTTATCTTCTGTGCCACTGCTCAAAAACTCCAGACTGTTGCCAGATGCTAAAAGCAGACTTCATGGTTTGTACTCATGATGGCAGAGTCACATGAAATACCATACAAAGAAATAGAAACATAATTAAAAGAAATCACAGATGATTAACACTAATCCCTTTATCTGTAATGAATCTATTTCCCCATTGAAGGCAAAAAATTATTAGAGACATAGATTTTTATTCAAATACAGAATATTTGTAAGTTGCTTAATTAGAAAGTTCATCCTCTTTAAATGTGTGTTGTGGATACAAATACGCATCACCATCACAAGATGGCACTAACAAAAATAACCTTAATGAAAAACTGAAGTGTAAAAGAGCTTCTGCACCCAGCTGAAGATTTCACAATGCAATTAGGACAACCCTATACTAATGGTACAGTAACTGAAAGATTTTTCCATTCCTGTTTTCACGACAGCCTGCATGAAATGCTGAGATCTGGAAATGTACCTCTGGCTATGGTAGCTGCTCTTAACCCCAGCAGTGGAGTTATGAAATTTGAAGCAGCAACCTTTGTGTTACCCTAATTCACACCTTGATTCCCATCTAACTTTTAAAACAAAACTATGCAAAAGTCTACCTTCAGGACTAAATCATAAAAACATTTGAAACTATCTCGACCATAGGATGGTGAAAGGTAGGTTAGAAGTTAATACATGCTCCAGACTTGCTCTTTTTGGGTGACTGTAATACTGGGGGGACAAAAGCAGCCTCTCCTCTTCCTGCAGTTTCTGGTAACACACTCAGTGTTTCCCTGAGACAAGGGGTGATGAACTGATTACAACCCCCATTTCCCTGCACTGCCGGGGGGAAGAGGTAGAGAAAATTGTGAGGCAAGTTAAGCCTGGGAAGAATGGAGAGCTGGGGGAAGGTGTTTTTAGGATTTGGTTTTAATTTCTCATTATCCTACTCTGATTTGATTGGTAATAAATTAAACTCATTTCCTCAAGTCCCGTCTGTTTTGCAGTAATGGCTGAGTGATCTCTCCCCTGTCCTTATCTTGACCCATGAGCTTTTTGTTATATTTTCTCTCCCCTGTCCAGCTGAGGAGGGCAGTGATAGAGTGGCTTTGATGGGCACCTGGTGTCCAGCCAGGGTCAACTCACCACTCTATAACTTAATACCACAAAATTTTTACAACTCTAGAGAAATAAAAATTAAATAATTTCTCCACCTCCTAACATGTACTGGGAGAATATTTAAGATTTTTGAGCTTTGACTAGCTCTATCCTTCACTAAACTAGGTTCATTCTACTGGGTGCACACACTGCTACAGCAGAAGAATCCTACATCACTGAATGCCTTTGAGAAAAAAAAAATTACCTATTGAATGAGAAACTTAGAGTATCTTATGTGTTTCAGCGAGGATACATCAGTAATGGAAATACAGTGTTTGCTTCTGAAAGCACTATTCCAGAAGGTGAACTGACTCCAAAAGCAGTCGGAAACTGCAATACTCTAAAACTTTTTTTTTCCTCCTCCCTCCCCCATCAATATAGTTTACAACAGCCTATTCTGCAGGGCCAATCTATTGGTGTGCAATTCCCAGCTGTGGAAGTCCAATTTCCAAACAAGTAACCCAATCTAAAACAGGGGCAAGCCCAATACTGTACCTTGAAGAGATACAGCTACTCTGAGCACACCACTGCTAGCATTCCCTCAGGATTTTCACTATCTCAGAACACTCCTTTGTGGTTTGGATAAAAAGCTGCCAGGGTGTTTTCAAAGAGACTCCACATCACCTCCAAGGAATGCTGTCGACACCTAATCTTAGAGCACAGAGTGCCAAACATTTTACAATCTGTCCATTTTCCTGAAGCTCTTTGTCACCAGGTGATCACCATCCTCTATTCAACTGGAAATTCAATTTCCGTCCCTAAAGCTAAAAAAAACCTATCAGGTGATAAAAACCAACCCACTGCTTGAAGAACTGTGTCAGAAGAAGAGTCTACTAACAGCAGACACTTAGTGGTCCTCACCAAGAACACAAACTGCAAACAGCTTGAAGAGAACAAAACATTACCAAAGAGCTATTCCAGAATAACCTCTGATGGCAAACACTTGCTTTTAGAACAAAATACACTTCAATTCTGAAATGCAAAAAAGAAGGGAGAGAGAAAATACGAATCATTCCTTGATGAGACAAGGATGGATAACATGCTATCGCTCCCACGAGCTTCCCAAAGCGCAGCCATGCAACACAAGGTACGATTTGATATGAAGCTGCCAGCCTCTTAGTCTTCCTCCAAGACCTTCATGCAGGTTTTGGTAATTCTTGCCCTTCCCTAAAGACACCAGCATTTGGTTTTATGTTGAGCACCAATGGGCACTCAACAGCGATCTGCTGCTTTACTTTGTAAAATACCTATGCCATGGTTGCAAAAATTATTTTAATATGGCTAACTTGGAAGAAGTTTGCATGGTTTTATCACTACATCCTGTGCATTAATGAAGAAGTGACAGTAAAAAAAGATAAATTAATTACTAGTTTTTTAATTACCAGCAGAAAGGAGCAATCTCCCAAAACAAAACTTCTTGAAAGAGAATGCAATTTTGGTATGTAAGTACAGAACTCAAGTAAACACAACTTCTCCTAATCTTGCCAAAAGGTTGTTGAAAAACGATGTAGAGGAGCAGGAAGCAGAAATTTTTAGGATTCCACAGGCATCCATGTGTCCTTCTGAATCCTATTCCTGTAATGGGAAGCCTTCCTAGTGAAAGGAGACACCTGCTTTTCCATAGTGCACAGTTCTCTGATGGGCCATGAATAATCTGATACGTATCAGCAGTGGTTTTCATCCTTCTGAATCCAGTGGTAATCCCATTTAAAATACAGAACGGATTTTCCAAGGCAATAAATTATATCTATTATTAATTGATATACTACAAATCTGTTATTTGTTTTTTCAACAAATTTGTCTCCGCAAAATTTAGCACTTTCTTAATACCCGGATAATTGGTCAGTTGTATTTTGGTATCCTGCCTTCTCAGGATTGACCTCATACTATTCAAACTGAAACACAACTCAGTCAAGGCAAGATAATATACTGCATTCTAAATAGGATGTTTACATTTGACACATTTACGTTGCTTTATGCTGAGCCAAACATTTAGAAACAGTTAGGAAACTAAAAAAAAAATTGGTGGAAAGGTAAACTACATCACATATTTAGCACTTGCACATTCATCTATTTCCCAAGTCCAGAAGTCCAAGGCTAGAAGAAATATTTATTAAGAACCTCTCTTTACTCAGGCTTTTAAACCAAGTTCGAGTTTGCATATACAAGCCCTACTGAATCTAAAATAATAATCCTGTTAGCCCGTGATGTTTTGTTACTTTCCTTCTAGCCTCAAGAATATTACAATCTTTGCTGTGCAGGTTTTTATCAGACATATAGATGCTAGATGCATAAAAATAGATGCTCTGAATAACAAGTCAACATTATAATCACACCAAAACTGAACACCTATAGCATGAGCCTAGTGAAGCCAAGAAATGCAATCTGAAAACAAATTATTGCTAATTTTCGAATTAGTGTTAGGCTAGCAAGTGTCATTAACCATCCTAGATGAGAGACAGCAGCTCTGTAGCAAGTTCATGCAGCATCTCCACCAGAGTCCCCGTGCTGTAACAGTAATACTGGAGTCCCATCAGGAGCTGCTACTGGACGGCCCTGGTGAGTGATCCACTTTCAAAAGCCACTTGGCACATGAAAGAGCAGCAGCAGTGACAAAATCAGGGGTGAGGCCTTTTATAGGTGCAGCTCAGTCTTAAATAACACGGGTTTAAAAAAAATTAACTGAAAACTCAATCAGCAGCCCAGAGCTCTTTTGAAGGATTTCCACAAATATACAATTACTGACAGAAAAAAAAAAAAAACCAAACCAGTTTTGTAAAGCTTTTCACAAAGTCTATTTGATGAGTTTATTTCAGTATTATTTTACATGGCTATGCTCGTTTCAGCAGCACAGAATAGATAATGAAAATCATTCAGTATCATTGCCTTTCCAGCTGTAGTTCTAGCTGAAATACTGAACTATCACATAACAGTGGCAGCTCTCCAGGCAGGGGCAAAAAGTGTTTTGCACCTGTTTGCAAATGTATTTAGTCATTATTCATCATTACCTTGACTCTACATCTGATTAAATATATTCACGCAGTACTTGCTTTCCTTTATGCCTGCTTCACCACGCTCTTACAGTCTAAGTCTTCACTTGGTAACTGATAGGGAACCCCAAAGGCACTTGCCATTTTGCCTCCCCTCAGTGTGGAGGACTGACCCTGGCTGGATGCCAGGAGCTCACCAAGGCCACTCGGTCACTCCTTAACTGGACAGGGGAGAGAAAATATAACAAAAGGTTTGTAGGTGGGGATAAGGACAAGGAGTTACCACTCACCCTTTACCATAACACACAAACCAGCCTGGACCTGGGGAAATTAGTTTAATTGCCAATCACACCAGAGGAGGGTAACAAGAAAGAGAACCAAACCCTAAAAACACCTTCCCACAGCCCTCCTTTCTTCACAGGGCTCTGCTTCAACATCCCACCTCACCATAGTCTTTGCCACGGACTGCAGGCACCTGGAACACTCCTCCTTCCTCACTGCCCTGGTGTCTGCAGAGCTGTTCCTCTCATGCATTCTCACTCCTCCCTTCTCTGGCTGCAATTGCACAGTTTTTCCCCCCCTTTATTAAATACTTTATCCCACCGGCACTACCACCCAGCAGATTCTCACAGAAGCCACCTCTGTTGCACCCCCACTAGCAAAACCTTGCCACGCACACCCGATCTCCTGTGATTTAAAGAAAGCCTTCATTGAGCATTTCCTTGAAGCTCTTCAAAGCCACCCAGCTGCTGACCTACACCAAACGTACATAAGCAAACTTCTCTTAGATGCCCCTTTCCAACAGACAAATCATCACTGAAGATTGTCTTTTGCTGCTGATCTTAGTCCTCAGCATCACTAACTTACACAAGCATCCTTCCAAGTACAGGAGCAGAGGCAAAGGGCATTTTTATTTATGCAAACCCCAATCCCTCATCTCATTTTTAGTATTACAGTTGCTCCAGGAGTTTGAATCAGGCTTGAACTGTTTTAAGAGTTATGCAACTTGGGAATTGAAATCAAAAGCACAAACCAAACATGATGACAATATTTAGTTATTTTAGAGCCATAATATGATGTAAGGAACTACTGGGAAAATTTAAAATTAATACAGTTCTTCTGCTAAATTTTGTCCAAGAAACTGACATCACTGCTAAAACAAAAAAATACAGGAGGTTATTTGAGGAGCAAACAGGACCATAAGGAAAACGTATGAATTTCACCACCCCAAGATTCTGACCAATTCCAGTCATTGCTTACCAGCTACAGTCCTATTATTTTCCCTTAATTTGTCAGACTGTTTCCTGTTCTTAAGGAACGTGACAAAAAAATACTTACAGAGGAATACATCTTGAAAATGTTTTGCCCACACCCATCTGTGCCAGCTGCATATTTGCTACATGCCTGTAATTAGATTTTCTTGGCATGAATGTTCCTTCAGGTGTAACTGTGCATTGTTTTATAAGGGTAGCAGAGCTCTAACTACACCTCTATAGGGTTGGTTGATTGGTTGGTTTGTTTTTAACAAGACTTGGACTTCAGAGTCTTTAATCTGTATTTCTTCAGCTAATTGGGATGACAGGCAGTGGGGTGGGTAGAACAAGGATCATTGCAACTACACACAAATTTACTTTGCAGTAAAATGTTTCAGCATAAATGAACTTTATTCCCCAAACAATCACCCATGGACTCTCATCTATGGGATTCTAAAGTAATCTACCTTGAGCTTCAGACAGAAAAATGCTATTTGAATACCAAGGAGAGCAGACTACCAATCCTTTCTACAATTCTGCATCAAGACATAAAAAAATGATATATGAATCCAATTCTAAACAGCAACACCCAAAAACCACCAAGGAACTGCTGAAAGTCCACAGGGAAGCAGCATACACTGTGTGAGCCTCAGAGGAACAGGACTTCAACACGTTCCTTGTTATTTGATAGCTAGTCTTAATATAGTTAGAAGAGTCTGAAACAGATGAGGACTGAATTTATCAAGACAGGATTGGTAAAACCTACTTTTATGCGCAGGCACGAAGACATGGAGGGTATGAAAAAGTTCAAGGAAACAATGAAAACAATTTTTCTCTACACTGAACCACAAACAACTTTTTATACAGCATGAAATTTAGCATGGTTCAGAATAAAACAAGAGAGGAAAAAGAGAAGATAAATCATTTGGTTACACTGAAAGTCGACAACTACCTTTTACAGAAACTTGAGAACACACCTAAATCTTCTCACAACAAAGGCTATGAGATATTTTCCACAAGATCCTTTTCACATGATCTCTTCTAGCCATCCAGAAGGCTTTACTGATTTCAAATTCCCAGTCCTGGGTAGGTGGTTTCTCAGTGTGGGTCCAATGACACAAAAGCCACCCAGGGCTACTCAGAAGTTGGCAGACTCAGATGGAGCTGTGGTTTCCCAGAGGGCAGCCTTCGGGAGCACAGCATGGTGTGCTGCCAAAGCATCCGGAAAGAACATGGACAGCGGGGACTCTCCCCTACACCTACACTGAATAGAAGAGGAAAAATACCACCAAACCAAGCTGAGTAGATGATGAGAAGCTCCTCAGGGAACATTTCCTTTAGGTGCTCTATGGGACAGAGCCAAGAGAGTCAGCAGTGCTAGAAAGGGATTTGGTGCCAGAACAGCCCATGAAGTCATGCATGGATCCATTAAGAAGATGATCATACCTGAGGGCAAGGCAGCCCATGATATCCTTTCCTGCTTGGAACATGGAATACTGCAAAAGTGGTTTGCATGAGGGGAAGATGATGTGGTTGATGGTACTTTATCTTTAGTTCTTCAGATATAAAGTCGGAGAGGGCACCCACAGGGCAGGTGGTGGCAGCATTGGTTGCAACAATCACACCCCACACCTGTAGGACTCACACCCCCAAAACTAGCACATCAGCAATATACTAACACAAGAAATTTCATGTTTTCAGAATGAAGTGCATCTTATTATACTACAATTATTATATATACTAGATTCTCTGCATATTTTTTCCTGACTTCATATTGTCCAAGAGCATCACAACACAGTTTTTAGTCACACATGCTTTTCACATCATCTTGACGCCACGTGTAAGCTGGAAACCCAAGAGGATGCAAGGAACAGGGTGGGATTATCTTTCAAATATACGCCCTGACAACAAACCACTGTTGAGCTTCAGAAACAAACCAACATTTCAGCAAGTGATTTACCACATATTTGCAACCTGTGGCAAAATGGACAACTGGGACATCTGAGAGGAACAAGTAGAGGATAAATTCCATTTTATTGAAGCCCTTAAAAAAAAAGGTCGATGCCACACTTAGACCACTTTAGATCAGTCAAGGAAAAAAAGATATTTAAAAGGAGATTGAGTGCTAGAACAACTTCTGAACCAGATGATGAAACTGTAGGCATTTGGTATCATTAAGTTTGTGGTAAGTTCGAAGGAGTGTGACTCCTCTCCAAGACAAGGCAAAGGATCAAGTTTTAGGAGAACCAACACAGCTAATATAAAGGTAATTTAGAACACTTTGAGGAAGTCACATATACACCTTATCATCTTTACACATAATCAAAAGGCAGGGAAAAAACCCCCAAACACCAAATCTGACAGCACTTAATAGTGTGAAAAGTTAATAAGAAAACAGAAGGAGACGATTCTGAATGGTAATGTCTCCATATTAGCAACTCTCTTCAGGGAACTTTATGAGTCCAGTAGCTCTGCCAATGCAAACAGGGAAGATGATACACCTAACACAGCTAGAGGTGTCTAGTTTTGCCCCTGGGCACACAGGAGCCTTGTGGCTGTAGCTCACACCCCTTCACAGGCCATATGCTCCATCTGATGGCACGGACTGACCCCAGGCTGGCCAAGAGGAGGTAAAACCTCCCAAATTCTGGTTCTGCTGAGCATTAGCACAAGAGCCAGAAGAGCCACAGGGAAGAGAAGCTGCTCCCACTTGTGCTGCTCAAGGCTCGGCTGTGGCTGCTGCTTGCCCTTGGTGGGAAGTTAAAACGACAGAGTGGGAAGAAACAGGAAGGTTTTGCATTATGCTGTTATTTGCTGTGCCAGCAACAGCCCCAACAGATTAGTCGGTGTCCAAATTCATGAGCATGTCCTCCAGAGCCAGCTTCCCAGTTGTTCACCATTTATCTACTCCTCATCTCCTCCTATGAGAGCATTAACTGTTTCAAACCTTAAGTAGGTCACCCTCAAATTATTTATCTCAATTTCAGTTCAAGTGAGAATTCCTCATATGGCTGGTTTCCCAAAGAGCACAACACAATTTTTATGTAAATACCCACCTGTCTCCACAACCAAGTTAACAAAATATTTGTAAAAAAAATGGAATTTAGAGCAGTCATTAAGGACTATATCCCATAGTGAAGATGAATTTTTGGAGAAGGTACAGATACTGGTACTGTTTCACTCCAATGAATTGCAGCAATAATTTATTCTTCTGGGTAGACTACACAATTTCCTATATATGAGGAGATGGGGCTCCAAGAGAAGTCACTTACTGCTTTTTTGACATTCCTGAAGCATGTTTTCCACAGTGAATAGGATGTTAGTACTGAAAATTATTAAAATACCCCAAACTTAATGCAAATTCACTGAATTTTGTACCTATTTTAGAATATTAGCAGACTCTGCACTTAATTAGATACAACTACAGAAGGATATTTTTGAGTTTCAAGTGCTAGAGACAGGTTGAGAAAGAAGAAAAATGGTATCAATGGGGGTGGGGGAAGAAGAAAGAGGTAGAAAACTGAAATAGGAAAAACTTTTTTCTTTCAACCTTAGATATGAAAGCTTCTACCGAGTTCTATAAAATTGAGTTTATAGTGCAACAAAAAGGCATTTCTAACTATAGTTCATTAGAGCACAGAGTGCAACAGGGAAAAGAAGCTGTAGATGGAGAGTTCAAAAAGAACACCGAGACAGTTGTGGGTAACAAAGTGACAATCAGAAAGTTAAGAATGAGTAAAAGAGAAGAACACATCCCTCCTTTCCAGAGGGAGAGGGTGCTAGAAGTAGGAGGAGCAAACACAAAGCAAAGGAGAGAATTTACTGTAGAAGAATAAAGTATGATAGTTTTGAGGGGGGAAGCACAAATTTCAGGGACCATTTTATAAAAGAACAGAAAATCAAGAATAAAAATAATTCAGAATACAGACAAATTTAATACATTGAATTTTTATATTAATTTCTGAAAAATTAATGTGATAATTAAGTTAATGGAAAATGGATGCTTAAAAAGTTATACCACTGTGTCAGGTGAGGAAAAAATATACAAAACAAAAGGAGCTAGAAAGATCACAGATGCAAAAAATTACAGGGTATGCGTCTCTACAATATCTAGCAATTAATCACCTTCCATTTAAATAAAGCCTTTGCTGCCTTATTTTATCAGATTTCCTACTTGCACAGAAATGAATTAAAAATAACAAATTCCCTTCTGTAATAGATTTACAAATTAAATGTACTTTTAAACTGCATTGGTCACGGTAACTAAAAACGATCATAAGAGAAATGTTTCACAGCACAGCTGCATTTTATGCAAACATTTCCTTTCAAGCATTGCAATTAAAAATGTGCATTCTTAAAGATTACAGTACTAAAACTATACAAATGGCTGATTTAAATTTTAAATGGCAAACTGTTTTTAAGTAAAAATGTCTGAATTGATCATAGGCATAAGAACTGAATTTCTCATTTCAAGTTAAAATCCACTAAAGCCCCACTGAGTGGGATTATATAGGTAGAACTCATATGAACATCTGGCTATGTAGTTGGTGTAGGCTCCTTTATAAGGAACAAGTAGTAGAGCACACTGAGCTAAATTTGGTGTCAAACATTTAAATTTATTCCAGCTTTCATCACAGACCAGAGAGAAAGATACCTTATGTTTTTTAATAGTGTAATTTTTCACTGAAACACAATGGAAAACCTTGCAAAGATATTTTAAGTTTCAGGCTTTCAAACTTACTGTATTAGACATATGTATATTAGATACACATATTTTATTTTTCTTTAATAAAATATAAGTAAGAGGTTTTTCTATTTGTTTATTGTTTGTTTTTACTTTTTTAGCCTTCCCCAGAAGCACCAGAAAAAGACTAGGTGATGCAGGGGTTGGGATGTTGGGAGTTGTGCACTGACAGACAGTGAAGAATTCCCTCAGAAGCTCAGGTAGTGCTTCACATTCTCTGGCATAGGGTCATACTGATTTTTCCCATCTGGGACTGGAAATATATTTCTTGCACTACTGGACAAGTCATCTGCAAAATCTGCAACTTCCCCTGCAGCACAGCAAGCAGCTCACCTGCTTAGACCACCGTGAGCCATCTCCCTTCATTAGTGAGGGCATTATGGCAAATTGACAGTAACCTTTTGTTCCTACCTGGAGTCTATTTGCTGATGTTCTAGAGGAGAAATATCTGACCTAAGCAACTGTTTAGGCTTGACTAATCCCACGTGAAATGCTATGGCCTGTCATATTGCAACAGACCGGACTAAGCACCCTCAAGAAACAAAAGCTCAGCTCAGTCAGACTGGTGTCTGTCCAAAGATTTCCTATGCAGTGCAGTTAGGCTTAGTGTGAACCACTCCAAGAGTGAAGAGAGTTAATGCTAAACTAAACAGAAAAATGTCCCCCAGCATGGCTTTATCTGTTCACAGGGCAGATACATGACAAGCAAATCCCATATTTAGAGAAGACTGTATTTGAGGTCTCTGTATATTTGTATATATGCATATATATATACACACATACTCCCTACTATCTTGTCAAACATTAAGCACTAACTACGTGCCTGTTTTCTTATAGGCAACATTTAAATACACGAGTCTACTTACAATTAGGATGCAATACCTTAATGAAAATTATAGTGTCTCTATAACAAAAAGCTTTTCTAGTATAAAAAAATGGTAGAAAAAGAGTAACTTTTAGTACATATGTTTTTAGATGCTGCTCTTAAGGTTACAACAGAATCCCTAGGCAGGACGAATGTTATATATACAATTCCATTTGTACTTCAATTGAGGCAAAAGTCACATTAGCCTTATTATATAGCTCATGGCCTTCCTGTTTTGTAATGAACCCTTTAGAAAAGCTTCCTATATTTTTAGCTTGATCTGTTACTACTTCTGCCTAAAAAAATCCTGGGAAGAAGTTCAACGAGGAATGAACAGTTGTTGATACCGTTTCATTCCAGGTCTGTTGCACACAGTTCACATGCATTCAGGGCTCAGATTAACCCAGCTAATTTTAAACAGCAGATAATTAAAAATAAAAAATAATAAAAAAAAATAAGCATCATAAATTACATTTCATCCC
Organism: Dendrocincla tyrannina; assembly: GCA_035047865.1. Taxonomy (NCBI): domain Eukaryota; kingdom Metazoa; phylum Chordata; class Aves; order Passeriformes; family Dendrocolaptidae; genus Dendrocincla; species Dendrocincla tyrannina. Next base: position 31,618,277 of record JAWWMP010000171.1, read on the forward strand.
AAAGGCTCTTAAAATGCTTTACGGAGTCTACACACAGATCACTCCATCAGTCACTGAAAGCAAGTACCTCTGGGATGAAAAGCAACAACTGTTCCACGGGGCACGGCAGAGGAGAGGAAGTGAGGAATACCAGCACATCGAATTGCAATTGCAGGGGGAATTTAGGTAGGAAGAATGTAATTACCCCATTTGGAGCCTGGCCAGACCACGGGGGTTAACATCTTATAAAGAGCCCTCTGAGAATTTTAACAACCCATAGTGTTCAGGACCTTTAATTTATATTAGCCCTCAGGAGCAAGGCTAACTGGTTTGGATGCCGCTGTGGGAAGCAGGGAAAAATCAGCTCCTAGTTGTTCCCTGCTTCCACCCAACTACTAAGCAGATTAATACTACTTAGTCTGCAACTTCTGATAAAAATGTGATAGAAGGCAACATGACTGAAAGCTGCACAGAATCAGAGCAATTCCTACTGATCCTTCAAAAGCCACAGAGGACGGAAATGTTTCCTACTCTGGGGAGTCCCAAGTCCTCATGCAGAAAGTGCTCAAGATCATCTCAGCCGGTATAACCACAAATAAATACTATAAAGATACACAGACAGGAAGGCAGCATCAGAAACACCTACTGCTTGTCCAACACCAGCCTCTGAGAAACAGCAGGAAGCTAAAGCACATGCATAGATCAGCTAATTTCATATATGAAGCGAGCAGTTGTCACCAATTACTCTTTCTAATGTATCTGATGTTTGTAGATATATGCATGTGCATTTTAATTCTTTTTGCTTAAGAAAAACAAAATTAAAGGCAACAATGAAAATAAGAAAGGTGAGCAGGAAGAAGAAATATAAACATGCAGCTCATCTTTTTTCCCCACTGTCACCTTTAAGCAGCTTTTATAAAAAGATAAACTGGTTTCCAAGTTTCCTTCCTCCAGGAGACTGTCAAATACTCTTTGAAATTGTTTACATTGTGTATCCACACCCCACAGAACTGCCTTATTTCTTCAATTACATTACACACAATTTAGAGTAATTTAGCCTCTTTATTATAGTCTAATGTAATGCATCAGAGATACTGTTACTTGTTTATAAACGTGAAGGTCCAAAGAGTTGCATTTCATTTGCCTTTGGCTAATTTATTTTGTTCACATCAGACATGCATAATAATACAAGGGTGATGGTATTCTACATGGTTTTCTCTTAAAGCCCCTTATTTCTTTCATCTTATAAAGAGAAACTGAAAGAAGAAACAACAAAAAGCTTCTCCAACACAAGCCAAGCAGAGCCTTTTGGCTTGTAAATATTCCCTGGCCACAGCAGAGATGCTGTATATCATACAGACAACACCACTGCTGCAGGAGCTTTGTGATTTATGCTAATAAGAAAAGCCACCTTGACGAACAGAAAACAAAGGACAGAATAGTTCAGCGCTGATGCAGATTTCGAACATTAGGTTTAAGTTTCACAGGAAATACCGAAGACCAGCGGTTACAGGAATCTCACAGTGCTGGTCCATTATCTGAGAGTCCTCACTGGAGAGATGTCAGTCAGAGGCACAAATCAGGAGTGATTTGTATCATGCAGTTTTATCCCAGGACTTATCAGCTCTTCCGTGTGCTCTGGGGAAGAGTGGACAGTCCCTGCTTTTTAAAGAGGGTTCACAGACCAGGACTTTGAACACAAAAAACACCCTTGAAAAAAGCTCATCATTCAGTCTTTCATGTAAGACCATCACACGAGACTCTCCACAGCACTGGAGCTGTAAGGGAGAACTTGTTTAGGCAGGTCCCAGCACAGGATTGCTGTGCTCCTCTCCTCCTCCCCAAACAGTTCTGGCACACTTCTCAAGGGTTAAGCAACGAGCATTTTTGAGCCCCTAAGAGCTAGATTTTGAAAAGCATTTGGGCCCATGCAAAGTTTTCACATGTGCCCTTCCCTGACTTCTGAGCATTTAGGAAAACCCCAGCACTGGTTTAGAGTCCGTGAGTCCTTTCTAAATTCAAAGATGACCAAACCCAAAAGTGCAGGCTTTGAAAGGCCATAAGAGGCAGACATTCATACTTCAAGAACTTAGACTGTGTTACAGAAGACAGGTGTGCTCTGAGGTCTGAATTCATTCGTGGACAGAAAAACTGATCCCAACAGGTAGGTTACTTTTAGGGATGATGTATGATTTTGACCATAGAAAGAACTGATCTAAGTTAAAAACTAATTTCTTTTCCATATCTACCATCTGGAGGTCATGTCAGCTTCTTGGCAAATAAGAGCCAACACCAGTGACTTGAGACATGGATTTATTTCTTTATAACAATCTTACTGTGCAAATTATCACATCCATAAATTAATCTCATGTTTTTCCTTTTGCCTTGACTAAACAAGCATCAGAGGCAATGAAGAAAATTTTGTCCTCATGACTACTAGAAATGCTCTCCCACTCCAGCACCTCTAAGGAGGAGACCTGTGCTCATACATATGGCTTCTAAGCTATTCAGACCTCACCCTGAGTATAAAAAATGCCACACAGATAAAGACAAAATGCAGCACACCCTATGCAGACCCCTCTGGGTTGGATTTAGGAGGAGTTCTAATTAGGCTCTGGTGCAGAGGGCAGGTAATAAGTGTTCCCACAAACATGAAATGGGTCATTAAAATAAAAGCAATTAGAAAATGCAGCAAAACTCACTCTGGCCAAGAGGCTTGAACTGCAGGAATAACTACGCTATCGATACATAAGTGAAATCTTTTTCAAACAACAACAAAAATAAAAGAGCAGTTCCGTGATTTGCAGGGTCAGCACTGTTAATTTATAGCCAGGCCATGGTGCACTGAGTGCCCTTTCTGTATTTCTCTAAGTACATACTATCACACAGATACAGCACACTGTGTCACACACGTCCAATCATTAAACAACACGGACGACTTCACGTAGTTGTTTGCCACGACCTATTAAAAACTAACAAAACCCAGCAGTTTTTAGGCTTAGTGCAAGGTGGGGAAAAACAAGGGCCGTATTTTCCCCTTTGGTTAAGGCGAACAAAAGTGGCCATGTATCTTAACACCTGGGAAAAGTCAGGGCATGCACAGCTGGCCGCGAGCTGGTCACACATTCCTGAGGTTACAATTACAGCCAGTGTTCTCAAACCAGGCTCACTGACAAGCAGTTGCAGATGGCCAAAAAGCTTATGTATGGAAATAGCTTTACTCAGCAAAATCTTAGAAAAATAATGTATCAATAGGAACACTTGTATATGTAGATACAGCACTTTCTCAGAGACGTTTTCCTCACTTAGGCCACAGGTCATGTCATACAAACCAAACACAGGAAAACTTTTGTGTTGCACATCATATGCATCATTTGGTACCAGCATATCGTTTTCCCCACAAGCAGAGTCCCAGAGCACTTGAAGTGGGGAAACACTCGGCATGTTTGGTTCTGCTCCCAGATTTGCCAACAGTCAGCCACACAGCCAGCCCTCTTCCCAACACTCCAGTATGATGAAGGGACAAAGGGGCATCATAGGACTCATCTGTGTGTATAACTTCATGCTTCAGACACTTGGATGAGCAGCCACCAACACTGCAAAGTATGATTTTATAATCTCTATAGGTAATGAGAAAAAAAATGTACTGATGTTTTCCCTCTTCAGTATTGACACTTTAAATAAGACACACCTACATGGAAACTTCCCTGAAATTCACAAACAATCAGAATTCAAACATGGTAAAAACTTAATAACGACCAGGTTAGATATGAGAATAGAAAAATGAAGGTTTTAGTTATTTGCAAAACAATCCTTGCAAGCTACTTCTTTGAGGATGATCACATGACTGGGTAGCATCTTTTGTGATGCTGAAAACATGGACACAATATAAAAGATATACAACAGTTACTATTGTCTTAAAATATAGGAGGAAAAAGACATCTAAGTGCAACATCTAATATGGTTTTAATTAGTAGTTTTCAAGCTTCTGAGTGTTTGGGAACATCTATACCAGAAATGATATAACAAAAACTATGAAACTTCATACCTAACCCAGCCAGAGTCAGTGATCAGGGCAGCAGTAACAACTGAAATTTGAACTAGGGCCCTGATTTGCACCACTAAGTAAAAACGTTTTCGTAAGAAAAGAACTTTTATCTTTTCCAAAACAGAATATGCAAAAATTGCACCAAGGCGTGATTACAAACATTTTAACTGCAAAATTCTTTCAATAAAAAAACACAGTAGAAGAAGAAGTATGCAAGTGCTTGTGCTTACTGTTTCCTGAGCAAGAGCCCTGATACTGTGATTAGTACAGGTCAACAGATTAACATCTTTATGCACATGATCAGCAAGACTAAAAGGTCACATGGTTTTCATTTACTATTTGCTATAAAACTCATAACTTAAGCAGACTTTGCATATGTTTCTCAGATGTCACGCATACCTTGAAGTCAACAAATCAGAGATTGGATTACAAATCACTCAGTGTAAACTTCTACTGATATTTTGTCCCAAACCAGCTGAAAGTAGAGAAGTCCTCTCCAGAGCTGTCCATTTCACTGAGGTTTGCACTGCAATTCTTGAGTCAGTGAAATCTCCCTCCATGAAGATCAGGGGATTTTGCCAGAGTAAAGACTGCAGATACAGACTGTGGTTCAGCAGTAACCACACAGTTCTCTTAGAACTGTTACAGTTGCATGCAACACAAACTCATTATTAAAAAGATTTGTACATAAAATAATTAATGCAACACAAGGTTTTGGAGGCTTCTGTTTGTGAAAATGCCTAAGTCTCTTAAAAGAGCATTAGTTGTGAGGTAAATTTGAAGCTCCATATTCCCTTCTGTATATTGAGCTTTTCAAAGATTATTTTATTTAGCTTGTAACTACCAGCACAAATGCTGATTCTAAATATATCTGCTGAACTCTAAATGACTTCTGTTTATAGAAATAGGACATAACAAGCTATTAAATCTTCCTTACAACAAACTGCTATGCCAAAGTACTTGTTCCAGATTTGTGAGCTACAGTTAAAAGACCCAGACTGGCAACCAGAAGAAAACTGGGAAGATCGTTATTGCAATATATTGTATCATTTAAGCCTTTCCTTAGATGGATTTGATTTCAGTCGTATTAATTCTGCATCCACATTTTTTTAAATTTTTTCTGCATCCATTTTTTTAAAAAAATATTTAAAAAACCCCAGTCATGCTCGAATCCTTCATTAGTTTAAATGATTGAAGAATTCAACACAAGACTTTGTTGCTATAGGGCACCTAAATAAACTCAGAAGAAACAGGACACAAAAGTAATGAAAAGCTGCATAACTCCTGATGACTTAGAGTAACACAGTCAGAAATTATACAGTCCTGAGGACCCCACAAGAAGGTTACAATCAGGCAAGAATGAACTGCACATCCATTAACCATCAGGTTCATGCTCATCACAGCAAAAATACAACAGTCTAAGCTGAATTGCAGAATTGGGGTTTTGCCCCCCCTTTAAACTGTGCATCCAGTCCAAGGCTGATGGAGCTGTTTCTTCAGCTTCCATATAATCTACAGGTGACTGGTGCACTTTCAGGTGGTGCTTTGTCAGGTTCTACAGTGAAGCTCAGTAGGACTATAAAATACTATCATTCTAAAAGGTCAGTATCTATTTTATCACTGCTATAGTTGAGGCACAATCACATTTACTTATCTGCAGACATAGACCAAAATTGAAATTTCAAAGCCACACTTCCTAAAGGAGTTGGCAGCATTTTCAGTTGCTCAAAGGTCATTGTAAATAAAGCATAGGAGGTATGACTCTCCTAAATGGCACAGGGATCTGGGGCAAGCAATTTTGTAAAAGGGACTTTTGAAGCTGAATGTGAAGCTTTAAAACAAAGGTTCTGCAAAAGAGGTTATCTCGTGGGAGAAGTAACTATGTGATTTCCTCTGATGAGGGAACAATTTTCTACAGTTTCACTTGTCTTAGTAAGTATTAACAGGTTCCTGTTCTAACTTATGCACACCTAAGGTGTCAGGGAACATCAGGAATGTTAACCCACTAAAGAATAGTTGAACTCTGCCTGGGTAAGTGAAGAACAGAAATCCAACAGCATGTTTCCTTGAAATAATCTATTTACTTCTACTTGTTTCGGCCAACTCTAACATGAATCACATCTAGATACACTCCTCAGAGCTGGAAATCTTGGCCTTTCGAAAGCTACTTTATATGAAAAATCCAAATTATATCAAAAAGAATTTTCCTTTCCATTCTCTTGAAGTGAGAGATCAGGACTCATGTAAAGCTACTTAATGAACATGAGCTGGTTTCTCCCTCCCCTCCTTTTTTTTTATTAATTAAGAAAATAAACTCTCTTAACCCTTCATCGAGAACAACATCTCTCATTCATCTAACATAAGCATTACCAGACTAACAAGAACAAAAAAAGACATAACCTCTTTATTATTTTATATCATCTTAGATAGTTTTACCTGACTAATCATCTTTAATCCTCTCCACAAACACGCTGCCTGACATTAGATTTAAGACAAAATCTTAGTTCTACCAGTGCAATTTTATTACTGCCTTGACCTGACAAGTGAACACTCACATACAAATGCTTTATAAAGCATTCCTCTGTCAAAATGCTTGCTCCTTGTGAATATTGTAATTTATCAGGCATTTCAAGTGCTGAAGCAAAGAATATCGGTGATCTAAAATATCTAAAAAATGTAATGATTCAATTAATGCTGAGTTACTCCATGCATGAATGAACAATTTGACCTGGGCTCGAATACAGTATTTTAATAATGCAGCTGCCATATTCACTGGTCTCTACATTTCCTGAAAACTAATCTGCCAAACAATTTATACAGTATTAATCTTCTGTGCTTCCGTTCTTGCAGTGTGAGTCATTAATGCCCCACAATTCAGTCATTTCGCTGAAATGCTACATGGTTTACAATATTTACAGATACTACAATTCTAAAATTAAGACAGATTTTTCAGTTGAAAAACCACTACAGCCACCTTTGAGCATCTGACTGGCAGGTACATGTTTCTAGGAAACTTCAGGCGTGTTTAGGCACTAATTTTTAAATGTCTTAAAATATTAGTTTTGGGTTTTTTTCCTAAGTACATGTGATACTGTATTGCAGTTTTAGATTTTTTTTTTTCCCCCAGGAAGCTGCTGGACTCATAGTTGTTCTTTATTTCAAAACCTTGGTAGCACAACCCATTTCTCATATGAAAATAAGTGAATTAAAACTATTTTCTCAGAAAATAATTCAGTGCACTCAACAAGAATCTTTTCTGTACCACCTGATTGGTCTATCCCAACTGAGCATATTCTGGTAAAGCTTCACCTGTAATCAACTTCATATGGAGTTCATCTGAAATGCATGTTAGCCTGAGCCCACAAGAGCAATTTTTTTGTCCCTTTATAAACATAGCTTGTTTCACTTCAAGGTGAAAACTACAAATAAAAAACCAACGTTTGAGCAAAACCAAAGTCAGGGTTGCTTTACTAGTAATTCAGTCCAATGAAATCATCAATAAAACTACTGATGTGCAAAAAGACTTAGGCTGGATTGATGAGAGACTACAATAACTTGGGAGAAACATTTACAACTTCAGATAAAAACGTGACTAAAATAATAAGTAAATATTCTTTATCTGCAGATGACAGCAGCACTAGAGTTAATATTTAATCATGATATTGGAAAATGTTAGGTAGTGGAAGACAGGATTAACATATTGCTTTAAAACATTCCATTACTTTCTGCATCTGTTTACTGATAATAAAAGAAACAGCTGTTCTAAATGTAACATTCACAGGTGTAAACCGTTCATTTGAGATTTTAAAACAATAATTCTCCTCTGTTTCCTCCTTAGCTATTCTGAAATGGCATTACAAACACCCCTCCTATTAGCTTACACAATTAACTCGTAATTGTTTAACCTCTCTGCATGTCCCAAAAACGTATACATGTGGAGTTAGCTTCCTTCTCACTCTGGGCAAAGGCTCTGTTCTCCTGCACTGCACATCCTGAACTAATGCACCAGATGTGTCCCATAAAACGGTTGGTCACACTGCTCAGCAACTTTCCTTTAGCAACTGTTCTATATCAAATTTACTGTAAAAAAGCATCATAATTATGAAGTAACACTGTATCAAATTCACAGCCCCAATATCTCACTACGTTCAGTTAAACTATGAATGATAATTGAGCTTGAAATTGTATATTTACTTTAAATAAGTCCTCCAAATCATCTGCAACAATGTGTGCTTAATTCGAAGCCATTAACAAAAGATTTAACATTTCCACATTTATACTCTCCATAATTTCAGATATGATACTTCATACTTGGGGGGGGAGGAGGTGTGGAAATAAAAGCAAGTCCTGGTAGCTTTCCATTTGCAAAATTAAAAGGATATACCTTGGGTTTCTTATAATTGCTTACCCAGCCTGTTAAAATGTTGGGTACAAAACAAACAAAGCTCTCAAGAACCCTGCAGTATTGCTATTGCAGTCGAAGAACTAAACCAGAACTATAAGTTTATTTAACAAAAGAAACCACACCCCACTACAAAATAAAAACCTGACCTGCTTTACAGAAGATAAACTCTGAAGACCAAATATTATAACCCTTTCAAAAACCTGAAAAATTGCTTGTTGATGTTTACTTCCATAAATGTAGTACTGGTATGTTTGTAGGGAAAAAAGGAATTAAACCCTCGAGATGAAGGAACATGTGCTTGTACAGCTAAAGAGAGTTTTGCTTACAAGTATTGATTCTATTGCTAGATATTTTAAATATTCCATATCAAAATACAGGAATAGAGAAGAATCTATTTTAACAAATCACAAATTACATCACACAGATGTTAGTGTTGCCAATGACTCCTGAGTGCTCCTGAAATAAGTTAAGTGTTCCTCTGGTTTCACTATTACTCTCTGAACTGCTACTATTAATAGTAAAGGGGGGGGGGACCCCCCAAAACAACAAATACTCCAAATCTCTTCACACACCCCACTTCTTAACTGAAACAGAAACTTCATTATTAAGATTCCTACTACATTCACAAAAAAACATGTAAAAGGTGCTACGTTTATTTCATGTCTATACTCATATTTGTATGTAAGAAAAAAGAATTATTTCCTGTATTTATAAAGAAAAACATTCAACAGTTCCCCATTAAAATAGAATGCAACTTTTCAGACTTTGGGTGAGGTGGACACCTGAGCTGCAAACACACCAGGAGATTCGAACCTGCCCAAACCAACAATACAAGCGATGATCTGAAAAACGCAAAGCTACATACAACCAGAAGGGTTTGTAAGTTTTACTGTGAGATCATGCTTTAGTCTGGAAAGCTCCCCATATTCCCCTAGGGAACACTGCTACCTGCACTGGGCGTATTTTAGCAAAGCAAACACGCACACCGTGAGAAGCATCCTAAGCAGTAACGCTGACCTAGTGGGGATGCAAAGTGGGGAAGGAATGATGCTCGCCCATGGCCAGTCTCAGACCTGCCTACCCTCGTTTTAGGCGACACCGTACAAAACCGAAGCGCCAGCAGAGGGCAGCGCAAATACGAGAAGTCCCTGAAATGCCCCAGCCCGGCCACCCGTGGGAAGCAGCTCCGTGGGGACAGCGTGGGGACAGCGAGGGGACTGTCACCCGCTCATCGCTGGGACACGCACCCACCTCATCCTGCCCCGCCGCTTCTTCCCCTGAGGAAAGAGCTCAAGGGCAGGAACAGAGCCCACTCAGCACCGCACATTTCAGGTCTTCTCTTCCTTGGGGCCAGCCCACGGAGCGGGGACAGACGGACTGACTGCCTGCAGGGGGAACAGTCTCGGGGGGGCTCCCCGTGTCACAGCACATCCGAGCAGCATCCCTTGCTCATGCAGGGCAGGAAGGTGAACAGTCACATCAGGAGCACCATTCGACTGCTTTTACACTTGTGAACCCAGAACTGGGGTACTTCTAGGGTTTGAACAAGGAAAATAAACTGGATGCATTACCAGAGGCATCAGTGGGAGCATCTCTAGAAACAGAAAAGTAACATTTCCTTTTGTCCACACTGGATAAAGCAAGGAGAAAGCCGCCATCTCTCAAGCCATCTCCCATCAGCAGAGCACTGCGTAACTCACAATTTCAGCTTGCACTCCCATACACAAGTGCTGTGGTGGGGAGGACACCCAGGCCTACAGCTCCCAAGCCAAGTTACAGCAGTGGCTGCTGGCACTGAGCCACACAACAATCCACCAGCGTCCCACAGAGACAGAAACAAACTGTACATACACCTACGTAAGGGAGAAATCCACAGCAACTCTTCGAGGTGAGGGACAGCAAACATACTCAAGCAAGAAGCAAGAAAGAAGTAGGGAAGGAATGGAAACCCCAACTGCCTAACCTGGTGCACCTGCATCCACTGAACATCCTGATGCTAATTAATACCAACTAAAACCACTGTGGCACCTGTGAATCCCCATTTACCAATCACTTTTTGTCCTCAATCTGGGGCCTGAATAGCTATTAAAACAATTTGTCCTCTGCAATGCTGCTATTATATGAAAGTGTGATCAAAGATACTAGCATTTGCTCCAGTATAATTAAGATACAGCTATCTAACCTTTTGGAAAAGAAACAGCAATTATTAATCTCATTAAATACTACATGTTGTATTCCCAACTGACTAGAATAGGTGCACATATTAACTTTAGTTCCAGCAAAATCAGACTGGAGATAAATTTCACTTCATCAGCTTGCCTTTGGCTTTTCTCACTGTAATGGCTACTCTCTAAACTCTCACAGTTTGTACTCCAACAAGAATAAAAATAAACAAACTATAACCTTCTGAATCCACTGCAAGGCTGGGATCCTGTTTCCCCATCGGAGCCAAGAGTCATGTCTCCTTCCTCTGTCTCCATCCACCTTCTCACTTCGATTCTAAAAATTCACATCTTCTGCACTGAGTGATATTTACAGCTAACAAGTGTCCAGTTTGTCAGTGACATTCTCATCTTGTACCTTGCTCACCATTGAGCCTGTAAAGATATCCTGCTCAGGCCCTTGCTCTTTATGAAAAGGATAAACTTTAATGGCATAAAGAGATAGTCATAAAATCACAGAATAGCTTTGAGTTGAACCTTTTAAAGGTCACCTAGTCCAACCCCCCTGCAATGAGCAGGGACATCTTCAACTAGATCAGGTTGCTCAGAGCCCAATCCAACCTAACCTTGAATATTTCCAGGGATGGGGCATCCACCACCTCTCCAAGCAATCTCTTCCAGCGTTTCACCACCACCATTGTAAAAACTACCCTTATATCTGTATCAACCCTCCTCCCGTTTAAAACCATTATCCCTTGTCCTAATTCAACAGGCCCTGTTAAAAAGACAATAATTACCTGTAATGTATTGCTGTGATGTGGTTTCTTAACTTACTTCACCAGTTCAGCACCATTTGATACAGAACAATAGATCAGTGATTTACATTTTCAGACTGTACATTTGGTTCTCTGGTCCCACACTCCTGTCCACAAAGTAGCTTGCACTTGGGCCTTTCAGCAGCCTTCAACCATTTATCCAGTAGCCACAGAAACACTACAAAGGTCTTACCACCACATTTTCATAGTGCCAAGAACAGCTGGGGATGGACAGGAATTTTCAGGTTAGCTTTCTTGAAACTTTTAAAACATACTCCTCCAGAGACACTAAAACTGCTGTACACAGAAGGCAATAATGGGGTAGCTTTAGGAAGTAAGCTCCTACTTGAAACAGAGCAGTAAATTCTGTGTCCTAGTAGAAAGAGAATGAAGCAGTTTACCACAACCAGCAGCTCTCTCTGCATCAGAGTGTGCCCTATTTATGCCACATTCTCCCAGAGGGAGGGTAGTTTGTGTTTCCCACCCCCAAACATGTTGTGTTGTGCATAGCACTGCACCAACACACATCCATGGGCACTTGAGTCCAGTGCAACCTGGGCTTCTGGGACTCTGATCCTTTCAAATCACTGGCTAGTTTTTCCTGATCTGAAGTTTTTAAGGTGTACTATACTTTTAGGAATCACAATTTTGTGAGTGTATAACTTTTGGAGACTGGACACTAGGACTTCAATACTTATTCACATGAGCTAACAACTTTCAAAGAGAAATACACCACCATAGATGTCTAACTATAATAACTGCATATGCCAATACCATATTTAAATACTTACAGCTATCTGGCATTCCTTTCAAAATTAACATTGGATATCCTTAGTACAGTAAACTTTGCCATGCTCTTTTGAAAGCAACTTCTAACCACTTCACACCTAAACAATTTTGACATACTGGTATTTTTTAAACCTGCAGTAATAAGAAAAGGATGAAAATAGCTGAGAACATTTCTTTAATAAATTATTTTTAAAAATAGTGAGGAGTAGTTTCTCTACGGTATTTATTTCTAGTTTTCAAATAGCATTTGAATTTAAATAGAAGTCTCTAGGAGGTGAACATATGACAACGAAATATCATTATACAAAAGCTTTGCACAAAACATACTTAAATTACAGAGTAGTGATCAAAATTAAGCAAGAAAAGTATGACCCCAAACAAAATGTTCCATTTACTGAGTAATTTCCATGGAGTTGTGCTTGTCAGCTTCTGGAATATCTGTTAAGTGATGAAAAAAAGGACGACCGTGAACACAGCCTTTATTTTCCTTTCCAAGCTGTTGCTTCATCCTGTAAATTGTGTTTTGTACATCCTCTTTTGACAAATGTAAGGGCAGCTGCCGAGCTAAACGTACTGCTTCTCCCTGTGGAAAGGAAAAACAAAAACAAAACCCCAATAGTTTTAAAGTACCACTTCTTAGCACATTAACTTGGGGCTACCAGAAAGCAGAAATTAAGCACTCACTGTTTAAAGGTCATTCTTTTCTCCTGATAAATATTCTGGATCCCAGAAATCTAAATGTAACTCTAAACATGTCTTACTGGGCAGTTCATGACATTTCTACAATGGAGTCATGCACAGTCAGTCTCCTGGTCATCTTTTTCTTTTGAAGTCCACTTTTGCAAGGTGTTTTGTGTTTCTGAAGATCTTATTTCCTCTGGACATCACTCATTTCCAGCATCAGCTGAATATGTCTACCAGTTCACAAGACACATTCTATACCACAAACTTGAGAACTAACATAAATTAAACAGTCAGCTAAATAAATGTTGAAAAATACTATAGTGAAACCTTAACGTTGTGTTTACTGCTGTCTGTTGCATCCAGTTATCTCACAATACTCACAATAGAAAGCAGAAGTGACTGCTAAAGCACCCACCCTCAAAGAACTAAGCAACTTCAAAAAAGAAGTTGTCAAGTTTTCTGTTTCCTCCTTCAAGATGGGCCTTCCTGCCATTGCTTTCTCCTCTGTACTTAAGACATGATGCTTGACAAAAATGGATTTGGCATAAAATCTCCCTTCGTATTGTACAAGTCTAAGCAGCATTCATGCTGATTTAATTTGGATCTTCTAATTTTGTTTGTCTGAGATGTTCCCCTACTCTTCCAAGTGGGAAAAAGATAACTGTGGAATATTCTGTACCCTGGAAGTCTCCTTCTTTAACCATTACCCTATTCCTTCTTCTGCACTGAATAGTATGGACTTACAAGACTGTTGGTTGTCAGTGTGTGCTTCTGAGAACCATAGAAGTTACTGAGGTTAACTAAACACAAGCATTTGCAGAGGCATATGGGGTTCACTGCATGTGAGACTTCATTTTTTTGCTTCAATGTCTTAATTCCAGTGACAGCTTGCTTTTCTGGCAAATTATGTATCTCTGCCCTTTCTTTGAATGAATCATAGGAATTTTTCTTAATGGAAAAGGTGAACTTTCCAATAGTCACAATATATGTCTCATTGAGCTTTACATGAGAATTAAGCTTCAATTAGCACCTACTTTTCATAAACTATTACGTTAAATAATTTTATAACTCCATCATAGATTTATTTATATGAGTTACATTTTGATGACTCTTCTGGATTCAACAGCCTTCTAGACTTTGTAAAGCAATTCTATGTCAGTCCTGTATTCTAACACAGAGAAATGCCTTTCAAGTCTGAAAACCGCCTGTGTAGAAGAATCACTTTGTGAACATCAGCTTTCAGCATGTATTATATCACACTGCATGACTGGTTTTGGGTGTGTCTGATGAAGTATTTTGGTAAGAAATGCACAACCCATAAACCTCAGAGAGGATATGACATTCTTCTTTTCAAAAGTAACTTCTGTTTAGAACACAATGACATTAATTAAAACAGAAAGCTGAAGAAAGATTTTCAAGCTGTTTAAGGATTGTATTATACATTTTGTATAATACAAAATTATTTTTTAATTTGTATTATACATTTTGTGGGCTAATACTTAAAATCAAGCTTCTGTCTTACCTCCAAGTAATTTATCACTTTGAGAGGCCTGCATTCATATACTTCCTTTGCATTTCTATTAATTACTGCATTTAGAATTTCTTTCAAATCAGAAATACCATAATATGGCAGACAATTTGCCATCCCTTCTATTTCCAGATGACTTTCTGTAGCTGAAACACCTGAAAATACAAAAACAAAACAGTAATTCATGCACTGCTTAAACTTCTATTCTGGAGCAATTCATAGAAAATTAAACTGATGTAAAGCCACTTAGTAAATTAATCTCACACATTCAATACAATTAGGAAACTTTATTTGCTCGTCCCTTGGAATGAAAAGCATTTATTTGTACAATGTTTCATTATGATGATGTGTGCTTATTCACATCACAAATGTCTCAGCTTACACTAATTCAAATCCTTGCTGGCACTGCTTAACGCTTAAAACATTTTGCAGCATTCCCAGTCTTGAGCACAGCTTTAATTAAAGCTTCTGTGACTTTAATTAAACATACATGAAATTAAAGTAGAAGCTAGCAATAAAACATAATTTAGTTGGAAAAAAAATTGAAACAGAATGTTGGCACTATTTCCTATGTAATTGGTTTAAACATCTGTAGAGTTCAAATGTTATCATAACAAATTCAGCTTCCACTGAAATAAAAAGCGGTTTTTATTCCTACCACAGCTGAGGAAAAACCCAAGCCCCAAAGGCTGTGTGACTGACTTCATACCAGCATTCATATGGTATCACTGCTGCAGCAGGTACCACTCTGAGCAGGAATGATGAATAAAACATTTAAACAGCCTTCCTAATGAGATATAAATTCAAGCTTTGAAGATTAAGTGATTTCATTTCACATTCTTTTTCACATGACTTGCAAAAAAGTTGAATGAAGTTGCTCCCATACAGCTCAATTTTCTCCCACTCAGAAGTAAGTTCTCTGGTGGTCAGGCTCAGGCTCTCACAGTCCTTCAGACCCCCTCCCCTAATTCATGCTGGGTGCACAGAAACCTCAACCCAACCCAGAGACACCTTCCTTTTTCCACCACTAATAGCCTAACAACTAAAGAGTTTCACAAGGAGAGCATGGAGAAATATAATTCATAATGAAAATAAATCCAATCTTGTGGATTGTGTAATGACCCCAGGTAGGATATATTACATTCAGCGCAAGCCACAAATGGTTTTTGTAAAATCAAAAGAGGTGGAGACAAGTAGATTGCTCCAAAGTGGATTACACTAATGAGGGGATAATTCCTGTTCGTAATCCGAACAACAATGAAAAATATTTCAGAAGTGAGAGAAAATATATATGCAACATAAATCACCACATGTATTTCTGTTAGCTAGTAGAATGAAGCTGTTATCCGTGCCCAGGCACTGTTTATCTGACAGTCATTACATAAGAACAGAGATGAACACGAAGACTCTGCAGGTTGAAACTTTTCCTAAACATGAGTGTGTCAGCAGGCAAATAATGCTGTTGGGCCTTTTTAAGCTTCATGGCATGAGAGATTTTGACCAGAGTGGGAATTGAATACAGAGAAAAACCTCTCATCCACCCATGAAAAATGACATAACTTTCCTCCACCAACGTATTTAACACTCCTTTACATCTGAAATTTTATTTCGTTTTTCACCAGCCTTGTCTTCCTTCTTTTTCCAAGCTGCCTTTCCCTAATCACGGCCAGCAAGCATAGACATATTTTTATGTTCTATTATCTGAAAGTTTGCCAGTTAATAAAGGTGTACTGTGCCAGTATTTCCCCATGGGAAAGCCTGCCACTAAGAGACAGGAGGAAAAGATAAAGTCTTTAATTTCCCTCAGCTCTTTTCTCTTAATTTTTGTCCCATTTTTGCTTTAATGAAAGATTAGAGGAACTGTTCCAGACCATTTGATTAGGCTGGTTTCTCTCTAAAGTTAGAACTTAGTCTATCTGACAACCTTTCAATAATTACCTCTCTATATGCTACCAAAGACAGGACACAAAATTTCAAGTGTTTAGATTTTCAGTTGTTTTAAACTCTTATTTCCAGTGCTTCCTCTTAAAATTTTATGACAGTGAGGTTCTGGATTTGCGAAATGTTTCTATACATACTCTTTAGTTTGGCCAATAGTCATTGTTCCATCTGCAAATTTTGATTTCACCCTTCTGCTCATTAATGTGAAAGGCAAAGGGGGCTTAAAAAAGTTTAACGTAAGAACAAACAATACAAACTCCAGCTAAGGGAAGTTCTCTTCTTCAGTATTTCTGTTTGTGTGCCATTCTCCTTTTCTATTTCCATTCTTTAAACTGCAAAGTAGTCCACTGTGTGCTGATTAACAAGTTTTATCTGCAAGTCTTCGCAGGAACTCTGATATTGGCAACATTTGATGATATAAGCAGATGTCCAAGCCTCATTGTACTTGTAAATTTTTGACTGAATCTACATTGAGATTTTTGAGTATTCAAACAGCAGTCTTCAAGCAGTTTCCATGGTAGTTTCTATGAAATACTTCACAACTTCCAAAGAAAGTATTTCCATGAACAAATAAACTAGCTTTCAAATTACTAAAAATGTGGATTTCTCATTGTGACAAATTTCCCCTTTCTCCTTCCAAACAAAGCTTTTACAATCATCTTTGGATAATTCCTTCTTGATGGCCAGGAAAAACTGTTCCCTTCCAGCTGCCACCTAGATTAGGTGACACTATAACACTGTCTATCTTCCAGTCTATGGTCAAAATCAAACTGAAACTAAGCAGCAGCATGATTTTCCACTGGTGGGTTACAAGAGCTGAGGTAGCTTTTATTACCAGGAATGATTGGTTATTTACCTATTACTGCTCTTTGAAGCCTCATAAGCACATTCTTTGTATATGCATATGCTGGCTACACATATTCCATCAGGCAGGCACTTCGACCCCTGCCCCGGACCATGGCCCAAGGCCCATCACTGACACAAAACCAGGTAAGGTGCTCCTTGCTCCCCGTTCCTCCACAGCCAAGAATTCACATCTCTCTGAGACTTTCACAAGGGCAGACAGACAGATGTACAGTGAAGGTGCATGTAACAAATACATCTTAAGAAGAACTGGACAGAAAGTAATCCATCTTGCTTCTTGAAATGCTTCTCTGCACATAGGGGTTACCATGAGCAAACAAATGCCTGGCAGATCCCAGAACACTGAGTATTAAGTAATTTGCTGTACTGAGTAAAAGCAAACAGACTGCTCTCCCAAAGGTAGCATCACTTGAAGCCTCAGTAAAGCCAGAACATGAGGGGGTGGGAGGGCAGTGGAAGACAGACTGGAGCTCAGCGTCACAGCTCTGCAAATTACAACAACTGGCACATTCCACAAAGAAACCATTGATTTTGCGTAACTGACATACTGAGAGCAAGAAGCATTTTCTGGGCTATTTCACAACATGTTTTTCACTGTCAGCTATCCAGAGGAAAGTCTAGCTGAAAGCTCCTCAGATTGCTGAGCAATTAATATAAAGAGAAATGGGGAGACAATACCAAAGATCTTAGTCTACCAAACCCGTGAAGAAGATGGGGCACTTCCAAAATCTAGGATACTTGGAACAACTTTGGCTGCAGTCATAGAGAGTCTCTGAACAATGTGGATTAAAGGTAAATTACCTTTCTGTCTTATAACAACACCACATTCAAAGGACAGACTTATCCTAAAACAATATGCAAGTAAGGCCTGGAATTCCCACTCTCTTGTAAAAATAAACATCCGAGGGTGCATTTGTGAAAAGGGAAGACATTGCCAGAAGTTCAACCAGTTTTCCCACCAAAATGACAGAACAAGAATAAAACTTCATGTAGAATTGAGTTCCTGGTAGGAACAGGAAGACTCCCGGTAAGTTACTGGAGTAACTAAGGCTCAGATCCACCCCACTAGCTAAAAGATCTTGGCCATTAAAGTGTATAGGTGTATTGCTATGAATTGAAAGCACTGTGAGGGAATAAGATTCAATTTTTGAGTAATCCCAAGACCTGTCAGATTTAGTGCAAGACTAATGAATTACTATTCTTTAACCTATGACTGACATTGCCCCTTACAGACAAGCCATCCAAATGAGGCAAAACCAATACTGCGTGGGTGGATCTTCTTCCAAGTAAGCAACTACCAGAATCAAGATCTTTATAAAAGTCCTCTCTGCACCACGAGTTGCTGAAAAGTAGGAATTTGAATGCCAAAGAAGTATCTTTAACAAAGATCAGTGGAGATGCAAGCCCAGTGCAACATGGGAATTACCAAATCACCTTCCAAATTAAGGAAACTGTTCAGATTTTCTTGCTATTAAATAAACAGCTGGTTCTGTAGAACACCCCAAAACAAAAAAGAATAAGGAATTAATCTATGGTCCTATATTGAAGTCATTATACTCATCTAGGAAACTGTCCTAGTGAGGTGCACAATACCAAAGCAAGAGGTCTGGCATTCCGAATTAGTATTATGAATAACTTAATAGACTGTAATGGGCAGCAACTGTCTGGATCATTCTCTTCTTTGGCAGAACATGCATGGAAATTTAAACAAATAATCAGTGCAACCTACCAGACTGACAGTCCTCTTTCAGAGACCACCATGGGTCAAGGAAAGCCTCTTCCTCTGTGATAAAAACTGCCAAACACTGAACTGGAGCAGCTAAGTTTCTCTGATCCTTGTTTTGGAAGGTATCTTAGAGCTATCGATGGCATCACAGACTTACTCACATGGAACAACTGAAAGGTTTGTTATTTTGCAAGAGGAAATTACCCAAAATACCACTTTCCCATTCAAAGGTAAAGAATAGAACGTTTGCTTGTGACATAAAAGAGGATCTCTCTGTCAGAAAAAGGACACTTTCTACTACAGAAAATAAAACTCTTTGCCCAGGATGAAAAAAGGAGCCATGCCCTAGTGGCTATTAACACAAAATCAACCAGCAATCTGAAAGGAACATTTAATGTGACCATGGCAGGGCTGAAGTCCCAAAGAAAGTACTGACCTTCAAATACAGGACCACTACAGTGGACCTTGACAGTAAGAAGGAGTTGAGAGGTCACTTAGGGAACAGCAAATCCTAGGACTGATCCAATGAATCAAAGAAGCTGGTGAAAAATGAGTTACTAAGGTATGCGCACAGCAAATGGGGATCCAGTGTGCTCCTATGGATGCTGCTAAGGAGAAACTCTCCAGCTACCATGGGTCAAGGGCACATTTTCATTCTGGACACCTCTCCATAGCAAGCTTTGACTTTGTCATCCACCATGCAAAGTAGGAATCCCTGGCCCCAGAAATTAACAATATATCCTGAAGAAACAAAACCTTTCTGAAGAAACTTCTAGTTCAATAACATCTGAATGCCTTGCTTTCATTTCAAATTTCATTTCAAAAAACCAAAAGAACAGACAGTGAACTCGGACAGCAGAAAAAAATAATGCTTCTATATAAGGATAGTGAAGAATGTTGTACAAGACAAAATTGTTCTTTCAGAGTTGATAAATCCTACAGAACACTCAGGTCTAAGTGGACAAATCACTCCCGGTCTGCAGGGTGCTTTCTGTACAGATTATACAAGAATCTATGAATTTAAGAACCTTAAACTGCAGAGTGAAATTCTCAGAGAACGACATATAAGGACTGTTAATACCAGTGTTTCTAAAAATCAGCTTTAATAAGTATTTGTAGAAGATAGTATATTTCAGGGACAAGATTAAGAAAAAAAAGAGGGACTGATGAAGTATTAAGTAAAAATCCTTAGGTTAGTTGGAAAAGAGGCTGGGAGAAATTCCATTTGTTTGCTGGTATTTCTACCTTCATTTGCAGTGGTATGTTCTTTGAATAAAAGAGGCTGTAACTGCTCTAATGTCATCAGCAGAAGCTTATAAACATGACTGACAAGACTCATATGTTATTAACGTTTCACTTGAGTAGTTAAAATAGAAGACAAAGAACTGAATTAGATTCCCATTCTTGATCAGGCTGATCAAGTCCATGACCACAGCTCATCAACTTGTATAGTGCATACAAAGCACTTTTACTTTCACTAACTGTAAACCAAATGAGAACAGTTTCCTCACAAGATTTCCTTAAATTTACATCTTAGGCACACAGGACTGAAGGACAGTTACTACTTCCCAGTTACTGTGTTGAGTTTCTTGCTATTATAGTGTACAATTCTGCTCTTAAACTAATCAAGCTGTCTTAAAAGTAGTTTCCCATTTCTGCTAGTTTTGGTTAAGACAGTTAATTTTGTTCACAGTACCCACTGTGGGGCTGTGTTTTGGATCTGTGGTGGAAACAGTGCTGGTAAAACAGGGATGAGTTTGTTACAGCCGAACAGGGCTTACACACAGTCAAAGCCTTTTCTGCTCCTCACCCCACCCCACCAGCAAGGGGGCTGGGGGTGCACAAGGAGCTGGGAGGAGACAGAGCTGGACAGCTGCCCCCAACTGACCACAGGGACATTCCACACCATATGGCATCATGGGCAGCACATAAAGCTGGGGGAAGAAAGAAGGAAGGGGGGATGCATTCAGTGCACCAGTGATGGTGTTTGTCTTCCCAAATCACTGTTACTTGTGATGGAGCCCAGCTTTTCTGGAACACCTGCCTGCCCATGGGAAGCAGTGAATTAATTTCTTGGTTTGTTTCAGTTCTGTACACAACTCCTCCTTTACCTGCTAAACTGTCTTTATATCTCAACCCATGAGTTTTCTCACTTTCACCCTTCCTAATCTCTCCCCATCCCACTGTGTGGGTAGTGAGTGGCTGTGTGGGGCTGAGCTGCTGGCTGGGGTTAAACCATGACACATCTCCAGTACCACAAGACAGGTCAACAACCCTCTCTGCTGCTGCCTCCAAACAGTCTTCAAAACTTCACGTTCAATTTAATCACATTCAGTTTACAATTATCAGATTTTGAGCAAACTTACAACATCAGGAGGTAAAAAAAGTCCATGAGCAAAAATGCTAACCCACAACCCCTCCCTCCCATTTTTGTCTAGGGACATGTCATAGACCTTCTCAGCTTTTGATTTGCTAGATTGAATAAACTTTGTAAGAGATACCTCTTACAGTACACACTTTATTTCCCTAATCCTTCATTATAAGATTATTATAATAAACACCTCTACTCCAAAGGTTTTGTTATTTGAGACTTAAGTCAGTAAGAAAGAGGTTTCCGTGTCTTTGCTGTGCACTATTCAGTAAGGAAAACAGCTTAGGCTCTGTCCTTCCCAAGAGCCAGCCTCTGAATGGGTCTTCATCCCTTTTTTGTACCTACCCTTAAAAGATCCCATATGTTACAGTACATCTGTCATCACTGTACATATGTGGGGATCTGTAACACATGAAGCTATAGCATTTCTAACAGCTCTTATGGCGAATCTTTTCTCTGAGCTGTCAGCTAGGTACTACCCCCAAAGATGGTCCCTTTTCTTGGAGTTCTGCAGGAGAATTCAGGATCTGCAGAACCAACACTAGGTGGGTTGCTCCTGGATTTCCAACAGCATCCCTATAAATTGTTCTTCAGGAAAATGTATAAACATTTGAGCTCTCTTGCTAAGGTAAAAGGATCTTATATGAAACACATTTATTCTGTGATCAGTGTAGAGGTGTTGAAAAGTATGCTCTCTCAAAAAAAAGTTTGGATCAAGCTCTATGGAAAGGTGTGGTGATCCTGTGATCCTCTCTTTGCTGGCCCCTTTGGGCTCTATGTCACAACTCCAATAGGAAAGTACATCATTAACCAGATCCAGCTCCTCACTGGACCTGCTCAACTGCTCAGCAGCAGGGGCATACTCAGCTAAAGCAGGTACTTGCAGAAGCTTTGGCAAGTAACACCATGGAAGAAGGTGCCAGGACTAAGGAATTCTCATCAGTTTAATCTAAATTATGTTGGAATGGCAATTAAGGATATGGGCATCAAGCATTTTAAAAAAAGAAGAAAAAATAAAGTGAGAAAAACATGGATTTCAGAGCATTCTTTGAAATACCATTACAGTTATCAGTTTCCATTACTCAATGTTCTGTGCAGATTACATTCTTTGCCAAGTAATAAAATCTCAAGGAAAGCAGAAGTGCTTTTTTAAAGCTTTAGTGCTTTAAAAGGTGATGTAGAATAACATGATTGACATTAACAATAACTTAAAGCATTTTATCATAAGAAACAACCTCAAATACAACTGAAATATTTTAAAACCATCATACCTTCTATCACTTTTATCTGGAATCCATTTGCTACAAGCCTTGGATCTGACAAATAACCTGATCCATGGAAACTCTGGTAATTCTTCTGCATATTATAAAGAGCAGCCATATACTGAGATCCACCAATAAGACTGGAAAAAAAAAATCCCCAAAGTGTCAAAACCCAAAATCCTTAATGTGAAAACTAAAGCTGTGCAAAAAGCCACAGAAAAAGGTAGCAAGGGATAAGGAATGATCAAGACTTTTAAAGTATTTTGAAAAAGCAAGTTGTTTAAAGAAACAAAATCAGAACTATTCACATATCTTAGTGAGTGACCAAGCTTAGGCATATAGTACTAATAATTTTATCAGCCATTTCCTAATCCTAGGGGGATTACTCAGCTACAGTGACATTGTGAAAATGTGGAGCATCTAATTTGCTTATAGGGAAAGAAGTTTGTCTTTGCTGCACTATCAATGAAACTGGTCAAAAATCATATTTATTTCAACTGGAGTAAGACCAAGTGTGCTCATTACTTCAAGATAAAAATGTAAAAAATTAGAATCTGTTCTTGCAGATAAACAAATGCACAAATAATCACAGACTTAGCAAGCCGGGCCTTGCCAGAGTTTACTGTGAATAATTATCAAATGATACTTCAAATAACATACAAATTTTTGCTCAATATATATTTGTACAATACCTGTCAGTTAGCATAATTGGCTTGTCCAGTTTCTCTACTGGGAGCTTATGGTTCATCAGTAACCTTTTACATAGCAGGGCTTCTTCCAATCTATATGGATTCAGCAACTTTAGCTCTTTGTCAGCAGCAAATATCCAGACATCAGGACAACTGTGGCGACGGATGAGGAAAAGCTCTTGCTCATCTGAAATATTCTTCTCCTGTCTCTGAAGATAACGTCTACAGCAACTCAGGGAAAAAGGCACTGTCACAACTTTCACAGGCTGTTCAAGTTTCCCCTTCTTTTCAATCTGATCATGGAATAGCTTGTCAAGCTTCTGCTGGTCAGATGCAGAACTCTTTAGCCTGGGTTTCTGTTTTCCTGCCTCCTTTGCTGGTCGGTGTGCTGCCTGTGCATTAACTTTCTTGACCTCTCTGTTGTACCGTTCCAGGTCCTTAGTGGCTTTTATTTCATAACTGAAAAAGAGAAAACAAGCCAGTAGCATAATCAGATGAAAAGCCCCAAACCCCAACTCCTGACACACTAAACCAGAAGGCAAGGTGACCATTTCAACAGCCAAGAACCATGTCCATGGTTCAGTGAAGTATCCACATCAATATGCTTTCCACCCTGACAGGGATGGTAGGACATTGGGACTGTGCCTGTATTACATTACACTTTGAGGACAAACTGGAAATTTCCCTTCATCGTGACAGTCAGCAAAACCTGAATTACTGAAGGGGGAGGTGTAGACTGCATCATATAAAGATCTACAGAAAGCTGCTTTTCACCTCGGTCCCCTGTTTAATTTGCAATCAAATATATAGTTTTGGAAGGAGTTCAGTGTCGCAGGCACACCCAGCTCAGTTCACAAAGTCATTTAAGCTTCTAGAGCTCTACAGACTTTCAGGGGACTCCATGTGGCTAGGCAGGATTTTGGAGCTTGCATAATTTCACAAGCCTCAGGCTTTATTTAACAAAAGCATATTTCATTTCAAATGGCCTAAAATTAGCCATAAAAAGTATAAGAATAGAGAATATGTTTTATTATGACAGAATGATGTAACTAATAAACTTACAGATTTTTCAAAAAGCACTCAATAACAAGCTACTCCTAAATGCTGTCTAAATGGTTAAACCACTACTACATACTTAAACCTCTACAACCTGAATGGATTCTTAATGAGTTTATAAATGTCAGGGAGATAGCTAAACTTTTATAGATGCCAAGTTTATGCTTGTTCACTGCATATGAATCTCACATTTTCAAAGCAAAAGATGTGATTTGATGAACTCCTTCTTTTTGCCCTTATTTGACATTCAGAATTCTAGAAGGCAATTCAAACCAGCCTGATGTTCAATTAAAAAAAAAAAAGTAGTACTATCACATATAGGTATTGGAAAGAAGTATTTTAGCTGGCCATATTTATTTATTGCTACTTGCTAGAACAGTTTGATTCAATTATGTGTATGCATGCTGGAAAATTAAGGTCAACAAAAGGGTCACCATTTGCAATTAATTATGATGTGCTAGCATTCACATATGGTACCAATATTTAGTTAACTAAAAAAGTCAGTTTAAATAGTTTCTTGCAATAAATCATGTCCTAGAAAATATGGAGCAAACATTAAGATAAAAAACATCTGCTCCTTTTAAAATGAATGGACAAAATCACTTGAACAGAATTTTTTTTTAATCCCAAATTCATTTAGAGCTTTGACCAGATCAATAAATATTTTGCTTTGAATAGACCCAATTGCAAAGCAGGAAAATATTTAGCAGTAAGAGAACTGAGCTTTCAGTGATACACCGATAACACAAAACAAAAGCACTTCCAAACCCCAACTTGTCTGTCATTTTAGGCTACCATCAGAAAAATTCCAGCCTTGCAAACTTTGATTGTGAGGGTCTTGCAAATTCATACACATCAGTATTGCTGATTTCCTCAGAATCAAAGAAGGTTTATAAACTATGAGGGAACACCTTTGAATTTTTAAAAATCCCTTCCATAGAGGCACATATAATCCACAAGTGTTACAAGAACAGCCTCTTCTGCGCTCTGTAAATGCAGCATCCTTTTCTGAAGCTACAAAACCTGAAACCAAGACAATTTGCAAAACTAGTTATAAGGACAGAGTGGAAGACTAGAATTCTGTACAAGAAGTCTGGTTTCAAAGGCAGCTTTGGTTTAACTAGAAAAGTGGATCCACAATATACTCTTTTCCCCTTGCATCTTAAACCCAAACAAAATACTTAGCATATAATAAAACCCTTTTAAAATAAAATGCCTCAGCCCTTCTAAGACAAATAATCTGAATTTGAGTATTTGGAGCAAACTCTGACAGCAAAGACCACGCTACCTGAAATAATGTTTCTCCCAGGGCACAAATATACTCATGAAGAATTACTGTAGAGTGCTGACAAGGTGATTTGTTAGTCACATGACAATGTGTGTGTAGCTCTGAACCTTTCCTACACCTTCAGGGTAACTACTCCTGCCACGGCACTTGGAGGGATTTCTCCCACTCCTACCTGAGCCTGATAGGCAAGAAACATTAAGGCCAGCTGTATTAAGTAAGAGCAGGGTGAGTGCAAGAAATTAAATCCTGGCTTTGCAAAGCAGAGAGATATGTGATGCTGCCAACATGGACATGCATGGGAGCTTTCCTCTTCTATTATAACCAAAAGACCATAACATTTTACATTCCGGTTGTGTAATAAATGCTGGCTTGTTTTGAAAAGGCCATCCTGTGTCACTACGAGACATCTGTTGCTTGTGCTATTCCCAAGAGAGATTTAAATTAATTTAGACCCGCTGGAGGAACCACAGAGAGAAACAGAGATGCTGAAACCATGCACAGCCATTGCAAAAGGCATGACTTTATCACAGAAGGATGGAAATGTGGTGCTGTGCCAGCAAGCAGCCATGAAGCTGGAGGTACTGTGTGCTCAGCAGAGCACTGGCCCTTGGGCTGCCCTGATGTATAGACATTTGCTGTTACCTCTAGGTGGCCCAATTTATCCAGAGTACCTGGTAGGCAAGACTTATGTCCTCTGCCACAAGTCCTCCTGGATTGGTGCTTTGCAGGAAAAGTTATCTGCATATCTCTTCCTGCTTGGTATTCCCTGACGCAATTTTAAGAGATGAAAAGTGGAAAGAAGGTACATGAAGCTGAAATGTATAGATATAACTAGTGGCAAATTTTTAATTTGCTTCAATATTCACGGGATTCAATCCCACATATAATGAAAATACAGAGAGAGACTATACTATATTCAGTCCTGCAAACGAGGGAAACTTCATTACCAAAGAGGTCTCCTTCCTGAACTAATGCAGAGTTAATCTGTAGGCACACTCTTTAACATAACAGTTGTACCAGGAAAGCAACCATGAAATCTCAAAAGCTAAAGCACAGCAAATTAAAATTTTCTGAAACAGCTGGCAGAACCTTTTGTTTCATTTCATTAAAAGCATGAATGCAATTGGAATAGATTTCTACTATTAAATTATTATATCTGCTTATGCAGAGATAGACAAAACTCATTGTCATATTTATGGTTTTGTGACCACAGTATGTTGTTTGCTTAGTAACCTTAAAGGTAAGGAAAACAGAAGCTAGATTAAAATTAAAAGGTTTTACTTAACTCTGATACAGCTGGTATTCAGAACAGAGCAGATTTTTTCAAAGCCAAGAATTCAAGGAAAAAGGTATATAACAGTAATTCAACAGGTATAACTTCTCTTTCTTAACATTCTCCTAATGAAATATCTCACTGGTGTTAAAATTACACTTGTTTAGCTAGTATAGTTTCCTTTCTAATAGGCTTTCTTAATTCCCTTTTCTTTGCTCCCACATGAAGGAAACTTATTTCCACACCACTTCCAATGAGTTTGTTATTCAGAACCAAATTTTTATATCCCAAACCTTCTGCGACAAATCACCATATGAATTCCAATAATTACATGCAACACTACTGAAGAAAAACTGCTATTTTTGCTCATCTGTATGATGCTTTACTGTGTTTTACCGTTTATAAAGTTACAAACAAAATATTGAAGGTTTTGTGGTTTTTTGAGACTGTCTTAAGAGTATCTCAAAATCTGTTATTAATTCATCTTTTACCAGAACATAAGTTCCATACAGAGGAGAACATATACCTAATATTTTAACTAATCCAAGCCCAACCCAAATTAGCCTAAAGTATTTCCCTTTTTTGCAGGTAGTTTTCAAAATCTCAGTGACAATTCATTTTAGAAAAATTAGGAGTTTAACTATTCAGATTGTAATCTAGAAAGAGACTTGGTCTAGTTTGAAAGAGATTAAAATTCAAACTGTACTCCACTCTGAACCAGCACTACAATTAGCTGTCCAGGGGAAAAAGTAATTCCTTCTATCATTTGATGGGGTTTTACAAATACAATTCTGAGGTAGCCTGGGTTGGGATACTGGGATAAATTTAGAGGAAAGGAGTTTACCAAATGTTCGAGTACTAAAGATCCTGAAAAAGAATTCTCACTTTATAGAAATACAGTTGGTAACTCTTTGGAGGAACTGCATCTATATCCATCACTGTGCCAGTTTTCAAGGACAGATCATGAGGAGTGACAAAGCAAAGGCAGCCCTCAGAAAAGAGAAGTTAGCAGGACTCACAGTCCACTTTCTTGCCTGTTGTCTCTATATAACCATTCAGCAAAACTGCCCCTGCCCAAATGCTGCATGGCACAGTGGCAAAATGAGTAACTCAAATCAGCAGTGAACAACTGCACACAGCAAAAGATAACAACTCACAACACTGATGCTGATCTTGAAAAGTCAAAAATCTCTTTCTGTTCTATTTTTTTAAAATAACTGGTAAGTTACAACTTTTTTAATTCCCTACAAGAGACTCTGGTAGCTACCAGATTTAGAAGCAAGTTACAGCCTAAACACTTACTTCTTTTTTTCCTCTTCACTCAAATTCTTCCACTGTTCTTCAATTTTCAGCAGGATGTCTGTCATGCTGGTCTTTGGATTATCATTTATCAATTTTGGACGACATTCATGAGTGAAAATTTCAAATGCAGATTTTGCTTTCCTTATTATTCTACTATTGATTAAGTCATAAGCGGTCACATGTCCAAATTTTTCACTTATGACACTTTTTTTCTTTACGCTTTGCTTTGAGATATGTGGGTCATTGCTTTGTTCAGTAGTATGTTCTCTTTGCTTATTAATTGTTCCTCCAGCTTCAGGAATCAGAACCTTAACAGGTTCCAGGTTGTCTCCAAGACTGTCTTTAAATGCACTTCCCATACTCCAATTATCAGCAGAGACTTCAGGTAAGTCTTTAGGGACTGAGGCTTCCTCATTTTTATCTATTTTGTCAGTACTATCAAAACTCAAAAGATGCTCATCATTGGCTTTTTTAGAATTGGAGTGCACAGGAACACTGTTCCTCTGAGTACCAGTCATATTTTGTCCATTCCGTTCCTCCTCACACAATAAATTTAAGGAACTGTCTGGAAAGGCATCACTCTTCGAAACCTCTCTTTTGTCCAGGCAACTATGTACATTATCACCACAAGAAGTCTGATGATTTAAGCAGATCTCTGTGTTTTTTCCTGCTTGACAGTTTTGCACATCACTGCTGAGTGAAAGGAATGAAGTATGAGCATGTAGCTCATCGTTTCCAGATGGTCCCGTTTCATTACCAACCACATCTGTTCGTTCTGTTCTATGAACAAACATGTCTTCTGAGGTAACATCTGTTTTATTACTTTCACCAGGGACTGTAGCAGGTAGTGGCCCATACAGTGATTTCAACACATTTTCAACTGCAAGCAAGACAGATTCCTGGAAAAAAAAAAAAAAAGAGAAACAAAACAGCAAATACACACAAGTGCACCTGAAAATGTAACTGACAGATACTGAGAATACAGAACAATATGCAAAGTGATCTTATTCAGGATATTTTTCAGACAAATCTGGACAGATTACTGCATTTCAGCTGTTCACATATGATCAAAAAGATTCAACTAGACACTTTCAGGCTCAGATATTTTGTGACAGATATTCTGCTTCACTAGTTTACTCTGGTATCACAAAATCACTTAAATGCGTTCTTTACCAGACGGTACTGACTGCTTCAACCACTATCAGGTAAAGCTATTCCTACCCAATATGGAGTTAGAAGCTTATACTCAAAACAGGTACACCAGCAACATTCCACTACATGCCAGTGTGTTTGTGTAGGTGTTTTTATGGTGCATGTCTCCAAGACAGCTTTGCACCAAATGATGGAAATGAAGAAGAAAAAAACCACCCAAACCCCTATAAAATAGAAATAGATTTAAAAAAAAACACAAACCAAAACAAAAAAACAAGGAAAAAAGAAAACCCAACTCTTTTTCTAATGCCAAAGGAAAAGTGGATCAAATGTGAGAATGCTGTGCTAATTTTCATACAAGTGCCACTTAACAGGCAGTACATTTACAAGATTAACATAGACAAATACAAAAGGTTTTTGTGAACTAAGCTAACACACTGGTGTGACTACCTACAGCCACTTTGAATAAGTACCTTAAAAACCACCTTATTACCAACACAGTCTTCCTAATTTCTGTGGCACTTAATTGATGTCATCAATAATCTATACACATAATGGCAACTCCCTCCTGCCACCCCCCACCTTAATGTACATGGTGTTTAAACAGTGATTACTCAGTGTAGATATGAAGTATGAGATTTGTGTAGGGACACATCTTGACCCCATTTAGCTTCCCTCACTATAAAGGCATCTGAAAACAAAGTGGTATGCACATGTATCTGACAGCATAAAAATCTTTGAAATCGACTGGGAAATTAATTTTGAATAATCCTCCCTTTCGCCTGTTCAGTAGTTTTAGATCAAAACAGCTCTGTGATAAAGACAAGCTATCATGTAACTAAAAATAAACCAAAATAAAACAAACCCTGGGGCAATGTTTACCTTCAAACTTTTTTGTAGTCCCCAAAGCCCTTATTATGCTTACCTAGGTAAAAGGTTGACAACTCAAAAACAGAGAAAAACTTTAGTTACCTTATAATGCAGCAAAACTTGAGTCTTATCAGGTGTTACATTCACATCCACAGCAGAGGCAGGTACAGTAATATTCAAAAAGAAAACAGGATATAAACGAGTACATTCCTTGTGTGTCATCATACTGTAGTACTGTCGAATTAACTGCATATTGATTTAATACAGAGATGTCAGTAAAGGCAATAAAATAGACCAAGAGGCACAGAAACAATATTTGATATTATAAAAGCATAATTGGTTTGTTGTTTTGGTTTGATGGTTTTTTTAAGTCAAAGGAATGCTAAAAAGGTCATCATATGTGTGTATGCCAGAAGAATCACCAAAGGGCAGTTATTGGTGGTTTCCATGTCTTCAAATAAATTTAAAAAAGAACCAACAAACCAAAACCAGGGAACTATTTCAAGACATTAATGGTAGCTACTTGGACACTCTGTATGAATGTATTGATTGCACTTGGAAGAAAAGTACGCCCAAACTGGACTGAAATTCCAACTTTCTTTCCTCAATCACCACAAATCCTATTTGTTGTTTTTTAAAGAAAACCTACTTATACAGCATGCAACTACACTGCTATCTCTTCCAGTCCAGCTAAAGTCTGAGAAAGCAGCACTAGGACCACAGATCTGCACTTTTCCAAGAACAAGACTAATTTGTTCCTTTTACTAAAACCCATTTATAAATTTACAAATTTTCTTAAACTCTGCTCCGTCTTACAATCTTCTCTATAATCCTCCCAAAAACTCCTCCAAAAGACTACAAAAATATTTAGTTGTTTCAGAATTTTGGTGTTGTTAACTACAAGGATCAAATAAAAGATCCTTGCATTTCCCTCTAGTATTCTATATCCTTCCTCCAGCAGACATCCATACTGGAGAAAAGAATATGTTAACATGACCAAAAAACCCCTGAAAGTGTAAAAAATGAAGAGCCACTCAGATTAAAATTTATTTTTTCATTTTTTCATTCTTCAATATTGTTCAAATAACATTAAGCTTATTGAAACATTTTCAAGTTATTTTAACCTTAATATTACCACAGCCTGTCCTCAGCTGGCACACTGAACTGTAATGATAAGAAGTCCACCAGCACTTCTTCCCCATATGTATCATGGAGGTAAAAGTGATGTCTAACTTATTTTCCATGTGGGCACTGCATTTTTACTTTGGTAGGATGCTGAATCCCACCTTGAATCCAGGCTTCCACGCTCTGGTCAAAGAACTGTCTCTGTCACGGGATTCCAGATGAGCTTTGAACTCCCAGAAGAACCAGGCATATCAAATACTGTGTGGAGATGCATTAGCCTTATCTGGCTCTTCACACACCAACACAAGTTCAGGGTTTAGATCTACAAAGCTTTTCTTGCCAACTGAAAACTACATTATTTCCACCTTAAAACCTACACAGAGACTTTGGCATGGCTGTGGTTTTCTCTCCTGGCGATGGCAAGGATTAGGACAGCAAGGCTGCTCCAAGTGAAGTGCTGCAAGGTTCAGTAGTGACAGAAACCCAAGAGTATCAAATTCTGCCTACACAATGCTCAGCTGTAGCCAGCGCTGCTGCACTATCACTTTCATTTCTACCCAATGCACACACAAACTTAAAGGGAAAGCATGGTGTTTGCTTGATAAGCCCACACTAGAAGTGGACAAAATCCAAACTTTATTTACAGAAAAATTCTCTTACAGGAACTACATAAAGTTGCCTTATGGGAAATTGCACAGGTGATTTCTACAGGTTAATACAAAGAGTCAACTGTCCCTGTCTCTGGCATAGAGCATCTGAAATGACATCTTTTTAAACAGCCAAAAACCTTCACCCAGCTCTGTGGTGGTGACTGCAGCAAATGGAACAGAACTGATGCACCAGCAGCATCAGATTTGTGGAAAGGGTTTCTGTTTTAAATGCCAGTATCTTCACCTGTGATACTCTATTTTAAGAGGGGAAAAGGTTGTAGATTGCCTAGGCGTCTCTGTCCTCCAAGAAATCACATTTCTATTCCTTGAATTAAAAGCTACAGAAGATATTACCTTCAGTATTTCCTTCTGAAGAACTGGGCGATTATTTATAAAAATGAAACTCCTTTCTGAACTTGAAAGACTTGTCAACGAACTGTCTGACTCAGCTTTTGGGAGAAATCCAGAAAGATTTATCTGCAATTATAAAACAAAAACAGGGCAAAAGTCTTTCAGAGAAATCCAAAAGGTTCTTAAGAGAAGTGCGATATTAAAATACAGTTGTACAGGAGTCCAAGCCATTAAAATGCATACACTGCTTCTTGAAAGTTAGAATTTAAAAAAATAAAAGCACTTAGAGAAAAACAAAAAGGAGGTTGAGAAAGATGTATTCGTATCTAATTTCCTTTATCAATTGATTGAGGTATTTCCCATTTGGACTGCCAGCTGCAGCAGGATGCTTCCTGCAGCTGAGGGCTGTGGAGAGCCAGGCCAGCAGCTTTGGGCTTGCTGACTGTGTGGTTGCCAACCTCCCCCCTGTACAAGCTGAAGGCACACACTGCTGCCCAACCTGGCCCGGGCAGCAGAGAATTACCCCTACAGGGAAAGCCCAAAACACACAATCCCCCCTTCTCCTGTGCACAGGGCACCTTAAATAGCCTGTCATAGGGCATTTATTCAGGGCACCTAAATTTACCTACGCCACCTGTATCCGAATCATCTGACTCCCAAGAGTGCTGAGCACCCACGATTCACAGGCTGCAGCAGAACCTGTGAGCACACAGCCCTGCCAGGGAGCCTTGGAAACAGCACATGATTTGTGTACCTGACATGAACTCTGAGTTTGAAGATTTTTCTGTTGAGATTCTGTAACAGGTTTTTTTAGGTCAAAATACAGCCGATGACTTGTGCTGCCTGTCCCATCACTTCCCCCAACATGCAACTCTGAAACTGTTGGATTGATTTCAAATCAATCTGATAAAGAAGCAGAAATCCCAAAGAGATCACATTCCCACAATTTCTGTGATAACTGACAGCTGTTTGGAGAGGACAGCCTAAGGAAAATTGCAACTTTTCAAAAGCCAGGACTAATCAGTATGCAGGAACTGACATGCTGGCCAGCCCACATCCTGCCCCACACATCGCCCTACTGCCACCTGCCCAAACTGACAGGTGGAGGAACACTGGGGCATCATGAGGATGGAGATTCTGGAGATACAGGAAAGTCTGGAGAATGTTCTGGTAGCAGGGTGGATCACTGAACACAGAAATGAGACCTCATTAGCTCTGCTTTTGGCAGAACCCCTTGTATTTACTAAAATCCAAATTATCATGCTTTTGAAATGGAATTTGAAATTCCTGAGATTTGGCCTGTCCTTCCCATTCATCTACGTCACAGCAGCTATCTGCTCATGTGCTCCCTTATTCCCTGTTGACCTTGTAACAAGCATTCTGTGCTAAAGCTGGCGTGTTCTGGTCAGCAACGTCCTGCAGAACCAAACACCACTGGTCAAGTTAAAGAGGTGTCAAATATCTGTTGGGTGATTATCAAAAAACAACATGCAGCACTTCTAGATTATCTTCTGCAACTTTAGCACATCCTCCCTGAATGTTCCTCCTCTATGCTTCAAGCACCTTTTCTAATTCACAAATATTTGCACAAGTCTTTCACTTTAGACAGTATGTTTATATACAGAAAACATTAAAGCAAAACTGAAAATCTCTAAATAACCCATTTAAGAAGGTGCCAGATTTAGAGATGGCTGACTGCTGTCACTATTTAAAGCCATGCAGAATATCAGTATGCTCATTAAAAGTTATTCACAATTTATAAAACCAGTCTTATTAGAATTTCCAACTATGAAAGTATACGAAGTATAAAGACAAAATTACAAAAACTGGAAAGTATTACAGAATCTTTGATTTCAAATTAGA
Organism: Dendrocincla tyrannina; assembly: GCA_035047865.1. Taxonomy (NCBI): domain Eukaryota; kingdom Metazoa; phylum Chordata; class Aves; order Passeriformes; family Dendrocolaptidae; genus Dendrocincla; species Dendrocincla tyrannina. Next base: position 31,652,470 of record JAWWMP010000171.1, read on the forward strand.
TCAACTGTTTTAAAAATGAATAATAAAAACCCCAACTTATATTTGTATCAAAACAAATCTGTAATGAGTGAACAGAAGAATGCTTCTCTTAAATACTTTTTGTCCCTGTGGCACATATATCTGCTAAACTTAACCTTTACAGCAAAAGAAGAGACTACAAAAATTTCCTGTGTGAAAAGTTTTCAGCCCAAATAAGTCTGTCCATTTACACGTCAGGGGATCTGAAAAGCAGAAATGCTGTTGTGTACATGTAAAAGGTTGTGTCAATTATTTTCTTAGTTTTCATTTTATTTTACAAGTAACTCCTGAGTTTGCATCCTTTGGAGTCAACTTGAAATGTGTTCTTCTTTCATTCAATGCTCATAATGGAGATGTTTTGAGGAAAGCCAGCCCTTAAAATTCCCAGATCACTTGTTAGAGAAGTTTTAGCTCTGTAGTAAAGTACAGCAAAATCAGTTTTGCCTTCGGAACAGACTGTGCTACACAATGAAAGGAGCTAAACGAATGAAAGAGCTGCCTTCTGGTCCGTGTACTGAACGAGGCATGGATCTAATGGGAAGAATAACTATGCCTTGCCCTTAAACACCTATTCCAATACCTGCACACAAGGGAGAAAGGCAACTTAATTCTGCCACTTTATAGTGTTTGGCTGCTTAGTTGAGAGGTTTCTGAACATCAATTTGTGCATGAGCATTACGCATGGATCACTTACACACCTATAAATGATGCACGTGGTATTTTACACACTATTTAGAGACAGAGAGAGAGATGGAATGTTCCCCAACTTCTATTCAAGGAATATGGATGCCTCATGATATAGCAGAGAAGTAATGTGAGAACCTGAGTGCCTCCTTCAAGCCAGTCCCTTCTAAATACACCCATGTCTTCCCTTTGGAGCCCCCTGCACTTGCCCTGTGGGCACATCCAAGCTACTACATTCAGGTAAGAATAGCTCTGGTTGTTCTGTTCAGACATAAGCAACTAAAACTTTGTAAACTACATGAACTACAAACTCAAGATTTACGTCTGAAAAATGCTATTAAAGTGTAATACAAATATATAGTCAGACTTTTATTGAAGTCTGAATCATGCTAACAAACACCACGCTGACTGCAGCATTGCTAAGTTGTGTTTAACAGCCATTGTGACTTTACAGTGATTTCATCTCATCTATGTGATTGGTTTATTACAAGATACATGAAAATGCAACATAGAAAGTTCCATAGTAGCAAGACTCCCCTTGCAAAAATGTCTCCAACAAAAATGGAAGTAGGGTAAAAAAGGAGAGTATCATGGGAAATTCCCTCACTTTCAACAGGGACAAAGGAAACCAGGTGCACTGAATTTTTTGAAAACTAGCAAGTTATTTCCTTGAAAGACATGTTTGGTGGAAATTCTGCATAACTTGCCTTCTAAGTATGTGTTTCTTTTGCTGCTCAGGTGCCCCTCACTGAAATTGAGGAGGTACTCTTTAGAGTACAAGGCTAAGAGGCCACGAAGATGAGAACGATCTAAGTGCTTAGATATTAATCAGAGCACAACCTGCCTGTGGGCCAGGAATCCCAGCTTGGACAGGCCTGAGCAATCAGCAATTCTGCATTTGTCATCACAACTGTTTTTACTGCCATCTGATCAGTGCCACATGAGTCCTGAGGAGATGATTCTTGGAGGGGATTTTCAATCACCAAACCAATTAATTTTATGGAGAGGACAGTTATAGAAGCAAATGCCTTAATCAGATGTCAATCTGGAGATACATCCTCTTTTTCACAGTTTCCTTCTATGTGAATATTGACTTATCTCTCTTCATTGCCTGATGTTCAGTGAATTTGGGAGAAGGAAGTTTAAACTCACCTCAGGATATTCACAGCAGTGCTGAAAAGGTACCATACTGCCCATAACGGCTGTTCCCAGAACTGACATACAGGCCATTTTGTGATCTGACACCCTGGTCTTCTGCCAAATAACTGCCTGAAACAAATGGCACAGAGTCAAATTTTTGACATTATATTTGCTGAACTCAAGTCATGTCTATGAACATGCATATGCAACTGCACACACACTGTATATGTAACATTCTGTACTTTGACCATCTGAAAACCACAACTTTCAGTGTTAACAGACTTGATATGGTACTTTTCGGCACATCTTCTCATATTGTGTTGCTTATTTAGACTCAAAGCAATTGGAGAACCATGCAGAGCTTGTATTTATGGATGTTACATGGCTAATCTGGACTTCTGTGCCTGAAGCAATTGTTAGAAACCAATCAATACAAATACTACTTCTCTTTGATGTAGGCTTTGTGTTTTTACCAAGTATACGAATCAAGGGTTTGTGACACGGTGCTCAACACTTGAAGGTGGGCACTGCAATGCTTATTTTACTTATACTGAAGAGACAGGCTGTTTTGATAGAGATCAGGCTATCAGCTGTCCACTCAGAGCCCTCACCTGGATACACAAGCTGTATGACAAGCCTGCTGTTTAGAAAAGAGAGCAGATTTCTGTCTAGTGAAAACTTTGTAAAAGTCAGAAGGATGAAGGAACATCTGCTCTGTTTGCTACATATCTTGCAATACTATTGCCAAGACTTGATGAATACAGTAAGGCAATGTGAACTGCAACTTGCTGCAGAAGTTAACTGTCAAGTCCACTTATGTATACACAATATATTAGCTACTTTGGGAGGTGAGATTTTGTCTCTCAGTAATGAGAAGTCCTGTACCAAAGAGTTACAAATTTAACTTTGAATTTGCTGACTTTCATTCCTGTGTATCAACAATTTAAAAAAAATTCCTTAGTTGGTTTTCTACTTCTAGGCAACAACACACTGTTACATTCAGATCCACTTTATTTTGGCCACTGTTAGAACACCTGAATGTATTTCAACCTGCGACCTTCAAACAGAAAAGAAAAAGAATTAGAGCAAGTTGCATTTTAAATTGGATGTTACAGAGTTGGTAAAATTTATGTTTTCAGTAGGTGCTATGTGCCCAATGAATTCAGAATGAGTGCACAGTATTCTGATAGAGGATGTTAACTGAAAGTGTGGTGAGAGAAAAAAATACACAAGCACCCATCACAAGAAATGCAATACATAGCCTTAAAATTCCACCTGTCCTGTGGGATATTTGCTGGCCTTCAGGGGTGAATTCCACAGAAGAACACAGTGCTCCTGTAAAATGATACTCCCCTCCTACAGGACAGGTGGAATTGTAAAGCTTTCAGACTGCTGAGCCTAAAGTGTTCCCCAAATCTGAAATTTTCCATTTCCACATAGACTCTGCAGCTTTTGTGAAGTGGGGCTCTGTAGTCCTGCCTGAATCTAATTCAGCTCCCAGACACCAGCCTGAGAGCCCTCTGCACATGCTGGATCACAGGCTCAATCATCCCAGGGCGAGCCTGAACCCCTCAAAACATAAAGGACAATTTAGGTCAGGGAGGCAGCGAATAGACAAGGGGGAGAAGGAGAAAGAAGCGGGTAGAGGCATGGGCTGGGTGTCCATGGCTGTGTCAGGGAGTCCCCACTGTGCCGCGGCAGCAGGCAGGGGGAAAGGACAGCCCGGGGCTGCCCAAGGCACGCTGCCTCTCAGCCTCTCCTCTACACCTGCTCTGAGTCTCCTCGCAGAATTCTGGAGTGATGAAAGAATCTGTCCTCTTCTTTAGAGCTCCTCTTATAAAACATATCCTGTACTGCTTCTATTTTAAAATCGATTACTTAAAATGGAAACACGAAGTGCCAAGCGATTTTTTCTTTACTGGATACATTTTAAATTAAATGCATGTGACCAAACTGAGAATGACACTTGTTATATGACTAATATAAACATCATGCTGTTTATTTTAGGTTATGCTAATGTGATTCTGCAGGTACAGATATAAATCTTAGCTGCTGATTAATGCAAGGTTATTACACTGCTTGACCTGCTGAATGGCTGATACTCAGAACTGTGAAAAGATCACTTAGGTAAGGTGGAAAATGAGAACTTATTAAATGCAAACTTGCTAAAAGTAGATACTGTAATAAATACAGACTAGCTTTTTAACTAGTCATATATTTATCAGACACACAGACTGCAGACATAATTTTACAAAATAGTTACCACTGTAGATTAAATTAAAGCTTACATACTAAAGAGGCCTGGCAACTGCTGAATCTCTATATTATATGAACACAGAATAGAGTGGGTATTCATTTTTAGCCCTGACTGTACATTGTGGAGCAGCAACATAGGAAGAGCTGATAATTTAATGACAATTATATTTCTAGACTCTCCAGGTGTATAACAAACATTAAAAAATTCACAGATAAACAATGCTTGATCCATTCATTTTAGAAAGTGCCTGTTTCCATGAAGTTTCTGCAATATCCTATTTTTTTAACCTTGCTTATACCCTTTAGTTTAGCTAAAAATACACCCCCCACACACCCCCCAGATTTTTTTTCTAGGTCATATAAAGTGGGTGTCGAGAATGAGCCAAGGAATAATCTGACTCCAGTCAGTATGATGACGCTGCAGAAACAGCCCACTCAAAGATATATTATTACATATGGCCCATCTTGGGTTTTGCTAGAGCTAGCCAAATATATCCCAGCTCTCTCCTTGTTTCATTGAAAGGGATTGCACGATCTATCTATTACAAAATGTCACAACATGCATAAAATCTACTGCATGTACACAGAAGGTAAGCATGTCTGTGTGTACCTATTGCTCCACCCCACGCAGTCCTAGGACATGGGCATACTTTGTGGAGGATGACAACACACATTCCACCCTAAATGATTCCAGGACTCCAAGCACATGTGAAGTAGGCATCCATTTTCTCAGAATGCATATACAGAATCCAGAAGGATACCTTGAAACACCTGTCAAGAGTGGAGAGAAGGTATTCAGCCTCTTCCCACTGAGGTCCCTGGTATACAGCACTAAGGAGAATTAAGAGCTGCTCAATACTTTTTTCCTCAAAGACACCAAGGAATGACAGATACGAAAATGCAGCCACTCCACATCCCTAACTATCCTTCATGTTTAGAACTCCACCAGCAGCTACAATGATTTGCAACCACAGAGAAAGGGAAATCTTACTTAGAGCGGGGACTGGATGCTATTTCCAACAACTGTGCCTACTTCAGTACAACTATGACACTACAAGTTAAACCAACTCATACATTACTACATAATGGCAGTAGCTTAACAAATTAGACTTTTACTTCTCAGAAACCATGTATTTTCTTAATTTTTTTTGGTGACAATCGTATCCTCTAATAAAGTTTGAGGGCGTAAAAGCCTAGTTGAGCAAGCAGTTGTACAGAACAGCAGGTTGGTAACGTAACTTGGGTTAGCTCTGTAGAAGAGAACTGTATTTCCCAGTCTCTCTAATTTTGTATCACATGCTTCCAAAATCCTGTCACTCTGGCCTCCAAGATCTCTCTTCATGTAGTTAACTCTTTGGGCCAGTACATTCCTTAGCTTTCTTGGCTTAAAACCTAACAGCTTATTAGGATTCAAATGAAAGCATTGCTGCCTACCTGTTGAGAGTATGCAACCAGGAACAAAGCCAGGCAGTGATACCCCAAGCTTGAACCGAGCCCAAGGGAAACAGAAAGACATCACATGGCAATCCACGTACAATGGATCTCTTCAGCTTAATGATGCACAGACACCTAGCTCCAGTGGCTGGCACGTTCTCTGCCACTGAAGAAAACCTATCAGCTAAGATCAAGAATAGATCAAGATAAAGTCTTAACCAGATTCTTTAGAATCCCAGCCTTGAAAAGTGTTGCTGTTTTTCAGCTCCATGCCGTAACTGGTGTCCCGTTTTAAAACCAGTGGTAAGTTACCTTACTAAAAGAGAGCTCTTACAGAAACTTCCCTTGAAAACAAAAATCACAACCATTTTTCAATTTAGCTTATAGAAAAATTATGCAACTAATCAGAATTATTTTCCCTATATATTTTATACTTGCCCCTAAGGAATCAGTTGTCCCCTCCATTGTAAGTGATAGTGGGACAACTACTAGTGGAGATATGCAGTAAAGAAACTCAAGGCACCACTTTTCCACTCATCAGATGCAGCTGACATACCTGCCTATCCCATGGGCATCAGATATTACAGCTATCAGGGGGATTTGCTGAAAGACAGTCATGTTCCACAGCACTGCTCATCCTACAAATTCCAGTGTATTCCCTACTCAGATTTCCTTTTCGTGATAGGAGAGCACCTTCTCAATGAAAAGGCTTTCTTGAGCATGACAGTGGAGAAATGCTTGGATTTGAGAACTGGGAGGTAAGTTAGAAGGGGAGCCAACAGATATTACAAGGAACCAAGGATATTCACCTTGTAACACCTCTCTTCAAAGCCTCTCAAGAATTGCAAAGACTATCAAGAGTTACACATTTTCTGACTGCTTTGACCACACATGTTCAGCTGTGGGTGTTCAGAGAATCTGATCTCCTTTTATGACCAGGTGACCCACCTAGTGGATGAGGGAAAGGCTGTGGATGTTGTGCACCTAGACTTCAATAAAGCCCTGGATGCTGTGTCCCACAGTATTCTCCTAAACTGGCAGTCCGTGACTTGGACAAGTGCACTCTTTGTGGAGTAAAGAACTGTCTGAATGGCTGAACCCAGAGAGTGGTGATAAATGTAGCTAAATCCAGCTGGCAGCTGATCACCAGTGGTGTTCCCCAGGGGTCAGTACTGGGGACAGTCCTGTTTAGTATCTCCATCAATGATCTGGAGGAGGGGATCAAGTGCATCCTCAGTCAGTTTGCAGGCGACATCAAATTGGGTGGGAGGGTTGACCTGCAGAGGGTTCTAGACAGGCTCATGTTCTGGATGGGCCGAGGCCAATTGTGTGAGGTTCAACAAGGCAAAGTGCTGGGCCCTGCATTTGGGACACAACTCGCTGCAGTGCAGCAGGCTGGGGGAAGAGAGGCTGTTAAGGTGCTCTTTGGAAAAGGGCCAGAAGGTGCTGGTTGACAGCCTGCTGAACGTGTGCCAGCAGCGTGCCCAGGTGGCCAAATAGGCCAATGGCATCCTGGCTTGTATCAGGAATAGCATGGCCAACAGGACCAGAGAAGTGACTGTCCCCCTGTACTCGGCACCAGCAAGGCACAAGTGCTGTGTCCAGTTCTGAGCTCCTCACTGCAAGAAAGACGTCAAGGTGCTGGAGTGTGTCCAGAGAAGAGCAGTGAAGATGGTGCAGAATCTGGAGCACAAGTGTGATAAGGAGCGGCTGAGGGAGCTGGGGGTGTTTATCCTGGAGAAGAGGAGGCTCAGGGGTGACCTTATTGTTTTCTACAACTGCCTGAAAGGAGGTTGGAGCCAGGTGGGGGCTGGCCTCTCCTCCTAGGCAACCAGAGACAGGACACGGGGAAATGGCCTCAAGTTGCACCAGGCAAGGTTCACGTTGGATATTAGGAAAAAATTCTTCACTGAAGGAGTGGTTGAGCCCTGGAACAGGCTTCCCTGGGAAGTGGTGGAATCACCATCCCTAAAGTGTTCAAAAACTGAGTAGATGCGGCATGGTGGTATTTGGTCAAAGCTTGGACTTGATACTCTTGGATATCTTTTCCAATCTTAATGACTCTATTGAAAGGTTTTTCACCCAGAGGGTGGTTGGGCACTGGAACAGGCTCCCCAGGGAAGTGGTCACAGCACTGAGCCTGACAGTTCAAGTGTTTGGGCCATACTCTCAGACACATGGTGGGATACTTAGGGTTCTCCTGGGAAGGGCCAGATCCTTGCGGGTCCCTTCTAACCCAGGATATTCTAGGACTCTATTAAAATCCACTTCCATAGCAGGAGGAAAAAATAATAAATAAAACCTCCTGAACAATTAAACTACTGCCAAAAACCAGTTCCCGATCTGGAATTGTCATTCAGAGGATGTAAAACATCAGAGTGAATTCTATTTAAATAAGGGGAGGTTTAAAAGCCTTTTGTAAAATAGTAGTTAACAAAAATAACATATCTAACTGTGACTAAGTACATTGCTAAGGAAGAGGGAAAATTCCCGTGTGGCTTTGGAAACATCTTTTTTCCACCAACCTTTTTTAAGTGCACAAAGTGAATGCAAAAACTTTGCAAGAGCTAAAGGCACATCTCAGATTCTGCAACACACACTGCATATGTGAAACAGTAATTGTTTTGAGATTTCAGACATATACTGGGCTGTCGTTTGAAAAAAGTGATGGATGAGAAACTGGAAACCTCAAGGAATTAGTAATAGGATATAAAGCATTTCACCTCTAGGTCACCAGTTCAAATTCAACCAGGTTGGTAGTGACCAAAAGTAGTTACCATCTGGCAGCTGTTCTCTGGCTGATGTAAATTGAGTTGAGGGTCTCAGCGCATTTCCTAGTGGACAGGTGTCCTTAGCACAAAAAAACACCATAATTAACTCTCTGTTTGGCTTTCTCAGCAAAGCCACTGAACAACGAATAGAAGTAAAGACTGAGCTGTATTCCAGGTCAGCATGAAAGCATGTTGGCTGCAGAGCACTGCAGATTCTTAATCATAATTCCTCTTTATATTTTAAGACATGCAGATTAGGGAGTGACTTAATTTATCATCATTACATTAAACAGAGTAGCTTTTCCAACTCAAGACAGAGCTTATGTGCTGCTTTTTCTGCTCAATGCAGATTTTTTTTCAATGTGCAGCTACAGCAGAGTTTGGAATGAATGAATGCAAAGTTTAATGACATTATTAAAAATGGTATATTTGCTCTAACACACACACTCTGTCTCAAAAACCCACACTTGCTACAGAGGACAGAGACACAGAAAAAACTTCTGGGTTTAGATTATTTGAAACAAACTGTTGGTTAAGATTATGCAACTTTGGAAATGAGAGGAGGTGATGTAAATTAAAAAATGAAGATGGCATCCTTTAAGTCAACACCACCAGCAAAGGGGTTTTGCTGAAGAATACCAACCACAGCTATTATAAGAGTTTTTAAAGGGACCTTGCATCACGAAGTTCTGACTCATGACTCTTTCAAGAAACAAACAATACACAGTTCTAGGCAGAACTCTGTGTGACCAAGGCTTCAAAGTGTGATGCATGAAAAACACTGGGGAAAAAGACCATTCCCTTACACAGAGTTTTCCTCAACAGGAACTGGAAAATTTACTGAGCCTACTTATGGTCGATCTATACTCTGCACAAGACATGGGACCAGTTGTGTATGGTACGACCTGCTGATAAGGCACCATCTAAACCACCTGTTGCCATGAATTTTTGGAATAGCCCTGAACTACTCAGAGCTGTGTTTTGCCACCTTGAGTAAAACACAGCCAGAACTCAGAGGTGGTTGGCATTTTGGGCTGAAGGGTTTGACGCAGTTTAAGCAGTAGCTGACTTTGAAATGTTCTTAGCACGCCTTCAGATAACATTAACTTTAAATAAACTTGCTGAATACTCATGTAAATTATTTCCATTTGGCTGTCTCATTATTCAATATGCTTTCAAGGAACATGGTGATGAAAGAAGAAAAATACCTCTTTCTAACATAACCATACTGGCAAGAGGATCAACATTATCAGTATTCAAAGAATGTCTTGGCAGGATAAACCTTCATAAAAAGAAGGAGCACTAGCTAATCCAAGTTGTCAAAATAGCAATAGTACTTCAAGGGTTGATCTGCAAAGTGATTCATTATTTATTGCTAATGCAAACAAAACATTCTGAGCAGAAACAGCAACCAATTATCTCCTATCTCAGAAATCCACTGATGGAGAGTACTCAATAAATGAACCCAAGAAGGGCTGATAAAAGAACATCTCTTTTCTTACTAAAAAACAACCCAAAGGCTGGAAGAGCATTGTCTGATTTCTTTTCTGGGAAGAATGACACTTAATGGTAGTATTTTCCAAACTAAACACAGGTAAGAAATGTAGCAGAACAAGCAGAAAAAGTTCTGAAGTTTCATTCAAAAGCATAAGACATGCACCTTTAAAAAAACCCCAACAAAACGTGGTGTAAATAAAACATGCATTGTGTCATACACCCTAAAACCATATATAAGTTCAACAGCTCTGTAAGAGGCCTGACCTGTCAAAATAAGTTTCTGCTAGAATCAATTAGGTGGCCATTTCCTGATGCCTCACCTCAGACATTTCTGTGACAGCTTCAGCCTCATTACACTCTTCCCTGGTAAAGCAAGGGCTGTGCTTTCACAGACTCACAGAATGGTCTGGGCTGGAAGGCACCTTAAAGATCATGCAGTTCCAACCCCACTGACACAAGCAAGGACATCTTCCACTAGACTAGGTTGCTCAAAGACTCATCCAAACTTCCATTCTCCTTTAACTTCATATAAAATACAGGACTTCAAAAACTGGGGGCATTTGGTTTTGGTTTTTGGGGGGGGCAGGGGGAAGGGGCATTGTGTTTGGGTTTTTTGGTATGGCTTTTTTTTTTTTTAAAGTACTGGTTTGTAAATTATTGAGATTTCTTTGAAATACACTTTGATTTACACTTTTTCACTTACTACCCTTTCTAGTCTTTCAACCCATCTTTCCTTTTCTCCTGTCACTGCTTATTCCTGCTCTCTTCTTGCTTTTTAAGCTTCAGAACCTGATCGTTCTGATACTCTCCATGTATATCTTCTTCCATTGCAACAGAAAATATTGGCTCAGCCTCAAGAATCTGGGATTCTAAGAACTCCTCTGAATAACTGCATATACAATTTGTCTTTTAAATAAATACATAATCTACGAGATACATGAAAAATAAAGCTATTTTAAGAAGTTGATTGTCGTAGGTTTATCTGGGTAGGGTTTTTTTTTTATATAAGAGGAAAATTGGCTTCTGTTGGAAGCCTCTGGGAAGTTTTCCTCCATCCTATAGAGCAGGGCCAATGAAGGCCAGCTCCGAGGAAAACTTCCTGCTTTTGAACCATTA
>JAWWMP010000171.1:31676020-31687894 GCA_035047865.1 Dendrocincla tyrannina
CGACGCTCTTCCGATCTGGTCTCATAAATGAATATACATAGTCCCACAGATCATGTGAGAATGAAGTAAGAAATGTTTTTTATTTTTTTATTTTTTATTATTATCATTATAAATTTTACCGCAACAGGACAAGTGTCACCATCCCTAAGTTGTCTCAATTTTCTGAATAAATTGGCACATGAGATTGTCCTGTGCATGTGTCTGTTGCTTGGAAACTTTTGAACCCCTGCTCTAATTTCACGTTTGAAAGATGGGAGTGTCTGTCTGAAAACTTAACAGATGGGTAAGGGAGGAAAATCTGAAATCTGCACTCTGCTACAAGAAGAACAGGCATAAATTAATCCTTGGCTGTTCCTTCAAGCAGTAGTAGGTGGCTGGGCAATTGGTATATGCAGAATTCTTCACTAACCATTACATAAACAAGAAACAGGAGGAAAATTGTCTGATACGGGAAGTGGAAAAGAACTCTGGCTATTGTATTGGATAGAGAAACTAATTCAGAGGACAGAAGTTAAAAGCTTGGTTTCTTACAGGTTTGCAACTTCACCTTCTAACAGAACAGCTTATTGTTGTTTTGTTTTTTTTTTTAAAATTCCTTCTGTAACAGGCTTGTAGGTTTTATTGTTTGCTCTTTTTTTTGAACAAACAGTTCCCAACTGCCTCTACATTGACTTCTCTATGAACCACAGTTTGAAGATCTTGAGGTAGGTCTTGGTTTATGCACTGTGTTCTTTTCAGACCTGCTTATTCAAAACATCCTTTTCCCACATTTGAAAATTGCATATGTTAAATACTCCTGTGTAACAGCAGTCTCAATCTTCAAACAGATCTGTTTTATAGGGTAAAAATGAATGTAGGAGTTGCCCACAGCGAGGTAAATCCAAACACTCGTGTGATGAACAGTCGTGGAATGTGGCTGACATATGCGTTGGGAGTCGGCATGCTGCACATTGTCCTGCTCAGCATTCCCTTCTTTAGTGTCCCCGTCGCCTGGACTTTAACAAATGTGATTCACAACCTGGTAAGTACCCTCTCCTGCAACAGAAGTTGAAAAGTTGTTCATGTGGATTCATTTTCAGTAGCAAGGGAAGAGGAAAACAGCCAGTCTGTGTGGATAATGAAATCCTGCTAGCCAAAACACCACCTCTGCTTGCCTTATCCACAGATTGGCTGTTTTGTGATGGGGGAGTGATACAGGATCACTTTGGATTTAAGCATGAAGGATGTGGAATATTCCTTTCATAGTTATGTACTCTTTTAAAAGGCATTTAATTAAGCTAAGAAGGTTGCAAATATAAAGTCATCGTGCCAACCAACTTTTACAGTGTTCTGTATATTATTAGAGAGTGTGCTGAATCCGTAAAAAATCACATTTTTAATTCTTGGGTATTATCTAATGATTTTTCCGTATAAATCTGTCAGTATCCCAGAATGTTTAATTTCAGTACCTTACCTCTTTTCTTGAACAGAAATGTTTCTGTTCTGTTTCCTCTAGCTTTGATTTCTGGCCAAGCTAGGTAAATTGTAGCTCAGAATAACTTCAGCATACAAAGTTGTCACTGTACGTGACATAAGAGAAATCTTGCTTGAAAGCAGGGGGAAAAACTGGGCTGCTTTGACCCAAGCCCTGAAACCATTTGTTATTCAGTGGATCATGATTTGCATGATGACTTTTGTATGCAAAAGATTTTGGAAGCTGATGGCTTTAAGAATATTTCTGCTCCTCTCTCAAGGATTATATAATGTTGTAATCACTTAAAATAATACAACTGTGTATATTGGTCCTCAATGCTTAGAGAAAAGAGGGCCATAATCCAGCAATTTACATCCTGCTTGAGGTTTGCTAACTCAGCTTTCTAAGATTAACAGCAAAGAAGTCTTGACAAAAAGATAGATCCTTCCTCATTTAGAAAAATGTTAGTTCACTGTAAAGACTGAGAATGGATAATATGCTCTTGAATCATGTAAAATTTTTAATTTTTATTTGGGCTTTTTATTTTTGTAGATAGGTTTAAAACTTCTGGTGGAATTGTGTCATTAGAGCATTTTGTACATTATCTGTGACAGCATCAGACGTGTCTGACTTCAGAAGATTTTGGCAGAGACAAGTATTACTAAATACTTCCCCCATGCCTTACTGAATTCATTGCAAGTAGCTGTAATGGCAGAAAGGTTGAGAGCATGCACTGGCAAGTAGTTTTGTAGTGGAACAGTAGAAGATGAGGATAAATTGCAGTTTTGGATATTTCAGCATTTAAATGTAACTTCTTTTGGGAACAAATCCTTCAATGGTTTGACAAAGAAAAAAAATCTTTTATTTCCACTGGTGGAAAACACTTAGCTGACCTTGAAAGCATGTTTTGGTGGTCCTTTCTGCAAGTACCAGTGGGAAATAAAATGTGTAGTAAGCATTTGGATCTGTCCTAGAAGTCTCTTATTGGTTATTAAAACTGAGACACTGCATATTTCATGATTCAGAAAAGTTAATTAAAAAAATCAATTGTCTTAAGTTTATAGGTCTCTTGTCTGGAGGCTGTTCCAAAAAATAGGTGCAATGAGACATGAAGTGACTTGCTGAAATTTTTGCCTTCATGTGATTTTTTTTCCTACATAAAGCTACCTATAAAAATTTTTATATGTGCATGAGAAGGAAAAGGAGGTCTTTTGTATTTTTGTGTTTTCTGATAGAGACTCTTGGTTGGAACCGGTGTGCTCTCTTTTATGGAAAACAAATGTTCTTTAAAACTGGAAGAGCATGTACTCCCCCATCTGAAACCAGCGGGCCCAAACTGATCTTTCAGAACAGACCACGCATGGCCTGATCCCATTAAACAGGATCAGTCACAAAGAAAGTCGAGAGTGGTTAAGGAGAAGCAGCAAAGAGATGGACAGATGGGATGCAACAGATTGCTGTAGTCAGCTTGTGAGGATTTGAAGGTGGAGGGGGCTGAGAAAGCTTTCAGAAGGTTTGGTAATATTGCCAGTATTCTTAGGCAGATTTTTGCTTTGTGCGGATTCTACCTCATCACTCATTTAACACTGTGTTAGGGAAGTGGTAATATAAATCAGCAGCCCCAAACTTATTACAGTGCTTGCTAAAATTATGTTGATTTCATGGAACTTTTGCCATCTAATGTAGAAGACAAGGGAGCGGATCAGATGTCACATAGACTTTGGCTTTAGCTCTAACTGTGCAATTGACTGCACAGTCTGGGGGAAAATTACTTCTTTTCTCTCCTTGCTCTTTGATAATTTGCTGTTACAGGCCAGCAGCTTTTCTGGGTGGGAATTCACTCACATGCTTTTACAATGCATTGAACAATGTAACAGTTATAAAAAATTACAGCTAAAAACTTTTTATTTTCCCCAGGGAATGTATGTTTTTTTGCATGCAGTAAAGGGAACTCCTTTTGAAACACCTGATCAGGGGAAAGCTAGGCTACTAACACACTGGGAGCAACTGGATTATGGAGTACAGTTCACATCTTCAAGAAAGTTCTTCACAATCTCTCCTATAATTCTGTGAGTTCAAAACTGTATTATGGATCAGTTGAATCATAATACCATGGTTTCAAAAGCAGCAACATAATGGGTTGCAGTTTACATTCTAAAAGCCTTTTCTCTTTTTTTGCTTGTTTTGCTTGTTTGTTTATTTCTCATCACAGAGGGAGGGAGTACAAATTTATAGGCCATGCAATCAGCAGTCTTTCTTCCTGCTGCTTTTGACACTCCATATGTTGAAGTCAAGGTTTGTAAACAGTTATTAATGGGGCAGGTTTTAAAGATCAGAAACCTTGTGAGGAAAACTTACCGTTAACTCTTTAAGTTCTTTAAGAGATTGTGAAGTCATAAATATTGAAAATCTAATTGCCTTTGTGACAGCATTTATTAATCATTTTGCAACTTCTGAGTTTGGTTGAGTATGTCAGTCCTCATTGAATGGGTCCAGTGTCGGTTTGGCTTTGTACATATTGTCTTCTGTTTACACTAGTCCTGTAAATGGCTTAGAAATCCTATCTGTTGACAAAAGTAGGGTTGTGTAACTAAAGCAAATCAGATATGTTTTAAATATCCAGCTCTAAAAGTCTTTCTGTTTTTCCCTGAAGAAAGTTGTTGGTTGCATGGCAGAGTGAGGTGGAAGGGATGATCCTCCATCAAGTGTAGAAAGTGAAGGATAGAAACTGAAAAAATACATTTAGCTCCTCAGAAAAAATATTGTTTTTTCAAAGATGGTTCCCCACTTTGCAGTGGGAATTTTGTATTCATAACACTAGTGTATGGTTCTCTTGATGCACTGAAGTATATCTCTTAATAAACATCTGTTTTGCTGGGAAGAAGAAAACAAACCCCAACAATCTGTTTGCCTCATTTCTGTGATGAGTTTTTTGCAAAGAACAGGATTACTAGCTCAAAGCATAAAGAAGGTGGTAGTGAATTGGATTTTCTGAGGCACATTTCCTTACTCTAGATGAACAGGGTTGTGAACTAGCCTTAAAGAAAAGTGTGCTGGAAACATCTGCCAGATGGGAGCACTTTAAAATCACACCAGTCACAGATGTGCTCAGCATAAATCATTTTTGCATTGAAAAATGTTTCAAATGTTTTGTCACTGAGTTTGCTAGGGTAGCAGAACTGCAAGCATTTTGGTAGCAGACCTTAACACTATTTAAAATATATATGGTAAATCAGGCTTGTAGCTGCAGAAGTCAGACTCCAGCTCAGAGGGGTGGGAACAGGGAGGGAAAATGCTATCAGTGAATTGCTTTTTAATACCTTGAGAAGTATGGGAAGAAGAGACTTAGACCATCATTTTGCTGTAGATATTTTAGAACCTCAGGTGAGATATCTAAGACAGGAATAGATCAGTTGTTAACAAGTAAAATCTTACTGATTACTAAAGCACTTTTTTCAGCTATGCTTTGTTTATGTTTTAGACCAGGGTGCCATCAGCTAAGCTTGCTCCCTTTTCTCCTGCAGGTACTTCCTGACGAGTTTCTACACCAAGTATGACCCGACACACTTTATCCTCAACACAGCCTCTCTGCTGACCGTGCTTATCCCCAAGCTGCCACAGCTGCATGGCGTTCGGATCTTTGGCATCAATAAATACTAAGGAGAAGGTTCGACACTGGCCACCTCTGACATGGCTCCTGCTGCTCCCCTGGTGAAGGAAACGAGTAGTCTGCTGTGCCCAGTATCTCATCATAGTCAATGAGAGATGCTTTTACATCTGAGATACAATTCCTGCTTCCCACAGCATTGTCTGGGATGAAAGTCGAGTTTCTTAGAAGATGCCTTCAAATACTTAAATGTGAATTGGAAACCTGTAGAAGAAAGATTTCCATGAAGAACTGGGCAGGCCCAGCTCTAAAGTCTAATTCCCACTAAGACTGTACGTACAGCTGATGCAAGTGACTTGTAAGGGAAGGTCCAAGTAACAGCTGAAATGGAGAGCAGTGTTTCACAAATACCCATCATCCATAATGCAGATGGTAACTTTACATAGAAATCCAGGATCCTCAATGCCTGGGACTGGTGAGGTCGCATTCTTAGGTTAAGTGAAAGTAGCTAGTTCCTGCTGTATGGATTGTAGGTGATTGTGCTTGTTATTGCATTGTAAGTTTGTCTCACAGTAAGTACTGTGACAGTGAGCATAAACTGATGGTGTCATTCCTGCCTTCTCTGTTCTTGTGATTTTATTTTTGTTTTGTCACAATGACTGAAGAAAGTCCTTAACTGCCAGCTCAGGGGATTTCCACATCAGCTTGGACCCTCGGTTTCTGTACGCTTTTGAAAGTTGCCACTGTTGTGTTTCTTTCATTTTGCTTACCAGGACACTGACTTTTCTATGTGTAAATGAGACATCCTGAAAAATTGGAATTTCTTCTTAGGTGTGGCTTTTTGACTATTTCTCTGATAACTGGCTGATGGGGCCAGTACTGGCAGTAGCTGAGGGGCGGGCCGGTGGTGGGGGCAGGAAGGGGTTGCTGGTGTTGTGGGAGAAGCAGCTCTGTTACAGCTGTGTCTGAACACATTAAGGGAAACTGGGTGGGTTGTAAGGATAGAAGCTGAACTAGAAGTAGGTGAGTAGGCAAATCACATGGACTAACTGTATGCTTTTGCAGAAAAAGGTATAGATAACTTGCATGTCTTGGAACTGTGAAGGAATGCTGTGTTTTGGGGGTACCGGGTAGTACGGGGTGTTCTTGTACATAATCAGCTCTGGGATTAGAGTGAAGGAGGTACATCTACAGCTCTGAGCACTTATGTCTCTGTCTTGGAAAAATGGATGAGTTTTGAAGTCTGCTGTATGTCTGCCAGCCGAAATGGGTTCAGATTTAACAGGAGACTCCATTTAAGACTTGATTTACATTTCGGTTGCCGTGACAGCCAGTGAGCTGGAAATAAAAATAAATCTAAAAATAAAAATAAATGAAAAAAAGACAAGCCCACAGCGGCGTACTTCTTTCTAACGTAATTTCCTGGCTTTTTACTTTATCGATAAAGGTAGAAATGGCAATGAGCTATGACTTTTCTTCAGCATCTCAGTAAGTGGTTCTTTATTTGCGCAGGACGAGGGCAGTGATGTTCGGGCAGCGGCGACCCAAGGGCTGCGCTGCCTGTGACAGTCGGTGCCCTGGGCACACAGAGGGCACGGGCCGGGTTGGATCCCGGGGCTGGATCCCGGGGCGGGACAAAGGCCGGGACAGGCGGGATTCCCGCGGGGCGGCTGCGCCTGCCCGGGAAGCGCCGCCCCGGGAGGGGCGGGGATGGCGACAGGTCGCGACAGGGGACAGTGCGGGCTCCGTGCACGGCACGGCTGGCCGAGGTGGGACCCCTCGGGCGATGTGCGGCTGGAGGAGTGATCCCACCGCCTCGGCAGGCGCCTGTCTGAAGGCCGTGGGGGGACAGTAACCTGTGCAGTTCTGTTCCAGCGAGCCCCGGGGGACTCCCAGCCATGAGCGGCGCGGCCGGCAGCGTGTGGAGGTGGGCTGGGCGCGGCCGAGCGGCCTGGCGGAGCGGCAGGAGCTGCAGCAGGGGCAGGTCGGGTCCCGGCGGGGAGCAGCGCGGCCCCAGGATGGTGCTGGGCATCGAGACGAGCTGCGACGACACGGGCGCTGCGGTGGTGGATGATGCTGGCCGCGTCCTGGGCGAGGCGCTGCACTCGCAGAAGGAAGTCCATCTACAGTAAGAGTGGGCTGCTCCGAGAGCTTTTGCCTTAGAAACTGCCCTGTTGTTATTGTTACGTGCAGTGCAATCCATGTAAGTTTTCCCCGCTCCATGAAAATGGGGGGAGATGGAGAGACATCCCTTGGGCCACAATACATACGGCTGGAGATGGTGCTGAGGGGGAGGAAAGAAATGCTGTGCGTGTCACAGGTTCCCTCCAGTATTGTCTTTCAGAAAGGGACAGATTACTTCTCTAGGTTGAATTAAAGATGAAGTCATTGTTACTGTTAAAACCACCAAATGTCTCAATATTTTTAAGCGAAAATAAATATAAGCTTTGGTGGCTAAAAACATGAACTAACAAGTGAGGAGTTGTGAATATTACATTACAGACATTGTTTTGGAACAGTGTTAAGAAGTATCTGTACCAAAAAAGGACTGCATCCTTTTCTCACCTCCCAGTGATAATTACGCTCTCGTCAGTGCCCTTTACACTAAACAAAGCATTTGAGAATGCACCAAGAAAACAGGCAGGATATGGCAAGGTTAAGGGGTCCCTGAAAACTATTTGTATGCCATTCTGTTATGAAATACCAATGTATTGTAATTCTTTGGTTCTACTAGAACGGGTGGAATAATTCCTGTGGTGGCACAGCAACTTCACAGAGAAAACATCGAGCAAGTGGTAGAAGAGGCACTCCGAGCCAGTGGCGTTTCTGTAGCTGAGCTTGCAGCTGTTGCAACTACAGTGAAACCCGGACTTGCTCTGAGCCTTGGGGTGGGGCTGCAGTACAGCCTGAGCCTGGTGAGCAGGCACCAGAAGCCCTTCATACCCATCCATCACATGGAGGCTCACGCACTGACCGTCAGGCTCACACATCACCTGGAATTTCCTTTCTTAGTTCTTTTACTCTCTGGGGGCCACTGTATCCTGGCAGTAGCACAAGGAGTTTCAGATTTCCTCCTGCTTGGACAGTCCATAGATATTGCACCAGGTGACATGCTGGATAAGGTAATATTTCCTTACATATGTGAACCTAGTTTTTTCTTCTTTTCATTGCATTAATACTACTAATCATGGTAGTATTAATAGCCCAAGGACAGTAATTCAGTGTAATAGGAGGTTTACATAGCAGGGCTTTTTATTCTGAAATACCATATATTAAAAACAGAAGAATCTGTTAAAAATGTGCACATAATGTCAATTTTAACATATAAAAATTAATTATATTTTTAGTAAACAGGCAGCCTAACAACTGGTGTTGGAAGTTTCATTGACATTGATTATACAAACAAGTGTGAATTTGAGATGATTGACAGTGCCATTTTAAAGGATGCTGTCAGGTTTAAAACAATACATACTAAAACATTTCTTAATAATTTTATTGCTTACACTTTGAAAAGTGTTGGGTTTGCTTTCAGAGTCTTTTCTGGGTCAGTAGAGTTTGTAAAATTGGGTACTTATGGTTTTGTTCTTTAACAGTTTTGAAACAGTATTTGTGCATATTAAGTAAAAAATTGGGGGAGGGTGTGGAGTCAGAAAGGGCATTTTAGAAGGTTGAAACCAACTTTGTTCCTGTGTACCTGGTAACACAGTATGGCTGTTTGTGTGTCTTTCCTATAGCTAAAAAATAGAGTAATTAGTGTTTCCTGCAAAATTTGCTTATCTTCATGTTTGCCTAAATTGTTCTACAATTGCATTTCTAAATACTCCTGGAAAAAAAATTCCAGCTGGTGTTATGTCTTACCCTTACTGTGCCCTGTTTGTAGGTTCACATTGGATTGGATTTTGTGGTGATGCTGTTACAGGAGGAATTGGTTCCATGTCTGATGTTTATTATCTCCTTAGGTGGCAAGAAGACTGTCTTTAAGAAAGCACCCGGAGTGCCACAGCATGGCTGGGGGGAAGGCAATAGAGCACTTGGCTCAGACTGGGGACAGGGAACAGCTCGTGTTCCGACTGCCCATGAACCAGTATCGGAACTGCAACTTCTCTTTTTCTGGACTTCTGAACCTTGTCAATAATGCCATTGCACAAAAAGAAAAAGAAGAAGGTATTTTTTAAACAGATATAAACCATGTTTTTGATGACCCCTACTAGGGAAAAGCCCTTTGATGGTACGTTTCTGTAGGTGTTCAGGAAGGGCAGATCCTCTCCTGCGCCAAGGACGTTGCTGCGGCCGCACAGCACGCGGTGACTGTTCACATCATGCAGCGCACGTATCGGGCCATGCTGTTCTGCACCAAACACAGCATCCTGCCATCCAAAAATGCAACCCTGGTGGGTATGCTTCTTTTTCCTCTTTATATTTGACTATGTAACATCTTTGAAGATGCAGATGCATGTTGGAGTTTCTACCTTGATGGGTGAGGAAGATCTCAGTATTTATTACATTGTTCAAATACCAGGATTGAAGTACTGGTGATAGAAATATTTACAATGAAGTCTTTCATAGTTAGGTTTAAACTAGAAAGAGCTTGCCATCTAATTTAACCTCCCCAAAGCCACATAATTTGAGCTCCTGCTCCCCAACACTTGATGGCTGTTGTAGTTTCAGTGGAACCACAGACTGGTTTGGGTTGGAAGGGACTTTAAAGAGCATCTCGTTCTGACCTTCCTGCATGGGCAGGGACACCTTCCACTAGACTGACATGCCTTTATTCAGGAATGTCTTTAAGCAAAATAAGCTCACTTAGCATTTGATTTTTGATATGTTTTTATCTTCAAATGCATTATTTGTTGCTGTCTTCAGAACTGATAGCCTGTTTTTAAACAGGATGCTAGTTGAGTGTGACCCATCAGTACTTAATGCCTTTTTTTCCTTTTTGGCACTGCTGTCAGGTTGTATCAGGAGGAGTTGCAAGTAATCAGTATATCCGAAAAGGTTTACAGAATTTGGCAGAGGCAAATGACTTTGCTTTACTGTGTCCTCCTCCGAGGCTGTGCACTGATAACGGTGTTATGATTGCATGGTAAGAGTTGTTTCTCCTTGCGTGTGCTTCCATAATATTCTTTGAAAGTTAACATCAGAGTCAAGAACTGTTCATGGCTGACTGAACCATGTGCTGTATTCAGAGAGTTCTGACATATATTTTTATGTAATTCCTTTCTTGCTCAGGAATGGCATTGAAAGGTTACGTGCAGGGCTTGGTGTTCTCCACAGTCCCGATGGCATCCGCTACGAACCGAAGTAAGTGACTGTTCCTTCACAGTCTGTGCCCTCACTATTCACTGTGGTCACCAGAGGGGAAGGAGGTTGCAGAGGCTGATGAGAAGTGCCTTTGCAGCACATATAAAAGTTACTTTTCAAGGTAGTTGTGAAATACAAATGATCATGGCTGGCACTTATGTTTGGTTTGGCTCAGAGGGCTAAATTACCATATACTGTAACAGTACTTTGTGTTTTCCTCCTACCACTGTGGTAGAGAAAAACTGGAGCCTTTTAATACTCCCTCAGCTTCTCAGTCACCATAAACATGAATCAACATGCTCCAAGTCCAACTGTGTATTTGTAATGAGCAATCAATTAAAAAAAGAATTTAACTTATATCATCTGATAATACTTTTAACTGATAATACTGTTTTTTTAATGACTAGTTAGGTAACACTTGTTCTATGGATTTAAACAGATCTTAGGCTTAAGGCCAAACACAATTCTAACATTTCAAAAGTACCAGCTGATTTTAAACTTGGGATTTCTTTTCAGGTTTTTTCCGTTTCCATTTTCAGGAAAAGAGACTTGGATGGTCTCAATTAAAAAAAAAAAAAAGTATTACAATTTGCTCATGAAAAATTATAAAATATTCTTCTTCAAAAATAACTTGCTGTATACATTTTAGTGAATAAAATACTAAGTTTTGCTTGCCATAGGCAATACATTATTTAAGATTATCACAGAGCCACCTGTAAATCTCTAGTGTGTTTTGCATTCATCAGTTGTGTGTAAATACAGTTTAGCTGCAAAACAACTAAAATTAGAATCTAAATAAAACAACGTCCCCAAAAAATGGCTCTGAAATCACAGTTGTGTTCCCTGAGTTTGGAATTGCTACAAATGCAAAATTCCCTCAGTGTGAAGATGTTTCTAAGGACAGCTTCAGAAAGACCATTTCAATGGTCACACAGTCTTGCAGGGCAGGGAGTGTGCAGAAATACTGTGACTCCCATGCTAATTGTAATAAAGGTTTCTGAAGATGTGCATCTGGGTGATAGGACAATAATGTTATTTCTTTTTAACAAATACATTTATTTTCTAGAGCTCCCCTTGGAATTGATATTTCAAAAAGAGTTGAAAAAGACTCCATCAAGGTGCCAAGATTAAAACAAATACAATGGTTGACATCTTAAAAAGTGAATTAGTAAATGCAAATATAAATTGTTCAAAAACTGTTTCAATGTTACGTTTACTTGACAGTACTTGGGTTACCAGTGTTGAAAATCACCTGTCAGACAAACAAATGCTGCGTCTATCACAAAAGTGTCTCCAGTTGCTATTCCACAACTGAGTGTTCTCAGTACTAAAACAGCAAAAAAAAAAAAAAGCACACTTCCTAATAAACACAAAGTTACACAATTGAAAATACCTCCATTGTATACACTTTGTAACTTAAAATATAGTTTATATATTTGTATATAATTTATCCGTATAATAGAGTTCTATAAAGTTTTTAATTGAATCTACCTGTTAAAAAAAAAAATTAACT
>JAWWMP010000171.1:31697863-31723902 GCA_035047865.1 Dendrocincla tyrannina
AGGGAGGCGGCGCGGCCGAGCACGCGCGCCTGCCGGAGCGCCAATCAGAGAGGCGCGGCCGAGCACGCGCGGCGGCGCGCGGGGCGCGGCGAGGTGCGTGAGGGCCCGTCCCGATCCCCCCTCCCTGTCCCCCCTCCCGATCCCACAGGAACCCCCGGGGGCCGGGACACAGCCCGGGCGCTCCGGGAGGGAGGGCACCGGCACGGGCCGAGCGTGGGAAAGGTGTCTGGAGCGAGGCCTGGAGACCGCGCCCCTTGCGGAGCGTGAGGGGACACCCGGGAAAGGGAAGGAACGGCCTGCGGCGTGACCGCGCGCTGCTCTGACACCTTTAGGCGGTTTGCTTAAAGGCGTTCCCGGGGGGATAGGAACGATATATTACATACGGATACTAACACCATGTGTTTCATTATGCTCACTATTATTTTTCTACAACAAAGACAGAGAGGGACTTTTGACAAGGGCACGCAGTGACAGGACAAGGGGATGGCTTCAGACCGACAGGGCAGGTTTATATGACATATTAGGAGGAAATGTTCCCCCGCGAGGGTGGTGAGACCCTGGCACAGGCTGCCCAGAGAAGCGGTGGGTTCCCATCCCTGGCGGTGTTCAAGGCTGGATGGAGCTCTGAGCTGCCTGGGAGAGTGGGAAGTGTCCCTGCCCATGGCACAGTGCTTGGAACAAGGTGGTCTTCTCTAAGGTCCCTTCCAACCAAGCCATTCCATGATTTTATTACTGTATAAGATCGATGTTTAAGACCATCCACCTGCGATGGTCTTAATATTTCTCCATCTCTTCCATACCATAGATAAATCACACTGATGTGTCTGTATTCCTGTCTTTATACATACATCATGGCACAAGAACACAGAAGAAGTTGTTTACGTGACAGGATAATGATAGACAGATCATACTATCACAATTTGCTATCCTAAATAAATTTATGTTGAGAAATGGTATCAGGAGCCAATCCCTATGACAAGAAGGTTTTGGAAATGTCTTCCAGTGGCACCAATGAGGAACACAAAATGAATGCAAGAAACTGATTTACTTATGAAAGTAATTACATGTTCTAATCACTAAGTTAATTGGTGAATGGATGCACATCTCAAAAATTCAGAAGTCTGGTACTTTGCACACAAAATAGATTATATGTTTGTTAATGAGTATTGGGATATCAGTAGGGAATTTGGGGTAAGACTTTGTCAAGGTGGCTGATGTAGGAACATTACAGTTGGGGTTTTTGTCTCATTTTTGTCTCTTCTTTTTAAACATTGTATAATTATTTTAAACACTCGAGTAATTCCAAACTTACAGACTGCTAGAGACAATTCAGCTGTAGAATTTTATGGTATTTCTATCCCTAGTCCTTGTGCTAAAACAGCAGTGCAATATAGTTCAAATCCTCATGAATTGTTTGAACTATTTGCTACTTTCATAAGTGAGGTACAAGTGTTGGCTTTTGCTGCTTTGTGGCTCACATAATCATACATATATATTCTGATAATACTTAGAGCTTGTGAGCAAGATTACACTTTGTTTTGGTGGTATCCCTGAGCTTGGTTGGAATGTCTGTGACATTGATTGGAATTTTTGGCAGTGGCTTAGGGAGAATAAGGATTTTGGCTCCCAGTAGAAGGATGAAAAAAGACAATTTGGCCATAAGTATATCTGACAATTCAGTAACTTGCAAATGTTATGCTTATTTGCCTTTAATAGAAAGACAAACTGAGGCTACATCTTCATAAAAGGTCAGTGTTGCTCTTCCCTCCACCTGCAATCTCACACTTGTGCCTGCAGCCTTGCACTGGCATGGCTGTGTGTGGGACTGTGGGGTGGGACAGGTCGGGGAGCTGATCCATTCTTCTCTGCAGTGCACCAGTGCCTGTGTTGTCCTGGCAGGCCCAAAGCAGAGGAACTGAAGCTGCTGGGGAATTGCTGCCCAGGGGCTGGAGTGGTTCTGAGGCTTGTCCTTCTAATTCTAGAGGAAATCCACGTATCTGGGTCACATAGAACAGTTCTGGTGATACTGCTCAGTGTGCTTTGTAGTTTGCAGCTCTTGTTGAGTAATTTGTTTACTCTGACCCTCTGCTAACCCTCCGCTGCTGGAGTGTTTTAGTTGTTGTTTATATGTTACAAAGGTTGATGATCAAGTATCCAGTAGTCAAAGTATAATTTCTGTAATGATTATCGTTTTTATGTTCAGTAATAAATGCAGTTAATGTTTATTAATCAAAAATCCATCACACAGTTTTATTAGTTAGTTCAGAAGAGCAGTGATAATGGTCTTGAGGCATAATAGCAAATGTGGAAAGTTTTCAGCTTCTGGTCTTACTACAAATTGGTAATTCTACTGATATGGAATGGGCTTTTGATAAGTCCTTTTCAAAATGAATGGATTCCTGAGACAAGATCACTCCTGACATTACAGTCATACCCAAAATTAGACTAGCTGTGTTTCAAACTCAGCCAGGGAAATGGTCAGCACCTTTTATCTCCCTGTGCGGGGCTGTGACATCCGAATTCAAGTTCATTTCAGGACTGCTGTAGTTCTGTTGTTGGGATGTGCTTGCACTGTTCCTGAGAGGTGACGAGGTGAGTAGGAGCTGATCTGGCCAACAGATAAGTGGGTAATGTAGTTCAGGGATACATTTCTGATCAATCTGCTTGTCTCTCTGCTCTTGTGCCAGCTCTGGTGCTCTGAACTACTTTTCTTCTTACTAGCATAAAACTATTTTTTGGAGGTTAATAATTCCTGACACAATGTTAATAAAGGATCAAGGAATATTTCAGTCTTTTAAAGTCCTCACCTTTTCAGCATCTGGCATTTTTAAAAAGACACAAAATAACACAAATTTCCCAACAAGCAATGTAAACAGTTACAAAACAGGCAGTAGTCACTGATTCCAGAAAGTGTTTGAAGTTGCCATCACCTGTTAGCAAACACATGGCCAAAACAGTATCCTCAAATAACCAAGCTCCAGCTCAGAACAGCTGCAGTTAAAAGCACGCTGAAAATGCAAGACCATCCTTCTGAAAACACTTTCAGCCTCGAAGATCTCTTTGCAGGATGTTGGCAGTACGTTTGTGCCAGATGACTTCACAGATGTGAGGGGTACAGGATAGGACTGATACTGCCTTGCCAAGCAGTGCCAAGTTCCCATGCTTTGCTGGGGGCTAGAAATCTGCATGTACTTGGTTCTGTGTCTCAGCT
This sequence comes from Dendrocincla tyrannina, assembly GCA_035047865.1. NCBI lineage: Eukaryota > Metazoa > Chordata > Aves > Passeriformes > Dendrocolaptidae > Dendrocincla > Dendrocincla tyrannina. The sequence continues at coordinate 31,701,075 of JAWWMP010000171.1, forward strand.
GATGCTTGGCAACATGTTAAACCACATAACTTGGTTGTTATTGAAGTCATTTTCTAGGGTTCTGCTGCAAGTGACTGTAATCTGAGGAAACTTGTCACGCTCTGAAAGAGCCACTCACGGAGGTCCTTGGAACAGAAGAGTACCAGGACAATTGTAGCTCTAATGTTGGCCACAAGAGAGCAAGCCAAAACTGCTGGCTGTTCAGAGACAGTCCAAGAAAGAATGAAGCCAGGGATATAACACAGGTGGTTGAGGTCTCTAGAAGGGGTGAACACAGTCAAAGCCTATTTGAACTTGTGTGGGTTTTTGTCTGTTTTGGAACCTTTTCAGTTCTGATCCTGGATTATTTTGTATTCTGACATTGTAACATCAGAATCCACATGAGTAGATTCTGAGATGTAACATCTATCTCTGTTAATTTCTCAGTTGAACTTACATTTTAATAATTTACTAACTCATACCAGTCTAAAAAAAAAAAAGTATTGAAATTAGTTTGATTTATGTTATGATAATCCTTCATCTAATTTGTCTGAGACATTAAGATTTGGAGGGAGTTAGGTTAATTTACACAGCCAGGGATCTGGATCTATATACAGGAATCCAGGCAAAGTTGTGGTTTGTTTCCTTAGGTTAAGTATCTAGATTTTGAATTCCATAAGAAACCTTGCAAACTCCTATAATCATTCTACTTTAAAAGGCCTGTTGCTGCAAGTAAAACAAGAAGCCTGAGCACTTTTAGGAGCTCGAAGTACAGTCAGTTTTTTCAGCATTTACTTCTGATACACTGTTAAAGCAATCTGAGAACTCCTTTGCACAAAACTTCTGCATAAGTCACATGAAAAAAATTCTTAATTTTCTAATTAACAGCAGAATTTCACGACTTTCACATGGACAATCTTAAGGCCGTTATCAAAGTAGCTGAGAACTATCATCAGTTTCTCATTAGTTTTTACAATCTGATTGCATTCCTTAAGGCTTCTAAAATTGCTGAATCAAGCAGCTTCTTTGTGAAATACTCTGATGATGAGGAGAGGATTTTAAAATAGACTTTCTCAAGTCCACTCTGTGTTCTCCAATGTAAATCTGAAGTAACTCTAATGAATACAAGAGCCTTTATCCTGGGCTTATGTTGCTTTTAATTGAGAAGACAGTTTGACCTTTAATTTTCAAAATTTTTCTTTCCTTAGTGCAGAACAATTTTTTGTGCACTTTGTTAGAGTTTAAAAGAGCATTAAGTTCGTGTCAGTGGTAGTTTCACTCAGAAAGGTAGAAATAAAAGATTTGGGTTTGTCTCTTGTTTATGAACTCTCTTCTGCTACAGAGGCTTCATAACCTGGCAGGGCAGTCTCTCACATGCTTTGAAGAACCAGTGCTTAAGTTACTGTAGTAACAGCCTAGTTTGAATATGGAATCAGATTTCAGATACACATTTTGAGCAGTGAGTGTTCAGGGATCTTAAAGAAGCAAATGCTCTGTCTTAACAATAGCAAGCACTTTGTTTGCAGTATGAAGATGTAAGCCTGGTGCATGGATGCTGGAAACTCTTCTGTTGGTGCCACCAAAGAGCAAGAGCATGAGAGGCTTAGAACTGCTCAGGAACACTGGATGGACCGATGTGTCCTTTGCATTACCTTGGATTGGGCATGTTGATACAAAATCAGAGCAATGCTTATATTTCTGCCTAGTGAGAAAAGGAAAAGAGAACAGCATCAAAAACACTCTGAGTAACATGTCAGCCTGCCCACTAAGTCTGCTTTCTGGAAGCTGAGCTAGGAAGCCTGGAGAAGAGTAGAGATAATGATGTGCTTGCTTCTCTCTCCTGTTGGGAGTGCCTCCCTGACAGTAAGTACTGTGTTTAATACTGTGTACAAATGATACTTTCGTGAAGATAAAGCACAGAGATTAGATTACTTTGAAGGAGTAGGCAGGCCCTAGCAGGATGGGCTGAAGGTACAGGAGTAGCAGCCTGTTGTGTTACAAGTATGGGTCTCTTAGAATCAAGGACTCGGTCATTTTGGCTGAGAGAGTTACAGTCCCATAAAGCATGTTCCATAGACACCAGATGGATCTGCCTAAGTGTGAGCTTCTCTGAGTAGGCTGGAGAAAGGGGGAAATGCATAATTATATTTGCAAGGCTCTCTGAGGCAAGAGTGAAGGTAAGGCTGTTCTAAGACACCAGGCTGGATTAGGCTCGTGCCTGGATTGTTGTATTGAATGTGTTGCTCTCATGTGCTTTTTGTGCCTTTGTTCTCATTGTCACCTGCATTTGGACTTAGCTCGTGCTAGTGAGTAAGTACAGCACCTTGGACACCAAGGACAGAGATTGTTTTTCCAGGTTTGGAGAGGGGAGTTATTTGAAAAGCATCTCTTGGGTTTTCAAATTCCACTGTGCCAGAGGCCATGCTATCAAACAGCTTCTTGGACTTCACTTATTTTCAAACTTCATTCTTTTTGTCTTAGGCTACTCTGAGGGCTTCCCATTTACCCCATTACCCATTGTGATTATTCCTCTCTAGCTTTTTCTTTTTTTACCTCTATTTGAAGCTTTGGTACAAATCAGCCTGCACACATGGCAAAACAACACAGATAACCCAGATAACACTTATTAGCACTTTCAGTCTTGAGGGTAATACTTCTTCATCATCCTTTTATGGTGAATATGGTACTTAGTGTCCATAGACACTTAAGGGTCCATAGAACTCCAAGTACCTGACTGAGATAGATGAGTACAGACAGGAACTCTAAGCCAAAGTCGTGTGAGTTGGCAGAACTTTGAGGTTCTGACTTTTTTTCACATGTTCCACCTATGAGCATTAGTATTTCCATGTTTAAGTTACTATTTCTATATTTAAAATAAGGCTATTTTTGCTTTTTGAAGTCACAGTCAGAAAACTACTTGTTACAGAAATATTCACTGCACTGAATAGCAAGTTGGTATCTATTTTAGTTTTATCACAGTTTTCATGTTGACTGTTTTAAACCTTCATGCTTGCTTGGCCGCCTAGACACTTATCTCAGTAGCTGGAAGGAAAATATTCTGATCAAGTTCTCATGGAGCAGCAGACTAAGCTGGGTGAGCTCTGACAGAAAAGCTCACAGAAAAGATTTTATGAAACATTTATTTTGGGTTATCACAGAACAAAAACATTTCCCTATGTCATGTTGAAATAAAACCTGAAGAAGGGCAAAATTCACTGGTCACAAGTTGCTGAGCCTTAAGCTTTGCTATGATTGTCATCTTATTTGAAGTCTAAACATCCCTGGGATTTAACTCCAGCTATCGTCCTCTGAAACACCATCACTGATCCTTCTTTCCCACTTTTAACACAATTTTTGGTGTAAACACAGCTGTTACAATTAGGGAAGAAGGATGTATAACAGAACAAAGGAGTGGGCTTTAACTCCTGTGAGGAGTAAGAACCTCATGTTTTAGGCAGTATAAGAGTCCTCAAAAAGTCTCCTTCTCTTCCAAGGCAGAATCATTAGAAACTAAGAAACCAGCAATGTAAATGTTGGTAGGCTTTGAATGTTTGTCTTATCTATATCTCATAGACTTACTTAAAATGCAATAATCTGTCTACATTCCTAGTATTCACAGTGCTGATTTTTTGAAATGGTAATTCATAATTTGGAGCAAGAATAACCACAAGGGAGGAAGAGGTATCATTGCATAACTCCTGGCATGTATTTTAATTGTTGAATATCTAGTAAAACATTGCCCATGGCTCTGAATTTAAAAGTAGTTTAGGTAATAGAATAAAGGTCTTTCTGCAAGTGACATACATTATCATATGTGACAGAGGTAGCTTAGATAAATGATACAATTTTGTAACATTGAACATTTGAGGAACATCTTTTTTTAAATATTCTGATATTTCTTTGAAGAAAGGTATTGGTATTTACCACTTCTGAAATTGGGACAGTAACTGTCTAGAAAACAAAACAACCCAAACCTAACATTAAATACCTGTAAGTTAATATCTCAGCCTACACACAATGTAGGTTCAGTTAATACTGTTAAAATAAAATTTTAAAAGCTTTTCATAAAGAATATGAGAGTATCAGTGTAACTTGACAGACTTACTCAGAAGTAGTGATCTTGGTTAGCAGTGGAAGTCAGAAATAAGAATACTAAATTTAGAAAAAACAACCTTTGCCAAATTTTGCTTGCAGTCTCAAAAGGTGGAAGTGACAGTCGTGTCAGCATCAGTTTACATGGCATAAAAGAGGAGAATTTAGAGTAGCCAGTAGTAGCATATGAAACTAAACTATGGAGTCACTCTTGGTAAAATTGCAGGCAACATGAGCAAGATCTGACTACATTTGATTCTCTCCAAACCAGAACAAAAGTAGAGGCATGGCAATGAATTGTAATGAAGTAACACACATTTCTAGAATTATTCCAGTCCAAAAGGATGAAAGTCCTCTCTGAAGAAGGGAAAACGGGCAACCATTTTCCACCTCCTTTGTATCATTTACCCCTGCTGGTTTCCATCGTCAGTGAAATGTCAAAAAATTATTATCAAGGAGATAATGAATTGATCAAAATCTTCTTATGAGCAGTATCCATAGCTCAAAAGACCATTCAAAATTTAAAGCAATCCTTAGACACGGAGTATGGCTCAGGTTTAACTGCAGGGGTTCTTGAGCTCTCTGTCCCAGCAGGAAAAAACCCTCACACCCAAGCCCTTGAGCAGTACTGTCATAAGCTGTGTTTGGCTTATTGGTGAGCAGAATTTAAGTGATAATCTGTCACAGCTTTTATGGAATTTACACAGTAGGCAGCACAGTTAAAGTAGAGCAGACAGGTTTGGCTGAAAAGGCCCCATAGCCCTCGCAACTATCAGATTTACTCTATTAGTTATACAGCTACTGCAGAAATTACATTAAGGTATCTGATTAAAAGTTGTATTAAGTAGAAGGTGTTAAAAATCAGAGGAAGACAATTATTGTTCTTTCTTGTTTTTTTTTTTCACTTTACTTTTTATCTGAAGTATTCAATTGATTTTTAATCCTCTATTAAAGAAGTCCACTATGTACAGCCTAACATGCATTGTCTGCTACTGAAATGGATGCAACAGCTCCTCAGCAGTACACAGAACCATTGAAAATATTTTTGGCTAAGAAATGAAAGCTCTAGCATTCAATTACTGTGCATGTAACTTACACTTATTTGTTTACTGTGTCCATACACAAAGTGTTGCCAAGAGACATTGCCAGGCTTATTTTCAATGGTGCACTAGACCAGACTCCTGCAGACTGTATGCTTCCTCCTTTAGCGCTCTAGCTTTATTTCTTTTTTAATAAAAGAGCTAACAGCTAACACCTTGGAGAATAAAATATATCTTTGAATGCCTGAAAACTTGGAAATTTTTCTTCACACATAACAGTGGGAAATGAAAGGCATTTCTTGTTCTGAGTAAGGATTGTAAAAAGGATTTATTTTTTGTTTGCTATCATATTTGGTTTTTTGAACTGTAATGAATTAATTTCTTCACATATTATATAAGAACAGGCACATGTGATCTGCATCTTTCTTGTTTAAATTAATAGTAGTCCACAAAGCCAAATTCTGCTGCCCTCCTCTTGTAGATAACTTGAATGACTGTTGATTGCAGAGCAAGAGGAGCAAGATATAGCTAGTAAAGAACTATTTGTATGACTGCACTCTTCTTGTAGGGAATGGAAGCAGCACAGTCTTGAAAGTCTTGCTTCTGGAGGATTTTCATTAGCTCTAATAGAACTTAATGTCTCATTTGTATAAATTTAAGTGTGTGCAAGTTTGTGTGTGAGTACAGAAATACGAGTTTTTATATATATTTACATAAGGATACTGGATTAGATAATAATCCTAGATATTCTATTTATTAGTAGTAGCATTTCTTAAATATGTATGGTATCAAAGAAGGACAAATAAGGAAGTTAGAGGATACTAAGCACTTAAAAAACATACAAACAAGCAAGTTAAAAAAACCAAAATCCCACTTCAGGAGAACAGGAGGAATTTTAAATAGTTTTATAGCTTAGGAGATGCTGCTTTTAGTCCACTTCTGATTTGTCTTGCCTACCAATAGAGAATTTTTTCTCTTAGGCTGGAAGGCGTCTGAGCATGCCAGATGCTGACTGAAAAGGATTTTTAAATCATCGTGGATACCTCAACTAACATTTTTTCAAGTTTACAGAAGTAATTAAAACGTAAACTCAGGTGAATTAAAACACTTACATAAACAGAACAACTCAGGGGACAGTTTCCATATCACATGTAATGAATCAGTCCTAAATATGCATCTGGGATCACTGCAGTTTGCTAATTTCCTTTCAGGCACTCCTCCTGCAGAATGTCTTAGTATTTATCTTGGTAAGCATATTCAGTATTCAATGTATACCTCAATATATTATCTTGATAATATATTCTGTGTTATTCAAGCTGCCTTTATATTTTAAAAAATGAAGGTATTTTTGTTTGACAAGGCTGCATCACACACACAGCTGATGAGGAAAGCTGAAGATTTGACTCTAGTTACTGGGCAATTCAGTTTTTAGCCACTGCAAAGTTGAGTGTGTCTCATATTCTGATGCTGAGGACAAAGCTGATTACTGATGGTAAATGTTTTGTGTTCTAACATGCAGATAGGGAAGTGATTTGAGGGACTGGGGGAAGAGAAGGTTTGTAGTGTTCAGCCTCTTCCCAGCAGAGCTTCTAATGACAAGGTTGCACCATCTATTCTGCTGACATACCTAGCCCTCTGCAGAACACAAATGAGGAAATAGTTGCTACATGATTGGCAAGATGATTGCTAACAATGTTGACAGTAATTATCTGTCTGATCTAACACTTCACTGGTACTGCATGTTTGATGTAGTGGGAGAATTTATTTGCAACTGTATCAGACCTGGAAAAATGTTTGAATGTTTGAGACATCCAAATAGTAGGGATTGTTACCTCTGTTAAATTTAATTTTATAACAGAAAAAGAACTCATGGGTGGTGGGGTTGTAATATATTAGGAACTGTAAATATTCATGTTACACACAGTTGATGAGTGAAATGCAATGCCACAGAAATTCCTCATTTTGAAATGCTGGTTGTTTTTAATAGACTAATTTTGTGAGCACTAATGACATTTTTTGTCATATGGCACAGTAGAATGAGGAGAACCAAGTCTCATGCTTCATTAAGTGATTTAAGCCCCTCAGTCTCCTTCTGTATTGGTGTGTGCAAAAGCAACACTGAGTCGCACATCTACTGAGCTGTGCTCTGCAGCACTGGCTGTTGTAGAGCAAGGCCAGAATGCCAGGCACTTAGATGAATGCAGTGGACCAAATGCTGCAGGATCCAACATTCCTTTTAAGAAATCAACAACAACACAGTGACACAGTGTCTTGTGCTGTACCTAAATGCTGCTAACTGTTAAGTACTAAAACAATTTCACAAATGCCAGTGTAGTCAGACTTGCCTTGTACCAGAAGATAGGCAGTCAGCAATGCTAAGCTTTGGTTATCATCTTCAATTTTGAGGCTTTCACTATGCTAATTAGTATGACTAATTAAAAATAACCTGATTCCCTGAAGTTCTCTGCATTTTTATTTCAGTATTAGAACATTTTTTTGGTTTTCCACTGAAGCATTTGCTACAGTTTTTACTGAGGTTTTTTACTAAAAGAAACTCTGCTTAAGTATTAATACAATTAATTTTTAATGTTTTTCTAACTAAGTAATCTTTAAAAGTAAGACTTTTTAGTATAGATGTAGACAGTAAATAGGTCTTTTTGCAAGGGCTTGTTTATTAAATATATGTCATTTTCTGATTAGCAGAATAGATGGCCATTGTTTTCAAATGACCTCATGCATAGGAAAATGATTTAGCAGCATTTCACTATTTAATTCTTTATAGTTTGCTTCTCGTCAAACAGAGTGTACTATATGTTTGGATCAAGTAGTTCTTACTGCCTGTGAAGCATCTTCTGTGTGATCCAACAGCAGGAAAACTCTGGTAAACTCTGCAGTTGAGGTGAACAGGCTGAAGATATTTTTTATTTGTTCCATGTGTTATTGACATTTTATGTACTTTTAGTTCTTCATAATTGAAAGTCATTAAGCAGGCTTCCTGCTTGACTTTAGTGCCATTGCTTCATGTATTTATTTGCTTATTGTTTAATTGTAAAATAAAACTTTACCTCTGAGAATTTTCATAAATCATCACCCTCTCTGCATAAGGTATGAAGTAATCTCCATTTCCTGGCCTAAATTATTGCATAACACCGCAGTGCGCAGCGGTAGAACAGCTGCAACATCCTGACTGAAAATTCTGCCTTATGTCTGAGGAGGGAGCGTGGTGTAACCAGGCCAATATTCTGCCCTTGAGCACGCTGCAGCGTCCACAGAATTATCTAAAAAAGTGCCAACTTCAGACAGGAAGGATTATTAATTGGAGAAAATTTCCTGGGTGACACAGCCAGGTTTAGAGCATACGTTATGAAAGGCTCTTACTAGGCAGTAGCTTTATCTAGCAAGCTGTTTGCTTGCAAATAGAGATTTGATGAAAGACCAGAGTGCCACACCTCTGTGCATAGGTGTGGGAAGAACATTTATCATTGCTTTGTTTGGGACCCAAATGACGTTGCTGATTTTTAATTTGCTGAGCTGATGAGCAGCCTGACCCCTGTCTCAGAAGGCACATAGGCATACCTCAAAATGAATAAAAATTCGTATCATGGAGTATCTTGCTGTCCTTCTCTATTTCCTTAACTACTTAACAACTTCTTCCACAGCTGTTGGTCTCATTTTGACTCCCCGCAGTTCTCAGGGTGCAAAATATATAGCCACTTACTCCAGTTACTGCTAGTTACTGTTTTTTTGATTATTTTGGCAGGAATGCTTGTACAGCTGCTTCTTGTCCTTCATAAAACATCCTTTGGGACTGAAATCCTTGTTCTGATGACAGTGAGAATATTTTCAGCCTGTACTGATGGCAGGCGGATGCTCTTAAAATGACTACATTGAATCCTTTTAGCCTACAGAATTTAAATAAACCAATTGAGACTGTTGACAACATGACAGTGCCATCAGCTAATGTTTTGGTATCCCCTGAACAAAGGTGGGGGGGTTAAGTTTATAACACAGCATCATCCTTCTTGTTTTTTTGTTTTTATCATAATGCCACAGCAATTCCAAGGTGCCGCTATCAATGAGGATGAAGCAGGAACAGATGGAGGAGATATCTGGCAACTGGAAGCATTAATTAATTCTCAGATGAGATAAAAGAAGATGCAGATGAGGACAGTGGAGCAGTGGAGCAGGTTGACCAGGGAGGTTTTGCAGTTTTCAAGACCTAACTGGATAAAGCTTTGAGTAACCTGATCTCATTGCTGGCCTTGCTTGGAGCAGCAGATTAGACCAGAGACCTTCTGAGCTCTTTTCCAACATGAATGGTCCTAGTATTCAAATCTTTGAGATCAAGAAAAACTTGAAGGTGTCTAACATCTCAAAAGGCCCATAAAACCTGCCACACTGTGGCCTGATACTCACCTGTAGCATTTTCCTTTAACTGGTGGCCCTTCTTTCTATTGAGCCTGCTCACATCTGCTTCTGTTAGATGACCTGTATCTGGGGGGAATGCTACCTAAACCCCATTTCCCATATTCCCTGATCTGCCACAGACCCCAGTACAAACACTGTACTTAACAATTGTCTCTAAGGCTGCAACAGAACTTCCGTTTAATTTGTGTGAAGTTATACTGGAGAGAGGAGAGAACGAGGACAGTATACACCATATTCGTGGTATTTGCAGGAAGCCTTATTTTTTTTCCACATGTTCAACTAGTGGAGTTAATTTATGGAGTGAACTTACTTCTTTCATGCTGACAGTATTACTGTATGTGACCAGTTCATCTCTTTTCCTACCTTTCATGTTTTTATCACACTGTTTGTGATAGAAAAATCTTTCTGACCTGGCCAGTCAAGCCACTTTACTCCACTTTACTCTGGCCATTCTTTAATTTCAATTTTTTTCTAACACCTAAAATAAATTAATTGCATATTGCATTTCAGATTTTACTTTTACTCATTCTGCTTTCCCTCTTGTCCCCTCTGTTCAGCAGATAAGCCTTTGCTCCTGCAGGAGCTACGTGCTTTGCTGCCCTGCCACACAGTCCCTGCTCCAACTGCTGCACTTTATCTCACAATTCCTGTGCAGATTGCTCTCCAAAAAGCTGTTGCACGTGAGACAGCACATGGCAAACACAGTGGGAAGGCAGGCACTGGGGAAAGGGCTATGAGGGGAAAATGGTGTCTGAACTTTGCTCACTCCACAAGGATCTACTTTCCTTGGGAGAGCTATGGTACGGTCAGACACACTGGGTAGTAACTGGTCAATAATTTTCAGGGTGACAAGCTCTGGTGCTGTTAGCTAGATTTTTATCTATAAACATACACACATACGCATATATATATGTATAGAAACGGTGTCTGAATTACCCAATACTTTGCTTTGTCCAACTGCTTTGTTTCCTGAGGAGCACTCAGTGCTGTGGACAGTGTGGAAACATATGTTTTAGATATTAACAGTGGGACTTCTCACAAAGAACCATTACACGTGAATCCTGCAAACTGCACACTTTCCCCTTGGCATTCTGCCACAAAGGAACCTGGCTGGTACCACTGGGTGGGTGGGGAGCTCACCTGACTTTCAGTCCTTTTGAATGTCTCATTTTTAGTACAGTAGATCTGTAAACCGAGCTACGCATTTCCTACAAAAACAATTCTCAACAAATAACCAAACACAATTAGTCCACAGAACTGGCCTCCTTTTTGTGAGCTCTCTGATTTATAATGTCACAGCTAATAGAGTACTGGGTGCTAAGCCTCTGCCATTGTTCCATTCAGTTGATCAGTTTATAATGGCCATTGTTCTAATACCACCCTAGGCACAATAACATCACTGTTCCATTTCCTTCTCCCTGGCCTCTCTGTAGAGTTAAACTTTATGCAGGATGTATGTGGTGAAACTAATAAGACAATTTGTTGAATGCTGTCTCCATTTTCAGGTTTTCAGAATACTTACCATGAATTTAACCTCTTAGTGACCTGTTAATTATAACACATAAAATAATCCTCATTCTCTAGATGAGGAAATTGGAGGATATAAAACACGACATGACTGCATATGACAGTGCTCTGAATTTACTCTGCAGGACACTATTCATCCACACATTTTAGAAGATTTAAAAAATTATGTCTTTTTATAGCACATGAAACTAAGACAAAATATGCACTTGTTTAGAAAGACAAAAAACTCCCTCATGATACAACAAAAAATAGACTCTGGCCAGTGGATTCTCACTCTCAGCCACTGAGCTGCTGATGGAGCATAGAGGAAAACTATTGGTATGTTTTTCCTGGAGTTAGTAGCATGTGCAGCATTAGTTCAGTATCTATACCAGTAGGAATGGCAGCATAAAGCTCAACATGGGCTGTCTGAGCACATACCCCATTTTCTAGCCAGGCTGTGTAGATTCTGCTCAACTCAACGCTGCCAGAACTAGGTTGGTGCAAGAGACTGCATTATGGGTGCCCCCTGCATCAGGGACAGATCCCCGGGCAGGAGGGATCCAAGATTACTGGTTAGCAAGCTGCTGTATCATTTCATTTTGGTATCAGTAGGGAGAAAGCAGGGAATTATCAGTGGTTCCATCCAACTTTCAGTTGAGCCACTCAAACCACAAAAACGTCGTTTTTCTTTCATATTCAGATGTGAATATTTAGATGGAATGACACTTTTTGCAGCTCCTCAAATGATGTTATATGTGGTGTTCTTGAAAAGTAGTGTGCTATGGATCGAAGATACAGCCTCTGTTTTGAAAGTAGCTGTTATTTTGTTTGTTATATAATTACAACTTCCTGCCTTTTCGTTTTACAAAACCTATGTGTGTGCTTGGTTGTGTTCCCATTTGAACATCTTGCAGAGATGATAAATTATTTTTCACTGAGTTGCTCTAAATTACAAATGTATTAAGTCATGAAAGCAAATTTTGTCTCAGAATTTAATAATATTTTGGTCTTTCGGCAGGTTTTCTATTTCTCCTTGGAATGAAAATACGGTTTACTCACTGATTATGTACAATAGAAGCAAAAGTGGACCAATCACTTGATTGGTGTGGCATATCTGGTATTTCATGTACCAATTCACACTGAATAATCATCTTTTCTACTGTTCTGCATAAATCATTGGCAATACCTGACCAAACACAGCAAATCTAAATTGGCAACAAACTAAAAACACAGTTCAAAAATATTTATGAAATAATTTGTTTGAATCATTTACAAATAAACTTTACTTCAGGATGGCTGACAAGCTTTCTCAATTGAGCTTTCTTCTGTTACACAACATTACCAAATCAGGTCAAGTTGTGATTTCATAGATAGTTGAATCTATAAAGCCTGACACACGAAACTTTAAATAGACTCATATTAAAGACGGGCATATTAGGTTGGATAGAAATTACAGTTTGTTTATGGCAGCCATAAAACACTAATGGCCTAACAGCTAAGACTGTTTTGCCATCCTGAAAGACTTCAGCCTAGAGCAGAGGAATCATTAGGGAAAGTCAGTTTGTGGTGATTTTTATAAATATATTTTAATAATACAAAATTGTAACAAGCACCCACCATCAATGTTTACTTTGATGCTAAGGTAGAAAAATAGACCTTAAAAATGGTCCCAACTGCAGAGAGCTGATGGACAATGCTAAATGTATTTATCACTTTTTTATAACTTCCCAGCTGTTATTATTTGAAAAAGTGTTTGTCAGATATTTGAGTAGATACATGATAATAGACAGCCCTATTTGTTCATGGAATCTAATCTGACAATCAGTTGGGCACACGATTAACTTTAGCTGATAAACAGTTGTACACATATGATTTGCTTGAACCAAACATTAGTTAAGCAGAGTGTAATAATATGTGAAAACAGGTAGAGAGGAGAGTAGATGGCAATAACAAACGACAATTTTTTCTTGCTTTCTATAAGTATAGACTGTTTTACTGAAAAGGAATGAGCAAGTCAGTTCCATGCCCTCCTACTGTGATTTGGCCTTTCATCTTCAAAGTACTTTCCAAACCTTTATTAATTATCTTTACAACAGTCCGTAAGGCTAATAGATAAATACCAGCCTGCTTATGAGAAACTGAAGCATAAAGGTGGAGCCATTAGTTCGCGGCTACGGGGTGAGTCAGCACCGAAGCTAAGATCAAAATCCAGAAGGGCCCGGCACCTGAGCTGCTGGTCAGTCGCTGGATTTACTCTCTTTCCCAGTCTTGTCTTCCTGTGTGCCCAAGCCTTGATTGTTGGGGTTTTTTCATTGCTTTCTTCCCATCTGCCTTCTACTTTCTGCAGGCCCCACTGGAGATCAGATCATGTGCTCATTGGCAGGTACAGTTTTGAATTTTCTTTCTTCCCTCATTCTTCCCTCTTGAAGTAAATGCCCAGCCTTCTTGTCCCATTATGTCCTATCTTTGGCCTGTGCATTTTAGAGAAAGCAATAAACCTTGAATTGACAGAATCTTCCATTTGTTAATTTGACATATCAGAGCATAATTGGGTAATTTTGCTGATTAAATGGCTGTACCTAACAAATCACAAGAATGAATCTCATGTCTTGAAAGAGTTAATGAAATACTGCTTCTGATGGTTTCCTGTGAATCTCCATGTCTAGGCACCTATACAAAATGTTAAGGATCTGAACTATTTTATTCCAGTGATTGCCACAGCCCATATCCATGTATTTAGTTATCTAAGGAATAGTGATTGTGAAGACAGTCGTGTTCCCTTGGACAATTTGAAATGATTTTCACCTTCCTAATGAGTACCTCCTTGGGTTACAACTACAACCTGTTAGTCACTACAACAGCGCAAGCTCATATATTGTGGAGGCCTCATTTTCGTCTTTCAGAGTGCCTTCTAAAAATCAATCAGGACAAATTCCCCATTAAGACTTCATCCAAGGCTTCTGTTGGCTCCAAAGGATCATCCTGGAGAAAGCTGTATAAGGTCAAACCCAGGCCATACGAATTACAACTAAGTCATAGTGTTTCAGTTGGTTAGCTGTAGGGTTTTCCAGTGGAAAATGCTGGACGCAAAGAATGAAGTCAATTTGGGAAAACTGAGTGTGGCTCTGTCTCCCTGAACCTCAGTTCTTCCCCAGTGTCACTGTAAAACCTAGTGCAGAAGTGCTGCTGAGTCTCAACGTAGAAATACTGGCAAAGTACTCTGAAAAAAGCCCAAAACCTGCCATACTAATAAACACATGCCATCCTAAAGATCCAACAGCCTCAGTAAAGTTTTCAGAGAGCAGGAACTGGATCTGTTTTTCTAAATTGAGACATCTATTATTATCTGAGATGACAGAGGGTATCCTGTCTGCCACCCAGTAATACCCCAGAGGAGCTCAGCTCTGTACAGGATCTATGTTGTACTTACCATTTGTAATACATGACATTGGGTGTTGTAGTTTCACAGGGGTCTCTCAAATTAGATGCTCACATTTAGGGAGCTTACTTTGACACTCCATAACATGTCATCACTCTGCAGTTTTTGATCTAAATTAATCACTGTCTTGAAACTTGTTATTGACAAAGCATAAACAAAATACTTGTTTTGCAATGGGAGGTACGAAATCAATTGCTAGCAATAAGAATGTGGTCAAAACAGAAAGACTACAGAAGAAAGGAATTCACAAATGAAAAACCTGTGCACCTCAGGATGGATGTGAATATTGTGTAAATAGACATTAGTTAGAGGTTTAATTGTGACAATGTTGTCTTTCATAATTATATGTTACAGCAACTGTTCTGTTTGTTCACAAGGTTAAATACATTACAACAAAGCTTCTGACCATGCCTGACATCCACAATTGCACCTTCACTTAAGAAACATCCTCTGCCTGTTTATCCTATGTAATTTCCCAACCACTTTGGAGCCCTATACTTAATTGACTTTGGCATGGACTCTCATCCTGAAAACACTTGGAAGCACGTGCATAATTAATGTTTGAGTATTTCTACTGAATACAGTAATGGGCAATTATGTGTTTTATAGGACTGAAGATATAATTAGTGAGCAGCCCATAGATTTAAAAGACTACTTACCTGAAATTTACCTTGAAAAGCAACTTAAGTCAACCTCTTCTGCAGTGAAGCAAGAGCCCTCCCTCAGCCCCAGCTGAGGTCAGGGAAAAAAAAATCCATGTACTATAATGAGACAATTTGAAATCCGTTGACCTTGCCATTGTTTTACTTTTTCAACCTGTAAAACCATGTGGGGTAGTTTGAGAATATAGCTAATACACAGTCTACTGGTACTGTTATTTGCTGGTATATTACTGGCACTCGTATTTGCAGTACCAGTAATATACAGAATTTGTTAGATATCTTCCTTCTCATATTTGTTTTAAGTTGTTTGAAAATATTTTCTCTTTTTCCTGACACTGGTCTGTTAGGAAAGGATTCTTGCTATCTCACCTTTGACTCACATGCCAGACTTCATATGACCAGGACCCCATGATGTTGCTCACTTTTCATATCAGTTCCCTTAATTTATTAATGTTTACTCTCCTGATGTGCAAAATCTTAGAGGCCTGATTGTGCTTAATATATTAATTTAACCATGATTTAAACTGAATGGACTCATGAGCAATTCTTCTGTAACATCCAAGTATATACAACACTTCCCCAAATTCAAATCAACATTGTCTTTTCAAACAAACAGGATGAGTTTTTGACCATTTCTTCTTCACATGCACTGACTCTGCTTGGTGGGTGTTTAGAGGCATCTGACTCCTCTTGTCCTGTTGCACCTCCAAGGAGAGTTTGGCTTCATCTTCTGTGTATCCTCTGACAATATTAATATGTGCCCTGAGCCTTTGCTTCTCTAGTGTGGACAGGCCCTGCTTCTTCATCTTCTCCCCTTTTGTGGTATGCTCCAGTCCCCTTACCATCTTGGTGACCCTTTGCTAAACTCACTCCAGTATGCCAATGTCCTTCTTGTCCAGAGGAATGGTCACGGCACTCCAGGGTCCGTCTCAGAGGTGCCAGATGAGGAGAATGATCAATTCTCTGGATCTCCCAACAATGCTCTGGGTAAAACAGCTCAGGGTTCAGTAGGCCTTCTTTGCTGCAAGGACATACTGCTTCTGTTCAACTGATCCATGCCCAACTTGTTCTCCACCAGGCCTACCTGATCCACTTCTTCTTGGCTTTAAAATTTTTAAAGGGCACTTATACTGAGACCTGATTTTCCTAATAATTTAGATGTATCACAATTCAGCCATTAAGCATGTTTGTTCCATGAAAAATTGTACTTTAGCCAACTATTTGGGTTAGGATAAGAGATCATTTCATCCATTTGGGAGTGCTAGCCATAATAATAGGGTGGAGAAGTATTAGATAGCAGCAAGCTATCAGTCATATCTGTGTTTTCTTGTTAGCTGATTTAAGGTACTGAGTAGATTTGTGCTTAAGATACTGGAAAAAAACAAAAAAGGGAGCCCTGCAAAACCTGTAAGCCACATTTCCAGTTTTGATAGAGCAGTGCTTGCAGAGAGCTGAGACTGAGGTCTCAGACCACCACTGTGGCCAAAGGCTTCGAAAAACATTCCAAGGCAGAGGAATTGGTATCTTGTCCCTGAGCACACTACATAAATGTCCTGGTGCCAAAGATTTCACATACCATTTTGGACATTGGGGGGTCTCCCCAGCAGTGTCTCTTTAACATGATTCAGGCCAATGGGTGTCATTAATGAAACAGAGAGATGCTTCCTGTGGCATTACCTTAACTTTCACTTCAGATAAATTAGAAAATTAACAAAACTATTAATATGAATGTTCTTGTTGGAGCCTTTATGAAAGACATTTCAGAGAAAACAATTTTCAATTGTTTGGGTTTTTTAAAAAAAATTTTAAATTGCTTATTAATGCTTGCTAGCCTGAAGATGGACAAAGCTTTCTATGGGAACAGCTTTACCTGATGTTTACTATGTTAGTGAAATCATATACCATCATATAAATATTCAATCAGAAGGTATCTGATTGAGTCTGATGAGTAAACTACTCTTTGAAAGCTAATGCCAGAATTTATGAGAATTGAAAGCTAAGTAATTATACAATGATGGCTAATTACTAGATTATTATGTTGTTGTTGTTGTTGTTATGAATAATCAATACAGTGCTAACACCGAAGGATTATATTAATGATACTGCAGAAGGGGAAAAGATGGCTTATTAATTCTTAATAAGATATGGCAACCTAGTTAATCACTGTCTAACATCAAATACAGTCACATGGTAGTATGAGGCTTTTCTTGTACTTATAACTGTATGTCAGAATCATCTCTGCATTTTGCTAAAGATGTATTTGGCTACGTGTCACGTCCCAGTGCAGAGCCCTGTTCACTCAGGGTACTGTCTGTGGGTGAAGGGCTCCACCTGCAAGACTGATGACTACAAAAGTGATGGCTGTTGAGGTGGATGTTATTTGTATAACTGCAGAACCGTTCAAATTAATAATTTTATTTGCAGACATATACTTACTTCATAATGCAATTCTAAGTACTTCCTGTATGTTACGCTTTGCCTTACAAAAAATTACTTTCAAGTTGTACCTAATCTGAACATAAGGGTATATTGGTCTCCAAAGACAAACATGTTTTTACAAAGACTGTTCTGAGAGACACCCAGAAACAGAAATTGATAGTGCAACTGAAGGTCTTCCTTTTTTTCTGCTGTGGGATCACTGATAGTACAGATTGTTCAGTTCAAACTAATGGCAGGTCAAAAGAAACTTTTATTCCCTGGTCAACTTCTATTCCAAAAAAATTTTCAACATTATCTCAAATCTAGTAATTTTTATTTGTTTTTTATCTCATTGAAATCAAAGGAAACTAAACAGGTGCCTGAAGTTAAAAATGTGTTTTTAAGTATTTCCTTGGCATAGAATCAGAATAAAACATTGCAGAAAGGTGAACAAGGATGTCGAAATCTGACTGTCTTAGAGAGGTCAACCATAATCTCCAACAGGAGTTGTTCAAGAGAAGACTGCCTTCTACTTATAACAGGGTTTCTTTTTTAAGGGATACAAATACTGTCTGACTTGCTTTCACATTTGATTTTATTGTATGTACCAACGTTCCTGAACAATGAATTAAGGAATAAAGGCAAAATACGCAGACGTTAGGAGGCTGTGGGGAAAATAAAAAATCCCAGTGTTTTCATATTGCATATTAGAATACACGGAGGAAACAAAATACTGTTTATTAAGTATTGTTGTATTGTTTAGTAACAGAACAATGACACCCTGTAGGAGTCAAGCTGCAGTAAGTTCAAATGAAGAAAACAAACCAAATGAGCTCAAATTGCAGATAGGCTGTTATCTGACCCTCCAGACTCATTTCAGCCTCTTCCTCAACACAGTGTTCTAGTTCAAGTAAGTAATTCCCACTCTTGAGAATGAATGTGCAGTGTGATATTGGGAGTTTGCAGAAATGGTACTCCTGACATTTGGGTGCAAAACATCCACTCGTCCCTAAATAGATGTGGTGTCTTCTTTTAATTACTTTTTTCTCATTTGGTACAAGATGTTTCCGTATTTGTGCTTAGGGTACAGTGTTTTCTTATGACTGAGAAAGATTGGACAAAAGGAGTCTCTTCTTGAAACAAGTTGCCACTCATAACACATGATTTTAAGCAGGCTGTTTTGTTCACTAGTTAGGCTATCACTTATCAATCACAAACATCTTAGCTTGGGCAAGTGAGCACAGAGCTGGGTCAGCCCTATGAGCTGGAGTTGTGTGTAAGGTAGATAATTCTACCCTCTCCAAATAAACCTCTCAATAACGAATTTACTAGAGCTTCTGGATGGTTTTCTCACAAGAGTGTGTCACAGGAGTCTAGCTCTGGTCCTGAATATTATGATTGTTTCAGGTTAAAATGAACCTGATTTTAAAATGCAATCTGTCATCTAACCCTGAGAGACAGGAGCTGTCACTTTGAAGTCTGAGCAAAAAAAAATACAACAGGAGCATCACACTGTGGGTCTTAGAGCAAGTGGGAGGGAGGAGACATTTGCTTAGTGACCATTAGTAGATGCAGATTTTCAAATTGCTAACATGTAAGTGATATGAACAGTTCTGAGTAAAAAGCAACTCCTTTGAAAGGAAGTGGGAATCCTAAAAAACCTGAGAGACCTTTCTCCACTTCATCTCTGCCTGTTTCCCTGTGCAAGAGCATTGCAACCTCTGAGTGTCATCTGATACAGAGACAGTAGTTCTGAGAGTTGAATGTGTGGGGTTATGAGCTACAGAGCCAGAGCTTTCTGTGCCTAAGTCATAGCAGGGGGCAGTACAGTAAAGGCTTTTGTGCTTCACCCTTCAAAAGACACAGATTATATATATTCTTTCCAGTTTTGCTAGGCCTTGTGTGAGCCAAATGAGTAAAAAACCAGTTTGCACACCAAGAGGTGCATCTTAATGAAGAATGGTAACAGCACGATAATTAACCTTCATGAAGCCTCTCGGTTGAGTGTAAGATCTGAGCGTGCATGAGGTCTCACTGACTCATTCCTCTTTGTTGAAACCACAATGACAGTTGTGGGTATTATTTTGTGAAATTGCTATTGCTCTACATTGAGCAGCACTATTACAAGCACAGGGCTTAAAGAAGCTGCCACTGATGTGGGCAGTTGTTTAAAGCCAAAATACATCCTGTCTTATTTTTTAAGACATTTATTTCCTGGAAGTGTATCTTTGGATATTCTTCACATCATAGTTATGCACTTACCAATAATTAAAACATTTTCAGTTGTTTATATCTTGTAGTTGAATTGTTGACCTTGTTGCCAGACAAATTAAATATAACTTTTTTTGGTTCTAGACAGCTATCTCATTAGAAATATTTTGAAGAATATCTCTGTCTTTTGAATGAAATTATTTTTTATATTTTAATCATAAACTTAACAATTCTAAAAAGTAATTCAGTAGTTGTATTTCTTCACTCAAATACTAACTAGAGAGATGGTATTAGTAGTATCTTTTTAAGAAAGCATATAGAATTCATCCACTGAAAAAACTTTGGCTAGGAAGACTATAATATACATACATGTCTTTTTCATTCAAATTCCATTTTTTTGGTCTCCATTTCCAGTCTGCCAGCAACCATTAGTGAGGCCTGGTCTCAAATCTGCAGCTGGTGTGCTGTCCCATGAGGTAAAATATTGCTGCAAGACTGCTGAGTCGGGGCTGTACCAAGTAAAACTGGTAACTCCTCTCATGCAGCTTCCAGCTATTAAACACTTCCCTAAATGCATCAGAAATCTGTAAATGTGGTGAAAAGACTCCTGTGAGCCAGTCATCCTGAAAAAAGAGCTGCATATGCACAAGGGCTTCACATAGCAATGTAATAAAGATCGGATTTATGGATATTAATATTTGAGACTTTTTTAGTAGCATTTTAGGTGTACAAATAAAATTGCTCAAGCTACTGTCTTAGGTTTAACATCAGTATTGTAACGAAAGTTCTGTTATCCCCTGTTTGACAGGGAAAGAAACCTGAGCCCAGACTTACTTTAATGATCATGTGGGGAAAGATCATCAGCAAAGTGGTGGCAAATTCAGGACAAAAACTATAGATTTGTTGTACCTGCCAGCTCCCCTGCTTTTGGAAGCAGACAAATGCTTCATAACTCAGGAATGGCCTTTTAGCGGTATGTCTAGGACCTCTGAATATTCAGCAGGGAAATTGTTAGAAAAGGATGTAATATATATGGCTTTGGATATAAGAAATTCTGGATGGTACCTACTGGTAGCAGGTACCCTATATCACGTGTTCAGTGATTATGTCTGGGATATGTGTGACAAGAAATCCAGAGAGATATAGCAACCACTGCTTTTTAGATTGCAAAGGATGGTAGCTATGTTTTCTTTGCCTTTTCTCAGTCCTTAAATATGACCAAATAAAAAATTATTACCCCATAAAAAAATAACAGAGATGATGATTTCACCTATAGAATCCAACGCACATGTATAAAGTTCAGAGATTCAACTAGAAATGATTATTTAAACTCTTAATTCATCCATGTTGTTCTCTAGTAATAAAAAAGGACCTAACCCGCAGTACTGTCCTGGTAAGTGTTCCTAGGGTTACTGGATGGACAGTGACTCCCTGTAGGATCCACCTGTGCTGCTGTATTACATATGGTACCTGACAGACCAGATCAGAGCCCAGATCCCTCCAGTCCAGGAACCAAACTGTAACAGTGGCCACAAGTGCCATCAGGGACAGAGGTGGAAAAGATGCAAGTCAAATGCTTCAGTCTGTGTGGACCACAGCAGGCATCTGTCTCACAGTGCTCCTCAGGATGTGTGCTGCCTTGGTGCTGGGGTGAGAGCAGCAATGAGGTGCTTGGCCCCAGTAATTCCAGGGCATCTACCTGTAGATTAGACTGCAATTGTCAGTAAAAGTGCAAGCATTGACAGTTAATAGACTTTAAACCAACTAAATACCAGCTGATTTTCATACACAGGAGGCTTTTTATTTAATATGGGCTAATAATAGTAAAGATGTTAAGTTTAAGGAAAAATAATTTTCTTTTTAGCTGTTAGTAAAGAAGACAGTTTAAGCAGTAAGGCTTTATAAGACAAGCCATCAAGAAAATTTCCTGTGCTTTTGATGCCAATCTGAGAGAAGATTTTCTGCATTTTTTAAGGAACATACCATAAGAATCAGAGAATAATAGAATTGACTGGGTTGGAAAAGAAGAAACACTTAACTCACCTAGGATAACCAATCCTATTGAAATAGCAATTTTAGGCTTCCTATGTTTATATGAATTTTTATTGCTGATTTTTTTTCCCCAAGGTATAGTTCCCTTTATGCAAAGGGTAATCCATGATTCACACATAGAAAGTCATCTAATTAATGCAAGAAATACTTTGAACAAGATCACAGGAGTGGCAATACCAGAACAGATTATTGGTCTGTTACATCAGGCATTTGCTTCTGGGATGGCCTATATACTTGGGGGGAAAAAAATCACAGAACAAAAAAGACAAAATATCCAACCCAAAACAAAATCAGTTTTACACATACAGGAGACAATGTTGCAATGAGAAAATCTGGCAATCAGTAGGTTTTCAACCACACAAGGACAGATACTTAAATATTTTCATAGTATCCTGGAGGGGTGGGAAGGAAAAACAAATGTTGTACATTTTGACTGGTTTTTAAGTTCTATAAAAATGCAGGTTTTGGTGGTGGTCAGTGCCAAAGGTCACAGAGTATGCAAAATAAGTATTTGCAGTGTGAACTGGGATGCTTCCTCTGAAGCAGAGAGCCTGAGCCAGCATCAAATGAGTGAATTCTGCACCATCTTCATTAGAACAGAATGTTATTTCAGTTAAACAGCCTGGATTTCTGCCCCTTGTTTAGTGCTCCTGTTAGTTTTTGCTGGAATGCTCAGAATTGGGAGCGCTGTCACCTGCAGGTGTTTCACCCTCTGGCCTGTGCCACTCGGCTCTTCTCTTACAGCCCCTTGGCGTGGCTGCGTGTCCAGCACCCCACGGGCTGAGAGCGCAGGGACAACGCGGCGGCAGCGACCCCAGCCAGGGCCGGGCACAGGCAGCGCTCTGTGCGGGTCCCGATCCCACCGGGGCTGGGGGGATCAATCACTGCCTCCCTCCCTCCGCCACGCGCGGCTGGCGGGTCGCGGCGGAGCCGGGGCCGCACCCGGGCCGTGCGGGGCGGGCCGTGCGGGGCGGGCCGTGCGGGGCGGGCCGTGCGGG
>JAWWMP010000171.1:31724002-31749390 GCA_035047865.1 Dendrocincla tyrannina
TGTCGTTCCAATTTCCCCCCCCC
This sequence comes from Dendrocincla tyrannina, assembly GCA_035047865.1. Classification (NCBI taxonomy): domain Eukaryota; kingdom Metazoa; phylum Chordata; class Aves; order Passeriformes; family Dendrocolaptidae; genus Dendrocincla; species Dendrocincla tyrannina. The sequence goes on from JAWWMP010000171.1 coordinate 31,724,026, forward strand.
CCCCCCCCTTTACATGCTCTTAGTGAAGTAGTTAAAACACAGAGCTGTTCAGAGTATTATTTAAATGTTTTTTATCTCCCTTAGAGGAGAGTGACCCTGCTGCCCTGGCTAAATTCCAGTTTACATCATCTACTACTTGGCCAAAAAAATGCTGTGCAGAGGCCACAACTACTGCCTGCTCTGTTCAGTCTGAACTGAGGTATCCACAGCAAATGGTGCCCTGCAGAGGTTCTGCATCACAAGAGGTGTTAGAGGAGGTATAAACTGCTGTCTTGGCTTCTGCCAACACTGAAAAGACTCATATTAAAGGTAATAAACAAGGAGTACAAGCCAGAACAGAGAAAGAACAGCTTCAGGACTATCGAGAAATGGATCGAGTGACCCTGTTAAGTTTTGCTCTTGAAATTATAAATTAGGTGAGAACAGTATTTGACCTGTAAGCAGTTAGCCCAAAGAAGGGCTGGGGGATAATTCTGGTGCTGCTAAGGGCCCAGAGAAAAGCAAAAATGAAAGGAAAAATGAGTTATTATTATTTAAAGGAAATAGAGCAGCATGGTTTGGGGATTTTTTCTACAGCTTGTTATCAAAGAATGAAATAGAAATTTTGCAAGAAAGAAAGATTATTTTTATTATGAAAAACTTCGTCTGAATAGGTGAGCATCAAATAGATTACACAGACCACAGAATGGCTTTTATCAGAGGTTTTCAAAATTAGACAAATATCTGTCAAAAATACCCCAGTTACTCTGCTTTGGGGCAGGAGGGTGGTCTAGAAGGTCTGTTGAAATCTGAGTTCCATGTGAAGCTGTTTTCCTCTGCCCTACTCTCTGCTGATTCCAATTCTGGCTGTTAGCACATGCTTTAGGAAGCTCAGTGCAGACTGGCATTTGGCAGATCGAGATGTCTAAAGAGCTTCCCCAAGGCTAGACAGCAAAATGATAGTTAGTTTGAAATACAAAGATCCAGGTGATCTAAAACACTGCACAATTTACTGTTCTGGAACAACTCAAAAACCCCACAGCAACTGCTGTTCAGTAATACCAGCCTTCAGTGCAGCTTTCCTGCCAAGTCTGCCCACCAGGGACAGTGTTTTGGAGCTGCTGTTAACTCATAACCAGTCAGTGATTTTCAGTCTCTGTGGACTAAGCTTGACTGGAACCATTGGGTTAAAATTACTGGTCATCTCTCTTCTGCACTTGGAACACCACAGTCAAAGCCCACTGCCATGATGTAATCCATAGGGCCTTGCCCATCTATTTTTCATAATGCTTTCCCATAGCTGCTGAGGTCATCATGTTTATCTGACCCACTGGTCTGAGTGGAAAGTTTGGAAAGTAAACAAGTCCCCTTGCACCTGCCACCCCTGTGTGGTCTGTCCCTCAGCCTAAATAAAGCGGTGACTGCCTCTGTGAACACTGCAGTCCTGCAGTGATGCACGAGGCATTGAACACTGACCTCGACGTGTGCAGAGGTATTTTATCACCTGTTTTATTTATCCTGCAGCTGGAATCATGAGATTAAGTTAAATCTCCTTCTCTATGTTTTTTTGTGTCAAATCTTTCTGATAATAAAATCCTTAGATTGTATTAGCCTTTAGGAGGTAGAAGCAGAAGCCAAAAAATCAAATTAGGTTTCAACTTAGGGTATCACAATAAATATGGAAACCTTTTGTGGCTACTGAGGTATGTGAGATTTAAAAAAAGGAAATTAAACATTGAGGAACAGTAGAAAACTATTTTAAAAATAAAATGTTCCCAAGCAGGCACAGATGAATAGCAGCCCTCCCTCTTAATTCTTAATTGTTGTAATTGCAGTATCATTCAAAAGCTGTTTTCAAAAAGGCTGGTCTGAATGTGCATACTAAATGCAGTAAAACTGTAACCAGAAATCTATTTCCTGCTTCAGCAGAAAAAACATACACACAAAACTACAAAGTGAGGACTCTCTTTGTTATCCCACTACGTTCAATCTACTGAGCAAAGGAAAACAAAGTTAGTAAAGACAAAAGGTTAAGTCTAAAAGCTGTACCTTGATGAAGATTCCTAACACAATGTGCTACTGCTTTAGCAGAAGACTAAATTGTACCTCCAGATGCTGAGCTGCATCTAAATCTTCTTGCTAATACCACGTTAGCTTTCAGGAAAGCACTTGACTTTAACTAAAGAACATGTGAGGTTTAAAACCCCCACAAAGAGACAGTGATCTCCTCCTTGCCTCTAAAGCCACACCAAAGTGTTGCTGACACAGTAAGACAGCACCAGCCTTGATGCAGCCAGTGCTTCTGAACAACACCCATACAGATCTGCGCTCAACTCACGCTTGTTTTCCACAGAACTGAAGTCTGATGTCATTTAAGATAAAAGACAAAAGCCTTTCAAAGTGCTTGTTCTAGAGTAGTGCATGTTTTGGTGGGAGAAATATGTTTACTAATCTTTCTTCCCCTGTACTTTCTACTTCTTAACATCTCTGAATTTTCAAAACCTGTCATTTGTTAGTTGTGGTCTTAGCACATTTTCCCTATTTATTCTGTTGAAATCCATTGAGTCCAAGGTTCTGAAAAGGCTGTATCAGTTTCAGATCTGCAGATAAGAAGGATGAAAATAAGAATTGCATAATATTTGGGCAGCTGTGATTTTTTGCTTCAGCTACTTATACCAGAAGGTTACATAAACAGCTGTTACAAAAAGGGAGAAAAAGCAGAAAACTGGCTGTAGCTGTGACAGGGTTACTGTGTTTTCCCTTTCCTTTCCCTGTGGGATAGAAATAAAAGATACGTGAACTTACAGGCAAACCAATTTTGAAAAACTTTTATGGGTTTTAAAATGTTATTTTTCTGTTGTGCCAAGGCACAAACAAAAAAGCAAAGTGACTATTAAAAACTTTCCTTAAAATTCTCAGTGATATAAAATCTATGCAAGTAATCTATGATAGAAGCAAATGTGCCTTACAGCAAATAGTCTGAAGAGCTGTGGTACCACACTTAACTGTATGAGAAACTGCAGAATCCCTTTGCTGCCAAGTGACTAAGTTAACCCAGGCTGGTTTAGTCTGAAACTGTAGCAACTAATTATTTTTCATGTTATTGTCTAATTGGAAGGAAATACTATCATTGTGCAGTTCAAGTTGTGTGGCACACATTCCAGGTAAACCTCTTTACACAAAGCAATGTCTCTGGAAGTTTTCTTACATTCCCCACATTCATGTTTTGACATCCCTGACTGTAAACTTACAGAAGAGTACTTCTCAGTAATAATGAGTTTTAAACTAATTTTTGGCATAGATTCAGCCAGGCCTCAGACCCACTGGCACTTATTTTTTACAGTTCTTTTCAGTGCACCTGTCTCTGAGACAGTTTCATTTTCCTCAGGGATTAAGACTTGCCCCACACCCCTCACCATGGCAGCCCCAACAAATAGTACCTCGCTCCAAAATACAGAGGTGAAGTCACTGCTGTGGCACGTTCCAGGTAATGCTCCAACATTCATCTCTGACCTGCTTTTAGGCCTTCAAATTTACTACTTCAAACTACACTGATAATGTTTAGGAACTGCAGCTGATGAATGGGAGGCCTAAGCTGGCTATCAAGTTAACAGGTGCATCTCCTTCTCCACGGTGCAGTGGTCTTGATACCTGGAAGGGTTTCATTGTCCTCTGATACACAGAAGGACCCTCTGCTTAGGAATCTCCACACTCTGAAGATCAGCAAACATCAATACCTGTACTCTTAAATCAGGCATATAAAACCACTTGTCATCTGTCTCAACACCTGGAGAGGAACTTCTGGGGAGGAGACTTGTCACTTACCTGTACACAGCCCCCGATTTCCCCTGCCAGACCTTGAACTGAGCAGTCTCACTAGCTGAAGGTGTTTGCTGCTGTTGCTTTGGCAGCAGCAGCCCGGCCTCAGTGGGGGATCCTCAGCAGCTGAGCTCTCACATTGCTACCTGATCACAGGATAATGAACTCAGTTTTGCTATTAGCCTTTTAAATATACTTACAAGGGGAAACAAAAAAAAAAGCCCCCAAACCAGGTTAAACGTTTTCTGAGGTCACAGAGAATCAGTAATAATATTGGAGCATAATCAGCTTTTCAAGACTTTAATCCCTCCCCACAGTTCTTTCCTTTGGAAAGAGAGGTTGCTAAAATTTATGGCCCAAGGACCAGAGATATTTTTTTTTTTAAAGAATATTTAATCCACAAAGCTTCAGCTTGCAGTATAAAAAACTTCAGATGTCTCTTTAGAAGGCTGATATCCAACTGTAGTCCATTTTTCTTATTTTTCTTAGCTCTTTTTCCTGGGATTTAGACAGTTTACATGTTATCTCTCCTAATAATTCCATATGGCTTGTATCTTCTTGTTCCATTTCTGTAACATCTCTTTCCTCATCTGAATCATCCTCTGTTTTTTCACTTTCCATTTCAACTTCATCAGCAACTTCTTCAGCACTGAAAGATGATTGAAAACAACTTAATTAATGGGTATTTTCACATACTGTAGTATAACTAATTAGAGAGGTAAGTTATGCAATTAATTAAGTAAAAATTAGAATTTATCTCTTTTTCATATCAGGCTACTTAAAAACTACTATACTTCTCTTGCCATCCCAATATCAAGCAATTTTTCAAATAGCTGTCCTCTGTTTTAAGTAAACTTAAACCAAATGTTTTTATCCTCCAAATATAACACACAATAAAAAATTACAATATCACAGTCCTATGGGATTAGAAATATTGAATACACTGGTAGGTGAGACGATATTCAGGAAAGCCATCTCTTTGAATTCTGAAAAAGGTCAGCTCGTCTTAAAAACTGCTACAATGCCTAGAGTGTTACCAGGAAAGGAAAAAAGTTTTGGTTGGTTGGTTTTGTGTTTGTTTTTTTTTTCTCAAAACCTAGGACGGTGCTTAAAGTGGCTGCTCCCTTCTAACTTCAAGAGTTAAGCCTGTGCTGAAATAGAAAGCAATAGGAAGTTCCAAGGAATTATATAAAACAGTTACAGTTACCATTTACAATGCAGTAATTAATAGTATGAATTCAAATGTCTGTTGTATAAACATTATGGACCTCATTAGGAGGGAACTGCATGGCGGAACAGTGCTGGTCTCCTAAAAATCATCTGTTCTAATACAAACTATTTATCATGTAAAATGTGAATGGAGAAGCATACAATAATATCAAGCTGTCTAGGAAGCATTTAACATGAATAATATAGACACTGTATTATATATACACTTTACAGTGCTATCTTCTGGTCAATCCTGGAGACCCTAATCCCACAGCCCTCCCATGTGCCTTTAAATGCACAGTCCCACTAATCACCACTGTCAAAGTACAAGCTCCACATGTACAAATATTCCCACAGGTCACTGAACTCTCACATTCTTCAGTACTGAAGCTACATGCAAGTTTCCATGTATTAGATTTTCACCAGTTTTGTTGTGCCATGCAGTAAGAAAGCTCAGGATGGTGGCCAGCACAGGGGGCAGACCGGAGGGCCCTGCTGTTATGGCAGGACACAGTGCCCTGCGAGGTTTGTTCTGGGCAAACCCTGGCACTGGGAACCACCTGCTCACCAGGCTTTGCCAATTCACAGCCACGGCTCATACCAAGGACATGTTTTCATCCCTGGCTTGGCAGAGCTCAATGAAACACCTTAAAGAAGAGATTGCACAAAAATGCAATCATTTAACTGGCTTTGGGATAAGTGACAACACGTTAATCCTTATACATGACTACAGTCATAACCCCTGTACCTGCATTCCTTTTTTATCAGCAGACATTGATCTCAGAGGAGCAAGATACAATGTATTTCAAGTACCTATCAATTTAAATTCTAAACAAATAGTTAAGACTGAACCCAAGGACTAACTTCTTATATAAAGAATTCTTATAAACTGAAGCCAAGAATTAAGCAGGAAGTAATTCTGCACATGAGCACATTATGCCAAACCCCAGCAAAAATAACAGCAACGAAAGAGCCAATACACTGAGCAGCCAGACCACCTCTCTCCTCAGAACTGCATTGTTTTAAAAACTCTTGCCACGCTGAAGTCTTCCATGAATTTAGTGAATAGATGAACAGTGCTGGAAAACTGCTTTTACACTTTAAACAAAGGCATACATAATTTACAACAGGGGGAGTTCTGGAACTTTTCTTACCTTTTGTTCTCTTTGGAGATGAGCAGTGAATTAATAAATATAGGGCAGAGGAAGGAAGCAGATGGCAAAACGTGTGCTGGAGTGTGCAACAGCTGAAAAGACAAAGCAGAACCTTTATGTAAGATTTTGTTTGTCACAATTCTGTTTGTACACTTACTGTAATGGCTCCTACCTCTTTGACAGCAGGTGAAGCTTGGTCACGCTTATTATGAACAACTAGTTTTCCAAGGTCTATATCCTCCTGTGATTGCTGGCGCCTGTGCTTTCCCAACAGCAAACTAAATGGGGTCATGGGGAGACTTTCTTCTACTGCCAGCTTGAAAAATAGAAAAGTAGAATTTTAGTGTCACAAATCTAAATTCTATCTCATTTTAAGTTACCAAAATTCAGAATCAACACAGGTGATGAAAATCTACTCAAATTTAGCTCAGCTGAGCTATGTGGTTCTTTGTACTCATGCTTTGTCAGGCATCTGGAGAGAATCCTACACAGAGGGTTGCAAAACTCTCCAGAATCTGGCCCCAAGAACACCAGATTTTCCTTGGCTGATGCACCCATTAACTTCCAAGTAAGGAAATTGGTGCATGTGCCAGAAAAACTAAGTACAAGTTCCAGATTCCACTTAGGACCGAAAGATTGTTTATACCCCAGCCTCATCTGCAGACACGTTCAATTATTCCATGGGAAGCAAAACACAGCACTTTGCCTTTTGGCATTTTCCTAGATCAATATAATAATTAATCTGAGCCCCAAATTATTTCCCCATCCTCCAAAGAAACTGATTGCTTATGCCCACATTCCCACTGTATTCTGTATTAGAAAGACACTAATTTCTACTTTGATCTATTTTACCTAACCAACCAAATCAATCAAGTACTGCTGTTTTAGTCTGTTCAGTGCGTATGAATTTAAAAAAAAAAAAAAGTCAAATTCCACAGACTACTCCATAGAAGTGCATATTGGAATGCAATTCTGGAATTCCTTCTCACTGATAAGTCACAATTGACTGACAATTGTTCATCCTCATCAGAAAGCACAGCTCAGGCCACACTCAAGGTTCCAAGTGTTATGGAAACCAAGATAAGGAAAGAGTTTACTCAAACATTTTGCTTCACTTGTGTGATCTGAATCTTTTAGACATGTATGTTGGTTTCTTTTCTTCAGCAGAAATGGAAAAAGGGGGGAGCAGCTTACTGATAACTTTTAAAAAAGATTTTACAAACAGCAGTTCTGTCAAAAAATAAGCAAATAAGATTACTCCCCCTTCAGCTAAGGATCTGGTGTGCATTTTCATAGCAGAAGGGGATGTGAACATGACAAAATGAGCCCCATCACGATTTTGAACTGCTCTGTACATCTCTGTCCGAACTTCCACAAGAGGTACCTGTTTGCTGGACGGTGTAAGCCTTTCTCCCAGAGGCTTTGTGCTAAGTGTCATGAGCTCCTAAAACACAGAAGGATGCAGCACAGTTATCACAGGTGAAACTGCTTCCCACATTTCCACACCTTGCCTACATAAGCTTCCTACTGGCCCAAAAGTTTTTATCAGTCAAGTGGAAGACACAAACACACCCTCTTTGTTTTGTAAAGAAACTGAGTGGACCTAGAGGTTCTACAGACTTCTTGGGGAAACAAACAAACAAGCAAAAACCCCAGACCCATTCAGAAACTACAGGGAAAACTGAGTATCATATGGAACAATTGTACAATCAGCAGTAATAAACAACCATCTAGAAGCTGTATGTAAGTTACACAGCATAAGCAATGTTCCCAATTTATCTAGTTTATTGTATCAGTGAGGCAGCACAAACTATTAGAAGTAGAAAACTAGTAAATAATTTTAAGCTTAGGCTGTTTTGGCAGTTGGGAGCTGTTAATAAAAAACAAAGCATAGTTTACATTGACTTGAAATCCCGAAAAGAAACTCTTTTCACTCAACAGCAGAACTCTGAATTTGTATCAATCCACACTCAAAATACTTATTCCCCAGGAATCACCTGCTAATCCCTATTTCTTACTTGTGTATCTGTAAGAAAAAACAGTTGGGATCTTCTTAGCCAAAGGTATTTTTCTGGGCCAGTTGTTTCAGGTTCATCTCTTGGAACAAAGGCAGCAAGGAGGATCTTTTCTTTGCAAAGGTTTCTCTGGATATAGATTGGCCGTGGCTCATTTGGTTTAAACACAAACACTGCAAAACCAAGAATGTCTTCTCTTTAAATCATGAAATTCTGACCTTCCTAGGCAGCTGTCAAAGCCCACATAATACAGCCAGTGAGGGTTGGATAGGATTGCTTCCAAGCACGAGTTTTCAGGAATACAATTGGATAACGTTCCTGCATAACAGAAGGTACCTTTCACAGCACTCCAATCTAGAGAACATACTTGCAGATGAACGTTTCTGTAGGACAGTAGCTTTAGGAAGAGTTATCCTAATTTACAGTCAGAGCTCTAAAACATAGCTGTACAGTTCAACAACAATTTTGCATTTACAAGAGACCCTCATCCAGAAAGCCTGGTTAATCCTGAGCTATATCCTGTACCAGAAACTAACTGCTGGGAAGAAAACATGAGGAGCCAACATGCTTTACTTGACAGCTGCTGTCAGACATGGCTCAGTTCCCACAGGTGCAAGCACAGACATAAGTCCATCTTACAGCTTTCATGGTCTGAATTCTAAGAAAACCTTTTCCAGAAATTGTGCTTCCCCAGTTTTAAATTCCACTATTACTTGTCAAAGAAGCCTCTGTACTTACAGCTGGACTCTTTGGAGAGCCACGAGACCGCAGCAATGTATTCAGAAAGGGGATCAGGTTGCAGAACTACAACGTTGAGGTGGGCACTCCACTCCACTGGAAAGCAAGCACAGCAAGACCCAGAGGTGAAATGGAGGCATTCACTTCTACCCCACCACTCTGCCAAACAAAAGGTCAAACACTGGCCCTTAACCAGTGCAAGAGGCATGCAGCTTCACTTACCCCCTGAGGAATAAAACTACACAAATACTACCACCTCCTACAAAAATGTAAGAACTACTACCTATTATTGGGTTATCAGTATCTAACTTAGAATTTACTCTGCACACAAAGCACATGCTTGCTGGACAGGATGGTCTCCTGACTCAAGCATGAAAACCATCACGTTTCCACAGGGCATTTTGTAGTGTGTCAATCTAAAATAAACCTGGAATTATTTTAAGGTTTCATAGTCATTTGAAGTATTAAGTTACTCTAGCACACATTCAAGCTGATCTTACATGCACAAGTGAGCAGGTTCCAGCAACACAGAAAGCCATAATCAGTGGCACCAATAAGGTACTTGGAACATGTTAGTCTCCCAAAGCAGATGTTCCTACAGAAGTAGAAAGTCAAAACAAGTTAGTGACATTTAGATTTCATCTTTGTTTCTCTATATAGCAAGGATTCACAAGTCACAAACCCCCATTCAGTTAACATTTAGTTCTGGTATCCAAATCAGAAGTTTTCTTTTTGTTTTCACCTCTAAGTGGCATGAAATACAAAACCAAGCATCAGATAGGTCTGTGAGGTTTAAAGGTATGTATAGATTTGTAAGGACTACATGTTTCTACAGCATTATGATTTAAAGGAGGGATTTTAAGCTTTTGAGTAAATTACAAACTCACGCATAATAGTAAGTGTTCACACCAGGACTGGAAAATAACTTCTATATTTAAAGAACCCCTACTATTGCTCTAGAACTAGAGCAACTAAAAGAAACTAGAAAGAAGAGTAGTAAAAAAGTAGTAAAAAAGCTAAAAAAGCTGCTTCAGTTGAAGAAAGCATGTGATTTGTTTTCACTTATTTTAATTTCTCATTCTCTGAGAATACTAGAACAGCCTTTTGATTTCTAATGATAAACGTTTTCAAAAAAAAGCTAATGAGCAGAATTTGTATATTAAAGCATAGTCTTTGAAATTATGCAATTAATTTAATATATTCCTAACAGTAAAGGCTATGAGAGGAGCAGCTGGTCTGGGAAAAGCTTGCCACTGTACCAAGCTCACATGCCTCCCACAGTTTTCCTGCACACCAGTTTTAGAATCATGTTTCTCAATTTCCAATCTTAGAGGACCAGCATAAACAAAACAGACTTCATAGCACAAAAGAAAAGCTTACAAACATACACACAAAAACATGGAAGTAAGAAATCTCTGTATCCTTCTATGATTGACTGTGACCATGCAATGCTGGTGTCTCTTATCACGACAGCACACAATGGAGCATGCTGGGATAGTCTGCCAGGCAAACACGGATTTTCCAACAGAGGTTAGAGAGGATCAGGATATGTGTTTCATAATACAGAGGATACGGTCAATATGCCTTTATGGTTTATGGATATAATTTCTATTTGTATGTACGTGCACATAAATAAAGAACAAACTTCTTGTATTTATGCTTTTCCAGTACTTTGATTCATCCCTAAATTAATGTGGAAAAAAAGAAGTGCTATCAACACAATACTGTGTGCCAAATGCTAGATATTTAAGTATGGGAGGTACAGGAGACATAAGCAAGTAAGACTGAAGAAACTGCAAAATTTCATCTTATTATTAACAGTAAGTTACCAACCGCCTAAAAGCCATTTTACCATCTTTTCCATGGACGAACTTAAAACTGTTAAATTCAATGTTTATATGAACATATATAAAGTCTTGGACTACTATGAACTGATTCTTCCTGTTCTGAGAGTTAAAGTGAGACATAAAAGAGTAGATGAAAAACATACCTTATGTTTCCAGGAGGATGGCAAAACGTACACTTAAGATCCCAACTGACAGAATCCCACAGGGTGACAGTTTCTTCAAAGCTAACAGCAAGCAGAGAGCCATCTTCTGAGAAGCAGCAGTTAGTAGCTTGGTAGTTGTGGTAGCTGCCTACAAAGTCACAGCTCCAGCTCACACTCTGCTGTGCTGCATTGAATGAACATGCTCGTTAATTCAAGTCAGTACATGAAGAAAGAATTCAAGTACTATTGTTGCAAAATAGGCTGAAGAGCAAGGCATATTTGTTTCAGAAGGTTTATGTTTCTGAAGAGCACAGAGAATCTGTCCTGTTCTAGGATAAGAAACACCTGGTAGGGTTTCCATTTTTCCTCAGTTTTGCATCTGAGCAGTGAACCCCTGAGCCTGATGTGGTACAATATTTATCCTTACTTTGCCAACTCCCTTAACTGTGCTCTCCAACAGGCAGATGTTAGATAAAAAAGATACTCAAGCAGATTCAACATTTATTGTTCTCCAACATAATGTTCTTTTAAAACTCTTGCAAAAACACAAGCATTACTCGAAATTTGAACACAGGTTGCATTTGAGTACAGCAAAGCTCATGGTTCGTTTACAGAGGATTTGAGGACCCCCAGGTAACCCATCAGCATGCTGCCTTGTGTTGGTTAACCTGCCAGTGCATTCCTCTGGGATACCTTTCCCACTGTTGGCAACTGCCATAAATAAACTGAAGCAAAGTGATCTACTTACCACATTAACATACATTTCCCAGTATAGAATAATTCATACAGCATGCTTTTGAAACATGTGAGTAGGATGAGGAAAGAAAGTAAGCTCACCCTATGCTAAGATATCCAAGGCTCCAAGTTGATAAAAGACCTACCTCTAAAAAAGAGCCATAAACTACTCACTTTAAACTGCATGGCACCATCTAGAGGCACAGCAAGAGATCTGCTGCAATTAAAAAGTTCCCAGCATGTATTCTACTGATGAGCTCATTAGTTTACTAATATTTGCTGCACAGAAGCTGCAGCTATTGAGCCTTTCCACCTCAGCATTCCTACCCTGTCCCTGCTGGGCAAATACACCCAAGAGTCAGCACTAATCTGTACTTTCACGTATGCCATGGTGCAGAACACTGTGCTCACTTAAAAAACAAACACAAAAAAACCTGATGAAGTTCAGTCAGCAGATACAAAACTATTCTGTGGAAGGAAACAAACCCCATTAGGTTTCATCTCCAAGCCACACTATATTCAATATCAAAGTTAAAATATAATTTAAGCTTAGAATAATTAAAAAAAAAAAAGCAAACCGAAATACTCTTTCAGGAGTTGCTATTAATACAGTAACTGCACACAAGCTTTTGTCTTTCTTCTCATCAGCAGCCACTGTTGAGGAGTAAAGAACTTGGACAGAGAAAGTCAATTTGGCAAATAAATTTGCCAAATGGAAACCTTAGTGATTCAAAAGTACTCTTGAACATGTTCCCACCTGTCCACAAAAAGACAAACAGGTTACTAAACTGCAAGCATTTCAGCATGACCACTATCACAGCTCTTTGGGAACATGAAAAGACAAAGACACCAACTGGGAGGGAAGTTCCAGCTCACCTAAGTGTGCCTGGCACCATAATAACATTCTAGTGAAGGGAAATTACTAAGTGGAAAATCTTTTGTGTTGCACCTCCAAAGGCACACAAGGCAATACACATCCACAGATGTTCTGTTTGGAACAAGTGAAAATCAGCATGCATTTCAACAGGTGAAACTGGCTTATTTAAAGCTTCTTGGAAGTGGATCCTAAATACCCATTCTAGGATGTTCAACTACCTAATGGGAAGGAAGGATATTCAAAAAATGAACTCTGAAGTGGTGGAGCTGCAGAATAGCAAAGTACTGTTATTTTAACACATTTCTGTATCCTAGTCCCTCGAGCAGAAGTCTCAAATAAAAAGCCTACCCAGAGGAATGAAAAAAATCCACTTTCCCAGCATGGAAAAATCATTACCCCAAACAATCCTTTAAACAATCAACACAGACGGCCATTCCCTTCTGCAGCAGGCTCAGCAAAGTGTCTGCTTTTTCAGGAACATCCACATCAATCCGTAACACTGCAAAACTATGACAGAACTCCATCACAGGCTGCTCATGAGAACACAATACTTCATGCAGCAGCAGAAACAGATCAATGCATGGGACTGAGCAGATGAAGGCAGGTCAGAATTTCTACAGCGTGCTGGACTTTGATGACCTTTCTAGGTCCCTTCCAACTGAGGATATCCTCATGATTCTATGATTCTGTGTTGCAAGGTGGTACGTAAGTTATGTTATGACCGGACTTACCTTCTGGATCAGTGTCTTCTACCATCGCCCAGACTTTAAACACACAGTCTCTGCCAGTTGTTACCAGTATCAGAGAGTCATCTTCCAGTTCGTGCATGTCACGAAAGCACATGTCTGTGATGTGTTTGTCATGGGGTGTATTTATTCTAGTGTTCAGCTTAAAGCTACAGGAAAAGAAAACAGAAGCTTGTCATTCCGTTTCATTTGGAACTTAGGGAAGACTTCAGTTTTAAGTTGATTCTGGAATGGGCAGGGAGATGAGGGATAAGGGAAGTTCTGTCTAACTAAGACAACTAAATGATATCACATTTGCAGATCAATTTCCCTAATCACTTCCATATAGCAAGGGAGATTGTAGCCCAGCACCTATCATGAGGCAAGCACCTCTCAAATATTCAGCCTGAACTCTGGGTAGTCTTTCCAGTACTTAGAAAATCAGTCTCATAGCTAATATGCAGATCAACTTTCTTTTGCTTTGTTTCTTTTTTAGAAAAATAATAATTTATAGTCAAAATGTAATTTTTTTAAATAAAAAATTAGGCTAAGATGCATATGTTAGCTAAAGAAGAAAATCAACAATAAAGTCATGATCTTCTGTACACTAGAAGGGCTAATCAATTAATGATGGATTAGACAGAGGTGGGAAAACTTAACAAGCTCTAAAACTATTCTGTCATCTTCACAATTTTTAATACCAAACAAATATGTGAATTAAATCCCATGGTTACAATAACCTGTCTGATTACTTTAAGTAAAATAGATTCAGAGCAAATATTTCAAATTCATATTTACTGCAACTCTGTGCTGTTGCAGATGATTGTACTGTGCATGGTAAACTTCCTACAGCCTTCCCTAGAATTTTAGTGGTTGATCTGGAGAAACTCTGCTTTTGCAAGGCCACATCTGTGCAGATATTTGTGTGACTCTGACACCTGGAAGGCCAGCTCTGTTATTGTTACCTTTGTGTTTCCTCCTCGAAGAACCACAGCTTCAGCTCTAACTCGGGGTCTGTCACTTCTTCCCTCTCCTCCACAGTGGCCAACCACGTGCCCTGGGCGCTGAAGGCGACCTTCACCAGGTCAGATTGCTTCAGACCCGCCTCGTGGATGTACTGGCGCTGCACGATGTCCAACTGCAAAACACCAAATTCCAAAATTCAAGTGTAGCTGTAAGAGATACCACCCACAGAACCATGGAGAAAGGATGCTCTGAAAGCACCAATTAGACCTGACTGGGCTGTGGCATAAAAAACCACGCCCAACATGTGGGGAAAGCATCCCTAGGGTATGTGCATTCCACAGTGATGCTGTGTGTAAGAAAGAAGGAGAAAAAATAATTTAGATAGATTTTACCTAGAAATTTGACATTTAACAGAAGCAGCACACTGTTTTGAAGTACTTTTTCAACTATCAACATTTCGCTATGCTTAACAAGTACAAAGTTTGTGATAAAGCCAAGAACATCTCAGCTGGGAATCCAGCCTTGCATATAGCTGCTGGGTTTGGTTTTTTTTGTTTTTCCTTTTTGCCATATTAAGTCTTCAAATAAACTCTGATGCACGTTATCTGATTAAATAAATTAAAGTTTTGGTACAAGCTCATTCAACTTACACTGAACAGCTGTTGGTCACTTTGGAGGCAATAGAACTGCAAGTGGCCAGGCTCTCCATTCATGACCAGAGCTTTGGTTCTAGGATCAACCACTAGGCCAGTCTTGACATCCCTGCCTGGAAACAAGGATCAGGTGACAAATGACCAAAGATGGTAAGTGACACATTCCATCCTCCAAAGGGAAGATACATTTTATTGAACTTACTTTTGATTAGCCCTTGAATACTTCTGGAAAACCTTAGGTTGCTGTTGATTATTGTAATTCCTGAAAGAGAAACCAAAGTCTTGCAAAAGGCTTCTGCAAAGTAACCACATCTCACAGAGTGGAAAGGACCACAACCAACTGTACTGTCAATGTACTTTTTCTCAATTTATGGCACCCCTACATCAAGGTGGAAAGCCAAGTTACAGCAGTCACCAGGCAAATTCACTGAAGTGATGAAAGAGCAAGAAATCACTTCAAGCATCTGCTCTTTCAGATCAGTAGAGAAATGTTATGCAAAATCTGGTTAATTAATCTGAAATCAACAAAACAAAGGTCATAGAGATCTGCATTCCACGTTGCATTAAGGGGTACTGAAGGGTGTCCTGGCTTACTGTTGTCTGTGTGCAGGGTGCAGCAGAGCGCGCCGTCGGAGGACATGGAGATGTACTCAATGGGAGAGCCCAGCCGAGGCAGGAAATCCTTCTGACACGACGACTCATTGTGCCACTGGACCAGAACCGACTCAACTCCACCACTCAGCAACCTGGTTCCTTTCCCAGCAAGAAAAATGCAGTTATAGCTTTGGTTTAAACACAAAAATTCAACAGCATATCTGTACAATGACAGACAAACGTAAGTGTCTCAAAACCTTTTAAACTGTCACATACAAAGCAAATACATCAACTTGGGCAACATAGTTATGTTTTTCATTATCCCATGTTAAATTGCTAGAGAAACTTG
Organism: Dendrocincla tyrannina; assembly: GCA_035047865.1. Taxonomy (NCBI): domain Eukaryota; kingdom Metazoa; phylum Chordata; class Aves; order Passeriformes; family Dendrocolaptidae; genus Dendrocincla; species Dendrocincla tyrannina. The sequence continues at coordinate 31,739,829 of JAWWMP010000171.1, forward strand.
GATTAAGCAACAAGAATTTGTGCCTACAGTACAATTCAAACAATGCTCTGGGAGTAGTAGATCCCATTACTTTCTGAATCAGCTGAGTATTTTTGTGTTAGAATACAGCTGAATTGTTCTCCTCCTTTGAAAAGTACTTTGCACTAAGAAACATCTTGAGAATAGTTCAGATCAGAAAATTCAGGTAAAAGTGAAGTATTGCTGACACTAGGTTTGAGTTCAGATCAGACTGGCTTGTTTTACTGGATGCAAATAAGACTGACAAGAACTAATCAGTATTACTGATGAAAGGGAGAAAGAATGAGAGTGGAGATGGGGGAGAAGAGGTGAGAGCAGGGGTTGGATTTTGCATTCTACCACAGAAGGTAGATATTTGACATTATGAATGACAATCAAACTTACATCAGAAAAGTAACAACTACTTTCATTTTTATTTTAGATCCTTCCTGGACATATTTAAAATTCTAGAAATTAACTTGTTAGTAAGTGGGCAAACTCAAACTTGTGTAGGTTCTTCCTTCCCTGCTGCAACTCTTTGAGAGGACTTTTGCTTGTTTGATGGAGATTTGCTTTTACTTGGGCTTTTTAGATTGTATTTTATTTTTCTTTTACTTACCCTCCATAGAAAAAGCCAGATCCATAACAGTATCATGATGCCAGTGCAGTGTGGAATATGTGTATTCTTTCTTGTTATGGAAATTTCTCCTATGTTGGGAGAAACAGAGCAGTTTTTTACTCACAATTATCAGCAACAGAGCAAAGGAAAGGAAATACTGAATTGAATCAAGTATATCATCCCGCCCTCTAACTTCTACAGTAGTTTCTTGTGTGCTCAGGTGATGCAGAGGGAAAGAACCACACCAGCAGGTTTTCAGCACCCTCCTGGTCCACACCTCACATTTTAGAAGCACTGAGCAACTCAGCACTGGAAGCAACTTAGCCAGTGTATTGATTTTAATTATGTAGTTCCACTGTGCACTCTCCCTAGGACTCTGCTTGTCCATGAAGAGTTATTTCAGCTGCTCCCACAATCCTTTTTTCACCTAAGTTTAGATTCACGGAGCACAGCTCACCAGGAACATCTTTCCATTTGACAATGACCTGAAGCCGTCCCCTGCACTCAGGGTCAGTACTACATGTTTACTGCTCACTCTTTGCTCAATATGACTGGTGAAAATGGTAATGCTAAGGACAAATCAGACTGCTTTGCTCAGGTCTCACTTAATTCCTATGGTCAGAGCAGTTTACGGGGTACAGCTGAACCCAAATGCACATACCAGAGGCGGATCTTTCCGTCAGCATGGCCGGTTGCAATGCAATCCTCCGTAGGGTGGCACGCTACGCAGCTGAACCGACTGTCTCCACCTTTGGTCTTCACTGAGCGTAAAGAAAACCTTCAGGCGTTAAAAAAGTGACTTTAATTATATGAGTTGGGTTGGTTTTTTTAAAACAAATCTTCAAAAGGATCAGCCAGTGCACATAAAAAATAATTCCGATTAGCAGAATTAAACATCTCCAAGTTGCTATGGTTACATGCACTCTTGACAAATCTGTGGCAAACTTATTTTTCTCTTTATTTTATTAGTTCTTTGCTTTCAATCAAGCTGAAAGATTTTTTGCTTCTTTCTCTCTCTCTCCCCCCTACTCCTCTTTCCTCCCCAAACAATGCCACTTGTTTCCGTGCAGCATCAGCCTATTTCCCTGAAAAAAATACATCCCTGAGCGGCACAGGTAAGGAGCCACTGCTGTGCTGTGTCTGCTTCCATGGGAAGCTTATCATAGAGTGACAACATCCCCTCCAGCATAAAACCAAATGGCTGCTGGCAAATATGAAATCATGTGTGCACACATCAACAGTTCATAAACAATATATCAGACTGAATCAATACTTGACAATTTGACTCACATTCTTACCTATTTAACAGTTTCCGTTTAAAAAAATAAACTTGGAGATTAACCTCCTTCACTGACACCACATATTCACCCTGTTAACAGTAAAACAATTTGGAACATACAGATTATGTTTTTACATACAAAAGAATTAAATAAATCACATTTCACTACAAAGTAGGTAACACTGGAGCCAACATATGAGCTGATGTTAAGTACACACTCTCCTATTGTAGGTGTTGATGCTTTCTTTAGTAATATAAAAGAAAGCATAAGCCTTACATAGATTAATTTACTTTCAGTTTTGTTTCAGTATTGCTGTCCTTGTATAAAGGCATAAACACCATAGAGTGAGAGAAAAATCCCCCAACTAACCAACCAACCAACTCCCCACAGAAGAAACCCAAAGGTGAATGTACTTCTCTTCCAAAGGCAATGTGCTTCGGCGATGCACCCACGCCATCCAGAACCACCGACAGCTCCTTGGCTTCCAAATCTTGGCCTGCTCCTTTTGTCAGCTTAACTGAGACCAGCTGGAATGTATCTGACCAAAGAAAAAAATCTGTTTGTTCCAGACAGCAGTATTGAAGAATGAGGACTAGACAGTGGGTATCAGTGCAACTATAAGCAGAAACCAAGTGAAACTGCACAGTGTTTGCTCTTGCTCTGAAATAGCAATGTACTGTAGTAAAAAGCCAAATAATATTTGTTTGAGACAAAATCCTACCAAAAAACATCTAGGTGTGCTGTTAAATAGCACAAGTCTATTTCTGTTAATACTGCTAAAAGTGGAAGAGTAATCTCAAGTGCTCATACTCAACTCAAGTACTATACCCTATACCTTCGAAAGAACTGCTTAAAGATTTCTTGCATCCACCAGATCACATCCATGCAGTATATGCGTCATGAGTGAAGATAACAACTCTTTTAGACAAATATTGAAATAATAGATGTCATGGAATGAAAACAGAAAAAAGCATGAACTGCAAGACTACAGATATCCGCCACAGGATTTAAGAAATACTTTCACAATTAACATATGGAAAGCACATTCTTGCAGCATACTGATGTGTATGTCACTGATGTGACAGCACCACAGAGAATGACTGAGATGACAAGGACAATGATAATTACCTCGTTCACCCTTCTTTGGAATTACAACAAACACCGAGTCCTCAGCGCTGGCAAGTGCGTACAGAGCCAGAAGTTTGGATCCTACAGTGAAAGTCTGAAATAAAAAAGACAAGGAGGTCAATATTTATTACATTTGTGTGTATGCTTTTCAACAGTGAATACTGCTAAGCTTTTAGAATAAGGAAAATGTATATGCTCTAAAGAAACCTTCTGGTAGTAATTAAAATTCTTGATTTTAAGACAAATACAAACACCTTTATTCTCTCAAACAGTACTCTTAAAACAGTACTAATAAAATATGAAACATCAGATTTACTGAAAAACCTGAAGATACCTGACCACTAACACAAAGCAGAAGGCCCACTTACAGGGAAGTGCCTCTATTTAGCAGAAAACAGGATCAAGAGGACTTTTAGCAGCCCACATTTTCAACCCACTATATCAATTCCTTTAGGCACATCCCAAACTGCAGCACATTCCCCAAGAGCTACAATGGCATTCAAACTGCAGAAAGTAGCAAAGGCAGTATGTTAGTACCCCCACAAAAGAACGTGTGCCATCATCACACATCAACTGCCACGTTCTATTGCTGCCAGATTGTTTTCAGGCTGTGTTACTGGCAGAACAACTTATCTCAGACTGGTTTGTGCCCACATGCAATAACAGCAGTAATCTACAATCAATAGGCCAAGAATAATTTTGACATGTGCTGAACAGGAATAACTCAACATACTTTAATGGGAATCCCATCCATGAAGTCCCACAGTTTAATGCTGCCATCAAGAGAGGAAGAATAGAGCTGAGGAAAAAAATAACAAATATATAAGCCAAAGCAACATTTCAAAGCCGGCTTTTACATAAAATCACAACCTAAATACTGAAAGACTGATCAACAGAACTGTAATTCCAGGTAACTGGATCATCAAAAACACAGGACACAGACCAGCTCTCTGCTGCCTTCAAAGAATGTGCAATGGAAGTACAACACTCAAGTTCGAAAAGTACATTGTCACCAAGTGTGAGTGCAGAGATTCCTATTACATGAACATCTCTTAACACTGGCATCAGATTTTTTACAGCTGATACGCAGATCAGTCCCTCTTGGTAAGTAACTGTTGTTTATAAACAGATACAAAAAGGCTCAAACAAACTGAGAGCCAGAGCAGGAGCAGGGAAGGCAGGCTGGGGACAGAGAGAGCCCCCGGTAAGTTAAAGGGCTTTAGTCAAATCTGTATCTGTACCAGCAGATGGTGAGGGCAAACACCAACCACAGTTAGTGTCGCTGATCTTCTAATATGCTCCTTTTACCCCGTCAATCATCAAGGAATCGGATATTTTGGAGACATTTTCATTTTGCTGTCATTCCATTCAACCAGCATAATCCACATGACGTTTCACGCTCTAATTCTCAGGTAACAGCTACAACATTCCCCGTTCTTGCCAGGTTTCAGGGCAGCACTAGCTCGGCGATGCCATAATCGATGGTATCTCGTTGCCAATCCCCACCCCATGCCCTGCCCCGCACACCTGCATGTGGTTCTGCGGGTTGAGCTGGATGCCCGTGACCAGGTCCGCGTGGCCGCCCATGAGCCGCAGGGTCTCCTCGGTGCTCACGCTGTACACCTTCACGAAGTCCCCGGCCGCGCACAGTAAGTACCTGTGGGGGGGGGGGCGGCGGCGTCACTGCAGGCCGCGGGGACACCGGCGGCCGCGCCTCGGTGCCGAGCTCAGCGGCACCACCCACCCCGCCTCCCGAGCGCGGCACCCCCATCCCCCCCGGTCTCCCTTGCCTGGAGTCGGCGGAGAACACGGCCCTGGCCCCGCAGAGGGCGCCGCCCCCGCACCGCACCACGCGGAGCGCGCCCGCCGACACCATCTTGGCCCCGCCACCACCACCGCCGCCGCCGCGCGACCGGGACCGCCCCCCCCGCGCGCTCATTGGCTGCCCCGGCGCCGCGCGCTGGGGGCGGGCCGCCCGCCTCGCGCGCTCATTGGCTGTTCCGCTCACCTCGCAAGCTCATTGGCTGCCCGGCCGCTTGGCCCGCCCACCGGCCCCGCCTCCCGGGGCAGAAGGAGGGGCAGGGTCGGCGTGTGAGGGGATGGTGGGAGCGGGCGCCGCCCCGTGTGAAACACCGCTCGGGCGGCCCTCCCGCAAACTCCTCCGGGCCAGCCCGCCCTCAGACGCGTCCCTCCGGGCCACCCCGTCCAGTGTGTGATCACCCCGTGCTGTGCAGAAGCTCCTCCTCGGCGCCCGCCCCGGGCCCGTGTCCGACCCGGCCTGGCCACACCCGCAGTCGGGGTCGGGGCTCTCCACCCCCCACTAGCCCCCCAGCTGGAGTTCCCGGGCACGGCGTGTTCCCGTGTCTGCAGCAGAGCCGCCGTCAGGAGCCGTGGGGTGTCTGGAATAAACCAGGATTTACGCTGTCCGGGCCCTTCGCTGCTGCTTCGGGACAGCAGTCGCAGTTCTCGCACAGCTGTGGGGTTTTGACGGCTGTTTACGCTGTTTAAACTATCTCTGGTATGCTTGTAATTGATTTTTAAGCAGGTCCACGCCACAATAGCAGGGACAAGTGTGCTGGGGGGGTAGTTGCGATTATCCTGCTGTAAGCCACGTTATGTCCTTTTTTATGCTGATTGAACTCTGGTGTGGAGGTTAAATGAGGATTGTGCAGGGGCAGTAACACATGCACTGGAATATTGTGGTTTTAGGGAACTGGGATGGCTGTGAGAGAGCATAGGGCACCCAGAAACCTGGCTGCTAATCCCAGATGCTTCGCCAATTAAACAGTGCACACTTTGTGGAGCTGGGAGCAGAATTTAAAAGTTGTGCCTCATCGCTGTTGTTGGGTGTGACAGCTGCACCGTCCTCTCCTGGTGAGCATTTTAGAACACACAGGTAAATGCACCGTAGGGCTGTTTCTGGGTGGGACAGTGCAAAGTGAGAGCCACACACCATGAGTAAAGACAGAGTTCTGTCAAGCAGCAAAAGGCAAGGTCTCTAGGAAAAGGTAGTTCCTTTAATCCATGTACGTAAATGGAAGAGGCTTCTTATCCCTTTGGTCCAGGTCTACATTAAATGTAGTCAAGTCTGGCTAAAACACAGCAGCTTGGCCTGTTCAACTTTCTCCTGGACGGAGAAGGACAAGCACCTTGTGTATCTCAATACAAATGTTTTTGGTTTACTGTTGCACATTTATCATTTTGAGAAGTCTGTTATAAGCTTTGAAGCTGATAAACTTATCTAGAGCTCAAGAAGACCCCCATACCAGGAGGGTGTATATTAGTTCTGCTATAGAGACAACATCCTATTCACTGGAATGTTTCATATTTGGAATACCATTAGTAATAACTTTCGTGCAGCATTACTTAAAACAGTCACACAGTGCACCTGCAGTTGAAAAAACCCTGTAAATAATAACTGCCAGGTGGTCTTTTGCTACTGAAATCACAATAATTGTAGCTGCACTACTGGGGTTTGATGCTTCAGCATGGAAAGGAGAATAAAAATTATTGTGCCACTGGAAGCAGTGAAATCTGGTGCTGAAGGCAGTGCCTGTGCTGTGGGGGAACAGTGCTCTGGTAGTTGATACTGGCAGCATTTATCTACCTATGCTCCCACCCTGTGATGTACGTTCCTGTTCTGCTCCTTTTTCAGTCTCTTCTTTTTCATTTGAGTGTTTTTCTACTATGATGTGAATAAAGAAATTTGATCCTGAAAACCTTGTCTCACATGTGTTGAATGTAAGGTTATGTGCAGAGCTTACTCTCAGGTCTTGTGTCATGAAGAAACTGATAACATTTTCCCAGAGTTTCATTTAAAAAGAGGTTAAAAGACTTGTATTCAAGGTTAAAATAGTTGCCATAAATTTATTGAGTCCTCAGTGTGCATTTTAAAAAAAAAATTGTTATTATTTTTTTAAATACACTCAGCCTTATAGTTTAGTATCATAACCTGTATTTTTAAGAGGGGGGGAAATGTGGCTTGGTGCAAAGGTGTATAAAACGCCAAAACTTACCTGTAGTAGTTTCTGGAGGTTGAGGTATCAGGAAATAATGAAAGTATCTGGTTTGTGGTATTCAAGTGAATAAAGAGCAAAACTAATTTAACATGTTGTTTGTTTTTATTTGTTTGAAGTGGTGGCTTTGTATGGTTTTCTGTTTTATTTGTTTAAATTTACACTTTCGGTATAAAAAATTTATAGGTCTGTCTGTCCAAAGAAATTTGCTTTTGTCTTTCCCAAAGTAATGTTTTGTAGTGTTTTAATTCAGTGCATTCCAGTGATGGTTACTTATGAGGAATTAATCAATAGGAATACAGTCACTTCTGAAAGAAGTACCACAAGGTGTAATTTCCGCAACTCTTTTTATGCATTGCAGTGAATCAAGAAAATAGTTCATGGATTGGACAAAGATTTCTTTGCATTTATTATTTGCAGTGACTGTGTAAATAATTCTAGTTGTAATTTTGCAACATTTATTTTGATAATGTAGATTAAACGAGAATTACTTTTGAATATGTTACCAACTGAGAAGGAAATCCTTCCAGGCAAAAAGGCAAGTTCTTTCTGACCAAGTGTTCTTAAACAAGTGTTACTAGTTAGGTTTATGTGCTGTGTCTAGACTGTTAATTTTTTGAACTGTTCAGACATTAGTGAAATCCCATGTAAATCATACAGTGTAAGAGCGATCAAGAGAAAAACCACAGTGCTGACTTCAAGGGTCTCTAAGGCAGGGTATGATACACTGCTGTACCCCTGCAATTCATTAAGTCAGCAGTACGATATAGGACAAATATCTGATTTGAAATGCTAATTACCTTTTACATTCGACTTTGTTTGCAGCAGATTTCTTACTTTCTTGTACCTATTTGATCTCAGCCTTGCTCCTTAATAGCATATTGTCTGAAGACTGCTCAGAGAGAGCTGTGGTAACTCCCTGCACATGGCTTTGATCCAGCTGGGATCCCAGCTGGGTTACATTTCAGCGTGAGGGCAATGTATCTGGTACATATCAAAATCTGTTCCTTTTGCAAACTCCACTGTTGGTCTTGAGTGGCTTTTTGTCATCATAAATCAAAATAATAGAAAAAGTTGCTGATAGCGACATCTTCCATTTTGTGTCTTTGTCAACTAGTTTGTGGACTGCAAAGAGGTTTCTGAAATTCAAGCCTTGCGGTCTTCTGTAAGGAAATAAGCGATAAGAAAGGCTGCTTGTTTTAACAACTCCATCGTTTAGGAGGTGATGTGAATGACTGAAAGAGTTGATACATGATTTGCCTGTGTAAACTTACTTAAAGCAGAGGCGGTGAATTTGTGTTGATTTCAGCTGGGGGAATATATTTGAAGGGAAATTGCATTGCTTTTCTTTTTGTGGTACACAAGAACTAGCACCTCGTTTAGTGAAAGAAAAATTGGCATGACGGAGGTGAGGACTGAGTGTGTGGCAGGGACACGTGCTGTTGTGAGAAGCTCCTGCAGAGGGGCACATCAGTAATTTTCAAGTTTGGAAAGCAGCACTGCCCAGAGGGGAGGAGGGATGGATTGTAGTGAGACTGTGTTACAATAAGGAGTCCTGGCTGCCGGCAGCACTAGAGGGTGCTGGAGGAACGTCTGCTACATTAACAACTCTGCTGGAAGTCCAGAATCCCAGAAAAGCGGAGTTTGCCTAAGCCGAGGTGCTCCTTCGAAGTCTCAGCTCCACCCCAGCCTTGCCATAAACAGCACACACTGTTCTCCTGCTGAATCCGCTGCAGTGGGAGGGAAGGCAGTCACCTGGAGGGAATCCATTGTGTGACACGTTCTGTTGCCTGAGCAGTGGTCAGCAGGTGATGGCATCTTGTGCGACACCATGAAAACCTCACTGTGTCACTGAAAGGAAAAAGTACAACACGAATGAAAGTGTAAGTGCTCATCTCAATACCTGTTACCACATGTAGCAGTGATCCTGATGGAAGGAAGGGCTTTGGACATGGAGGAGTCAGGGATCCAGGGTGCACTTAACCTGAGCACACCCAGGGCTGTGCTGTGCTGGGGTGAGACCTTTGGGCTCGTGTTGTGGTGCACAAACCCCTTGGCCACAGGGTGAACTCACTGAAACAGCAGCCTCCAGGCAGCTCCCATCCAATGGCAGTGGTTAAGCTACCTGCCTGGCCTTTGGAAATTCCCCTTGTTTGACAGTGAGAATGGCCAACAGAGTGGCTTTCAAATCCTGTGGTAGAATCTTCATGACTGAAAGGGGAGAATCTTTTCCATGGAGGGGTTTTCCTGGCATGCTGCACATGGACCAGAGGCCAGTTTGATGCTATACCACCAGGGGTTTCTACCATCCAAAGGGATTTGAAATTACCTATGCTATTCTCTCTTTATAGTGTTAGACCTTCAAAATTGCATTTTAAATGATAACTTCCAGAGTCTAATACCCTTTCTTAATGAGATCAACACATTCTTGTGTTCATCACAATAAAAATATTTTAGCCAGTATTTTTATTTTAAAACATATGGAAATCCTTTAATAATTTTTTCAAATAAGTTTTGTTTTG
>JAWWMP010000171.1:31749490-31796092 GCA_035047865.1 Dendrocincla tyrannina
TTAATAATTTTTTCAAATAAGTTTTGTTTTGAGACATTTCTAAATTGAGGGACTAGGCATATGGCAAGAATGAGTAGATGTAGATTTTATAAATGGAAATTTGAATCTTGATAATGATTCTGAAGTTGGCCTTTAAAATAATTTTGCCTCTTTATATGCTTTGGTCTCTCATAAAATTGTGAAACACTAAGTAGTATACTTTAAGTTTAATTTTAATTAGGTAATTTTGAATGTACTCTTTTCTTTTGAAGGTTGTAAGAATAATATTGCAGAGTTCTTGGTTATAGTATTATCCCACTGTGAGTTTTTTAAGTTCCTTGGTACTTATAAATACTCGAGTATAATTAGTTTGATGATAAAGCTGGTTTGAATTTTTGTTACCAACATTGTGTAATAAGAAGGTATCAGTTACCTGCTAGGGGGACAATGACACAGTGAGAAGCCTTGCAGGTTAATAAAATGGAGAGCTCATGTCAGAATTTGCCAACAGGGATTTCACTGAAATTTTTTCCTTCTCCATGCATTCCTGGATTTTTTTTTAATGGGAAAAAAAGGGAAAAGATATTATTGCCTGACCATTTTTAGTAGTTAATAATCTTTCTTTTATGGAAAAGAAAAAACCTATAGGGTGAAAGGCCAGCAGAAGGTCACCTTGGGGTGGTGTGGGTGTGCTTGACCTTTTCTGCATCCACGGGATTGTGCTTTTCCTTTGGAAAGGGGGTATTCCCTGGAACTGTGGTACTAACTGAACTCCCTACGAGCACAGTTGTGCTTTTGTTTGAAGGTTGTGAATAGTCTCCTAGCCTTGCTATGGGACCCTTTATGGTCCTGTGTATGTGCTGTCCCATATGGCAGATTTTAAAAGCTGTGCATCATCTACATTTTCTGCACCTGTATGTCCCTTACACCAAGGTGATCATAGAAGAGTCAGGGTTTCAAGAGGAGAAACAAGTGCCAAGATTGTCTTCTTGACTGACCCAATGGAGAGGGTGAAGGCAGTGTTGATCCACATGCATTTTACAGCTCCTTTTTGCTCATAATAAAATAGATATGATGCCTTGCACACCTCTCTGATGGCAATGCCAGTCAAAGCCCATTTTTACTAATTGGTTATTAGTACCAGCCAGATGTAGAGGTGTGATAGTGGTTTTATGTTCTGGTGTCTTTCCACTATTCTGGTAACAAAAGGAAGCTCTGAAATAAATGAGAATAAGACCTTCATAATCAGCCATGACAGTAAATTACTTTAAGTTACTATGTCAATAAGGCATTGGCTACTGCTGGACAATTTTTCCTTTCCATGAAAAGGCAAACAGAGCAACTCACAACTGCCAAAACAGGTGTTGAGTATTCCAGAGACAACCTGAGAGGCAAAACAGAGCCTGCATCTGTAACTTCTTTCTGAACTGAAACAGTTCTGTGCAGAGAATCTGCTATAAAAATGCAGACATACTCGATTTTATTGCATGTGGAGAACTTGCTTCCAGGTTTTGTTCTTTAAACAGTGTTAGTAAGCAAGGATACAGTTTGAGAGGAGAGGAGATAAAATGAGCCTCAGTCTTATTTACCTCAAGCAGTTGCTGAATCTCTAATGTCTCGTGTTCCATAAGGCATGTGAAGATATTTTTTTTCCTCACCACTAGCAAAGGAGGCCAAGCTTTGTTCAGCTAGGGAAGGTAAGTACTGCAATAGTAACAAAAAGATTCTGGAACAAAAGGAGAGACTCTCAGTCTTTTCGAAACTTCGTGCCTGTAGTCTAACAAATGTTCCCAGCCTCTTCTCTGATACAAACCAGCTGTAACTATGCATTTCTGTGTGTAAACAGTGTTCTCCAGCTCTTAATGTTTCCAACCACAAAGCAGGAGGTTGTAAGCTTTACTGTTCTCTTTGCATCTGACTTGTGCTAATTCCCTACTACTGATAATCACCTCATTTTTAAAAATCGTATCCCATTCCTTTTGAAACCAGCAAGAACCTAGTGCAGCGCTGGATTATGTTCCCAGTGACTGGGTAGAACCAAGCCAAAGACACTGGGGTCTTGGTACAGCTTTTACTGTCTCTATGAAATGTCTCATTGCAAAACCTTGGAACTCATGGAAACAGTAGTACTTTTTTACGTGAGTTCATTAGGATTAGCCTGCATTTCTTCTTCAGAAGCAATTCAGCAAGCAAGCGTAGACTATTATTTTTTCCTGGTCTTTCATTAATTATTTTTAAAATATTTCTTACAAGAGGTGTTTATCTTAATGGAAGAGAACTCTGAGAGAGCCTCAAGGGTTCATAGACGGATCACAGGAAGTGATACTTCAGAACTGGTGGTTGTCCTGTCCCAAGTAATGTAATATAATAGGTCAAATCATTATCTCCTTGCCCTTTTCTGATAATGCAGCTATCAGGATTTACTTGCTTTTTCCTCTCAGACACCTATTTCTCATGAGAAATGTACCCTCTGCTTTCTTCCTGCGTTTTGCACTGATGCCTTGGCATTTGTCTGGCACACTTGGGCTGGTGCTGAAGAGTCTGTACTCTTTACTATTTACAGGTCTCCTATGAGATAAACAATGCCAACAAAATTCTAGTTTATAAGTATATTCAAGTTGAGGTAATACTCATTTCCCAAGTTATTTCCAAGCGCTGAGTCCAGATGCCTATTGGTAAGGTTTGGATTTTTCTCTCTCAGCAGCTGCAGAGTGGATTTTTTTGGAGCAGTTGTATTGAGTTTCATAGCAGGGAAAACTTTTGTTGCCAAGAGGTTGTTACCATGATCTCTGCTGAAAGAAGGATGTTGGAGGGGGGAGTGAGTCCAAACATACTGTTTATTTCAGAGTTGTGTGGTATCTTCTAGTGCACAATGTTTTTAGTATTCTGAGTAAATGCTGCTGCTTTAAGTAAAACTAATATAAACAAATCATGATGTGTTCTGAAGTGAAGCTTTGTAGCTGTTGGAAACAACAGTCACCATGGGCAGCGTTGTTTTTTAAAGCCTGCTGAACTGACAAGTGTAAATTAACAAGAGAATATGTCCTAGCTTACATGCAAGTAACAGGTCGTGTGAAGTATGGTTTAGACATGGCACCCTCCAGATTCTCCCCTGCCTAAACCAGACACAGCTGCTCAGTTGTAATGCTGCCCTTTTCACATTCTTATTCCATGGGCCCTAATGCTAACTAAAGGATCTTATAAAATGGTATGCACATCCATTATATCCTTTACATACCCTTTCCCCAAAGTTTACTAGAATGTGGTAGCTGATGGAGCAAAGATTGTCTTTGGATTTAGATTCATGTTGCCTTTAGCAACTGTTGATATTGTTCATGTTGGTCATGTTTTGCAGCTTTCATTGGGACTTTTTTTCTGGAGGCTGCATGTTCCATTGGCACAGTGTGCTCCCAACCCACACAGTGTACTTGGAGGGCACTGGCAGAGGAAGAGCTCACAGTGATGAACTCCAGCTGATTTCGTGGCTTAGAATGAAGGTGTTGAACTAATAAGGGCAGCACTATATTGTTGCAGGCATCAGCAATGTCTTTGCTGCCTTCAAATGATGTCAGGTTTTAATGAAGGATCCCACATGAGTACTTGCATGAACTTTTGGAGTTATTTCATGATTTCCTTGAAATGTATTCTTGCAGAAAGAACCTGATGTTGCTACAAACCATGCTTGAGGTCCATCTGGACCAGAACACTGTAAAAACCCCTTATTTTTATAAGCCACTGAAGAGCTGGAGTTTACCAGGTGTTTGATACAGTTTATAATGACTTAAATGGAGGTGAGAGAAAACATGCTGTGGGTTGGAAGCGTTTATTTGGGTTAATGAACACTGTCACCCTCCTGTTCGAAATTATACTTGAATCTAGCTTTTATCTCTTTTCTGCTGGACTAAAATTCTCCTTTTTATGAATAAACACTTTGGTTCATACTGTTCTAGGACATCTGGGTGAGTTTATGCCAACTGAAATTCTTTGAATGTTGTGGTAAAAGTAATCTTAATTGGATTTACCTGGTTTTCCATACTTGTTATTCCTGTGAGAGAGACTCTTCCTGAGATACCTGTTCCTCTAAATTCTTTCCTTCAGAAATATTTAGTTGGAATTTTTGCTTATTTGTCTTGGTTCCATTTCATTTTTCTTTCATTTCAATGCCTTCTCCTGTCTTGACTATGTATTTAATTCATGGCTTGCTCTGGGTAAGTTAATACATCCCCAAGCTATTATGGCAGACTAGTTTGACCTTATTACTTCAACTTCTATTCTGCCCGCTTTGAAGGTAATTCATATAAATTCTTGTGGTATGTTTTGAGTAGTTTCAGTTGTCTTCAGGCTTTTCATTGTCTTCAGTGCTGTTCTGCTTGTAAACTGCACTAAAACTGTTAAATGTGTTCAGGGGTTTTTTTCTGAAGCCCATATTGTCTTTACTGGGCTACTGCTACACCTTCCTTGGTTAAAATACCAAACATTTTCATTTCCAAATTGTTTTCCTCCAGATTTCAAATCTGTCAATAGTTTCTTGATCAATATCAGAGGTAAAGTAACTGACACCCCCTAGAAATTTCCTCTGTCTCTGAAGAAAAACGTCCCCAGCACAGTTCACAGGCAGTGTATGGTGTGCCCTGCTGTTCTGCTGCCTCGATAGGTGTTTAAGTAGCTCATGTCCTTTGATTTCAGCAAGGTTCTGTCATGTGCCTACTTTTATCAGTTATATTGATATACCATGAAGATACTTCCTATCTCAGAGATGAATAAATAGGATTTTACGTGACACTTGTGAATAAATATTTTGCCTCCATTCTTCCCTAAGACTTGCAGCTGTCATAATTTAGGAGAACTCATTGTTACTGGCTGTGAAAGGCCAGACAGAGCTCCTGCCAGAGCCATTAAAATCTTTCCTTTGCCCAGCCAGCAGACTTGCTGTTGAGCAACTGGAGGCCCTCCCTTCCCCCAGAGACTGGGTATGTTGTTACTGCAGTGCTTCCAGCCACTTCTGCAGGGAGCAGGGATGGGAATCGGAAATGTTTAGTCTCTTACATGGTGGTATAGGAGGAACTGAGGAACTTGGCTGGCAACAAAGAGTTTGATAAGCCCTCAGTCTCTGTATAAAATTGTTTGTTAGCCACATGATGACTTCTGTAGGATCTGTGATCTTAAGTAACTATCAGGTCTGAGGAGCAGGATTGAAAGTTATCGTTTACACTGTTAAATAATCTTGTCCTAAAGGATGTGCAGCTTTTGAAATACCCAAAATAATCTAGGCTGTCAAAGGAAAATAGCAAAGGTATCTGCAACTGACTTTTTTGGCTAAATTTTCTTCCTCTTGAGCAATAATGTCTGTAGACCAAAAAAAAAAAAAAATCCTGAGAGCTCTGCAAGAGAGTGGCTGCCAAATGCAACAAAGGTTTCCTGTGCAAATCTAGAAAGCCAGGCTTCAGTCAGCCTTATGGCAAATGCTGAAATTTGCTTACATCTGCATGGTGTTTGACTGTCTGTGCTTCAGACCCACAGAGGCAACCAGTTGTTAACATTGCGGATTACAAGTTTTCAATTTAGATTCAGAAAAGGCAAATGGTGTAAGAGAAAACCCTGTTGGATGGTTTGGGTGAAATGTCATTCACTTGGATGCTGCTGTTTATTGCTAAGAGGCCACAAGCATCAGATCTCTGTATTTATAAACTGTTTCCATGGGCAGTGCTGCAGGTTCTTCCTGTTCTCTGCTACGGGAAGCTGATTACAGGTAACTGGTGAAAGATAATATTCGAGTATTGCTCTTTTATAATGTTGTAACAAGAAGCACTTTTGTTTCCACTCACACTAGCAGACCTTCCTAGTCCCTCTGGTAGGCAGGTGTCTGGCACAAACTGGTTATTTGGGTAGTTTTCCTTGTTCTCTTCCTTGGGTACATGTGTTGATCTCATAAGAAAGAGTTTTCACCCTCTTGTCTCCTGAGTTGTGGTTGTAAGTCTGGTACAGGTTTGTGCAACTTTGTGGAAGAAACAGTAATAAGCCAATATAAAATGGAATAAACATGAAAGTTCTGTGACAGACCCTTCTGTTTGATATGGACTTAGGTCAACAAAAATATTTTTCTCTGCGACTTCCTATCTACACTTCAGTTGCAGGCTGGGCTATTTGTTGCCTTGGAAGTCCAAAGGAAATAAACATATTTTCTGCTTACTTTGTCACACTTTAGATTACACAGACATTCAGTACAGAGCTTCCTTTGACCCTGGATGTCCTGATGTCAAAAACACAGTCACCTGGAACTAAATTGGAATAATCTTGATACAAAATTGCTAAAGTTTTAATTTTCTTTCTTATTTGTGGATGCATATGTAAAACTGATTTTGCTTCATAACTTCAAGCTTTTAGTATCTGTCAAGCTTTTCCTTCAGATGAATTTAATATTTTATGCCAGATTCCTAAGAGGTATGTTAATGTTAGGTAGAGAGAGATGAAAAAGGACATCCTCAAGAACAAGATGAAAATTTTTTCTTGGATCAATTAGTTTTTTTGTCTCTCTGATTTTGCAAGCTCGAGGACAGTTGAGTTTTCCAACAGCAAAAGAAGCAATGCATAAAAAAAAAAGGGGGGCATTCAAGACAGTGTGATGATTGAAATATTTACAGTCTTTTGACAATATTGAAAAGGCAAGAGGTGAACAGAGCATGTGGTAAGTGAGGGGACAGATTTCAGTTTGATGTTACAGCTTTCTGACTTGTTAAGCACTCCAGAAATTCTTAGAGGATGCTGAACTGAATACTTTGGTGAAAATGCTGAGGCTTTGGGAAAAGAAGGAAAGACAATGTTCAAAGCTGAATGTTGTAAATAGTAATTACAGTCTGAAAAGGCAGTCCCTAGCTGAAAGTTTGGGGAATTAACATTGATGAGTGTCTTTCCCTTTGTGTCCCATGCAAAAGAGTCTTAGAGCAAGAAACAGAACAGATATTTATGGTATGTCAAGAGCACACCAAGAAGCAGTTTTGCACTTGAGGTGGAGAATGAGCAGTACAAAGGACTAGAAGGCCACGAAACTTTCATCTGACCTTTTTCTGGGAATGGTGACTAGCCCAGAGTTTTGAAAATTTGTGGAGCCAGTTGAAGAGATCCCCCACTGCCAGCTGCCCGTGCTGTGTGGGTGAAAGCAGAGATTCTGGTTTTCACCACTGTCTCCCACTTCGGTAGCCAGTAAGTTACACAGGGTCTCAAAGAAGTGAACTTTGAAAATTGCCAGACTGATCTTTCACAAACACCAAAAGGAGCCTCTTCACGGCAGCAGAAAGACAGGCCTTTTTCTAGCAGGGTCTTTGCATCCCGCCCAAAGGTTTTTCACTTGCAATCTTAGTACAGCCCCACGTATGAACGCCTAACTTTGCACTAAACGATCACAGGATTGTAGGCAACCATGCTGCAAGTCCATGAAAATGGGCAAATTACTTATGATGTAGGTACTGTTTACCCCAAACAGGAGAACAGAGGGAGGTTTGCAGGGGTTTATTTCTGTATTCCCTGTGAATGGTGCAGTGTACATAGAGTAAAGTAAATTTACTTGATGGGAGCGTGGTGGTAATCCTGTTTAGGACAGGACCTTGCCACTGGCAACATCATGCAGTCTGGAGGACACCAGCCCTTCTGCTTTGAGGATAATTTGAAAAGCATCTGTTTTCAGATGCTTTCATTAGGTCATTCCATTAGAAATGGAAGTGCTGGGAATATTTTTGATGGGAATTATGCAGTGAAAAAAGAATGCAGTTGTATTTTGTCTCTAAAATGGCTTTAGAATTCAAAGAAGTCTACAAAAAAAGAGGGCTACTAAGTATGTCAAGCAAGTTTTAAAATGTGAAGATCAAAGTGTAAACAAACTTGATAATTGCATCTTCAGTTCTGAGGTAAAAGTGGCATTGTGATGAGCACTTTTGTTACTCATTTTGAATCACTTCATGTGAAACTCATTCTTGTATTAAGTTTGAATTTTATCTAGAACTCCTTCAGCCTATTTTTGCTTGGGACTAATGTTAGTGTCATGGCAGATGAAGCTTAACAGGTATATTTTTAATGCAATTTTATATGTGATGCTGAGGCCATGCTGTTGAGAGCAACTTTCATAGCTGCTGAAGCCTGCTCTGCTGACTTGAATGTGGCTGTACCTATGTACTTGTTTTATTAAGTAACATTTCTCTCTCAAGTTAGTTTAAATGCACACCTTTAATTTAAAATGTCTTAAAGAAACTAAAACTAAGAGCAGGTATGATGTTCGTAAGGCTTGTTCTTTCAGGTAGCTAGGTTAATACTGACAGAGAAGATCTGTTCATCCCAACCTTGATAACAGTGTTTTCAGTTTGCTTGTAAAGGTTAAAAAAAAAAAAAAAAGAATATCTGAAGAAAAATCAAGAGGAAATTTTTGTGTTGTCTAAATTTGTTGAAAGACTAAATGAGGGACATGAGAGGAGGGAAGGAAGGTGCTGGACACTCTTTAACTTGAAGGATTAATATGAAATGCCTGAAAATAAATGAAGACAGAAAGGAGATGGAAGAAAAACTTCTGTGCAGCTTTTGGGTGGCTTTGTAATGTTTTTTTTGTGGTTTTTGTTTGGTTGATTGGTTTGGTTTGGGTTTTTTTTTTGAGGTGGTGAGGGTGCTTGGTTTTGTTTTGTTGTTTTTTTTTTGTCTTGGTTGGCTTTAGAAATCCTTCTTTCTGCTCAAACTGTTCAAGGTATGGAGTTACTAAAGCTGGGAGGCCGAGTGGGGTTGATGCTGGGTTAATTCCTGTGCAGTTGTGAGGGCCGTGCGACCCCTTGGCAGCTGCCCCGAGGTCTGGCAGCACCAGCTGAGGGAGAAGCAGCAGAGGAACAATCTGATCAGTTTTTCCACTGAGCTAACTGTGGAGCACCTTATGTTACACACTGGTGTTTAATAAATTAGCTTCCAGAACGTGAGTGGGGCCAAGTTATAATTTATGTGCAGCAATAGGATATATGTTTAAATATACACTGTGTAGATACTGATAGCTCCTCAATAAATAGTCACCATGGCAGGTGCTAAAGGACATCCCCCTGTGTCTGAGCTTTAGGAAGAGCACATCTGTGATAGATATTAGGGGACCTGCATCAGATCACACAGTTCCATGGTGTTTATTGGTTCACTTTATCTATTGACATGGTTTCAAAATCCATTTCTCTGCTTTCTTTGTGCCAGCTGCTGGCTGTGGATTCAGCTCTGAAGGAGTTTACATGAAGTCAGCTCTTAAGTCATCCCCCCACACTCTGGAAGATGCTTTGGCATAGACAGGAGGAGTGGCTGGAGCCTCATGAGTCCCACCCAGCTGTTAAGTAAGGCTTAGGCTGATCAGTTAATGGGAAACAAAATAGTGACATTTTTGTTTTGAATAAACTGTGGTGTTTTCTAGTTCCCTGTCGTAAATGCCCTTCAGTGCTTTCCTAGCCATACTTTTTAGTTCCTCAGGAGATCTTACCATAAGTAAGGAGAATGTTGGAAATAATTTGCCCATTGCTTAAAGAGTTTTAAATCTGTTCCCTGGCAAATGGTCGATCTGCTTTCCAGAATGTGCCATCTTAATTTTTAGATGAAATAAAATGCTAATTACTGACTAGCTGCTCAAGCAAGAGATCTTCAGGACAGGCTTCCTTGAAACTTGAGTGAATTCTTTTAATCCTTTCCACAAAATATTGTTTTCAATTTTAGCAAATTTGAGGGGAGTCTACAGCCCTTCTGTAGTCAAGAGTCTTAAGACTATGGATTTAATTTTAAGAGAAGTGAAAATACCCTGAAATCGGAAGCACCAGCCCAAACCCTTGGAGAAGCCTGAGCTGTGAGTGTTTCCATTCAGACTTTGGGAGTATAGCTGAGACTCAAAAAGATTACTCCTCCGAGGCAAGACATTTTGCTCCAAGTATATCACTTCTTGTTCTGAAGTGAGACCTGAGTGCCAGAATGGGTATGGTGCTTAGGCAGGAGAAGAGCAAAGCCTGTGTCTCACCCTAAACAAACCAGCTCCTTCTAGGTGTGCATGGGGAAAAACTTAACTTGTTCTGAGGGGAAAGAGGTACAGCAGCTGTTCACAAGAATGGCACTCGGTAGTTCTCTAGCAGTGAATCTGCTGTGTTCCTTTTTGTTATTTTGTGAAATAATAAGCTATTTCTGCATTGAAAAATGAAACAGCAGGCTGCTATATTTAACGTGCAGGTAAAACTTTGATGTGAACAAAACACTTGGAGCCCAGAGCTACACTGGGTCATGTATATAATTAACAACTCGTATTTTGTCAAGGTATTTCTTAGCTGTGTCTGTCATGACATATCCCACCTTCTGTGAGTGGTGAAACTTGTCACCCACCAGTATTCTACACATGGATTACTTGAGCTTATAAACTGTTATTTAATATTTTAGTTTTAGCTATTTTGAGCATCACAACAGCCAGATGCTCTTTCCGGTGTTTACTCAGAGTGATGTCCGCTAGAACAGACCCTCCCAGAGAGTAGAAGAAACATCCAGCCGATGTTATTTTTAAGGTGTTGCCTAAAGCCATTCCAAAGCCAGTTCTTCAGAGGAAAGCAAAGGCATAATTCATCTGCTGAATAGGAATCACTTTTTTTCTAGTTGCAGTGGAAAAAGCATTCCCGCATGTTGTTAGACCAGCCAAGCAAATCTCTGACATGTAATTAATCAAAATAATATACAGGCTTTTAGGAAAAAGAAAAGGCTTTTATTCTTACTGAAGGAGGTGTCCTGATTTTCATAACTATACTGCAGAATATTTATTTGTATTAGTGACAGTAGCAGGAAGGGGGGATTTGATCATTGTCTGTTTTTTTCTCAAGGCCTATTTGTAAAGAGTAAACATTAGAATGTTATTGCATATTCCAGACACCTACAGAATACCCTCCTGGATTGAACAGGCCAGGGCCAGCATCTTCCAAGCACTTGACATAATGCCATATCAAGTGACACTTCCCAATTCTGAGCTTTTCCGTAGCCACCTGTCTTCCTGGAAAATGTACATGATCCACCATTATGAGAACCAGGTTTTAAAACATCAGATTACACATAGAGATATAAATGTTCCCTTTTGGTTTCTTTTTGTGGTCAGCTTTGATGTAGGGCCTGGGTACTCGTAAATATTGTTGATTTCCCAATGTAAGTTTTTGACTTCACTGTTCAGGAGCCAGCAGTGTAAATTGTGATGCACAGCTCGGGTTGCTACTAGAGATGATGCCATAGAAGGGGGGGATGAGAGTAACTGGAATACTCCAAAATGGATTTACACCTGCAGGATGTAATGCTAGAATAATGGATTCAGGAGGCAAATTGAAAACAAAAGTAATTTGTTTGTTGCAAACTTCAGACTAGTTCACGTGTAAGGGCAGTTTTATGGGATATTCTTGTAAGCAAACACACAAAGTACAAAACCTGCAGGAGGAGAAGCACAGAGTCCTGCACAGCCATCTTCATGATGCTGCTGCTTGTCATGTTGCACTGCTCTCTTCGCAAACCTTTGCAGCTCACACGCTCCCTGTATGAGCACCAAACAACTCACTTTTTGTAGAGAGGTTTGTGATTTTCTGGAAAAACGCTATTAACACAAATATTTTGAATTCTTGCTTCCATCCGGCTTTGGTCAGTAGTTGGATTATTCTCTCTTAATCCCCTATGCTGCTTTGTGAAAATGTAGCATTTTCAAAAGAACATGTAAGTATTAGGTACCTAAAAGAACAGCTTTATTTTGCATTCCTGAAATAGTTATTCAAAATAAATGAATATAGATGAACAAATGAAAATAGATGTGTCATATTTGGCATTTCAGAATGATCTTTTTAGCTAATATTTAAATTATTCTTAGTACAAAGTATGCATATCACTATTTTCAGTCACACTATACATAGTTTGAGTGATTCAAAGTCACCTACAGAGACCAGTTCTATCTATCTAAACAGTGGGAAAATGCCAGTCTAGGTTTGACCCACACATGTGCTGCTGTTGGCCATGGCTGGTGATAGGATAACTGGTCCATCATTGTGTTTTTAAAGTAAGATTAAAAATAATTTTTGTTTCTTCAGTCCTTTTTTTTTTCAGTAAACTAAACACTTTCTCCTTCTTTTTGCACAACATTTCCAGTGTTTATAAGAGTAGTAATATTTTAAACTGAAAACCTAACTAGTAGCTATTTTCCTGGCCTTTGAAGCTGCCATGAGGTACTTGAGAGTTGCTGAATGTGCTGATGGAATATATCTCTCTGACTCCACAGTAGTTTCTTTTCAGTTTTCTGTTTTATTTGGTTGTCATTTCATGCAAGCTTAGCTAGTACTGCTCTAAAAAAGAATACTGAAAACCAGTCGTTTGATCTTAGTATCTAAAAAACCTGTACCATCTTGGCTCATGCCTGTTTGTGCCTTTGGTTAGTGGGACCAGAAGGATGCAGCTTTGAGTCCTGAGATTTTTAACAACAGACCTGTTAGATTCACACAAATCACAAAGATCCATGTGCTGCATTACCCTGTTGGATCTCTCTGGGCTCTCTCCAGTTCTCTGTGGCACATCATGGGCAGCCTGGCAGTCTGCAAGCTGTTTATTGCCCCGTAGCTCTTTCTGATGTACCACGTCAGCACAAACCCCTGAACTGAACAGCCCAGCCGTAACTTCAGTCTTTGCTGACTGGAAGAGCAGGAAGGTCTCCTGCTCTGGAGAAGGAGTGACAACAGTATTTGTCAGGAGCAGAAAGGCAGGACAAAATGACTGATGGCTAGATTTTATTTGGCACTCTTCTAGAAGTGCCTGTCAGCACTCACTTTCCTTACTATTGGATGTTCTCTGGTTAATTGCATTAAGGATGGAATTTGTAATGTGATGTATGTAATAATTTCAGCTCAAACTGTTCTTTAAGATTTACTCAAAATTCCTGCTTCATATGTGCTCTTTTGCCAAATTTACTAAAATTACTGAAGTTGTTCAGTTTGTAAATAAGACAAATAACAAAGTCTTCCAGCAGTACCTGTACAGAGACAACTGGAAAAGTCAGGTCATGTTCTCAGTCACTGTCATGCTCTGCTGGTCACTGGCTTGTGTCAGCCAGGTAGCTGGAATTTCCTCTTCTTTGGTTTATTGATTATTTACAGATTTTTTTTTTCAGAATACGCAGAAATAACATTAATTTTTGAAGGCTTATCAATAAGCTTTTTAAACTCCAAGCCACTATGGCACCTGAACTGTAGAGGTTAAATTACTCATGCTGAAAAAAGTCCCAAAACACTCCCAAAAGCAGAAGGAAAATCACAGTGATATTTTCACATTTATTAAGAATTTCTTTGTGATGGTTCCTTTTTTTCTTATTATTCTTTAAGTCATTGCAGTTTTAGGATGGCAAACTACAGTGTAAATGCAGTCATCAGAGTTTAGAATGTCCTTGCTTTGAAATGTCTTGCTTTAAAAGTATAATTAGATAACTTTGATTTGTGTGTGTCGGGTCGCAGTTGACCATTGCTGTGGCTTTGCTCCAAAAAGGGATCAAAGCAAGGGAAAGGAAATACTTTAACCCAAAGTATCTGAAAGCATGCTTTAGTGGCCATGCCTTTTCTTCATGAAGGAAGAAAAGGAGGTGAGAGGCTGAAGGAAAACGAAGTAGCATGTTACGTAGTTTGCATTATGGCATCGGAATGTTTAATGCACTTACTGGCACTAATTCATAAAAGTTAGCTTGATAATTTAAACAGTTCTCTGGATCTCTCTGAAGTTTCCCCCCTTCCTTTATGAACGTTAGTGCCTTGTAACAGAGAGGACTTGTCAGCCGTGTCTTTCCCTGGGCCACACAAAATGTGTATCAGCACTTGCAGTAAGGAATGAGATTTTTCTTGCAGTGGGACTTTGCTGACACCTGGAGCAATGAGGTTGCTGTTGTGTTGTCTTAGGCATCATTCGGGTGTGTGATGTACACAGCTGACCTTGCAAGTGGGTGTGCTCCTAAGAAGCTGCAGCTAAGAAATACTGTACTAGTTCCTCTGTCCCCAGAGACAGATACAGCCTGAGGTAACAGATCATCTGTGTTTGCTGTCTAGGGTATCTTCTCATACTCTGCTACTGCCCTATGCACCATTAAAGTAGTTTAAAGGGGATTATTTCTGCAAGTGGTTGTAGGGAAGGAAAAACTGTCATTACTCTCTTGACTAATATTTTCCCCTAAGGTGTTTGAGAGGAATGGGAAGGAAAGTATATGGCAAACCCCAACTCCTAGGTAAATGAGATGGGTGTGTTTCCAACATCTCGAGAAAACTTCTGTTAGAAAGCTGACTTAGAACTCGATTGGTTTGTTAATGCAATAAACATTTGTTTATGCAATAAATTCTGAGGAAAACTAGATAGTTAACCCTGCTGATGTTTCTGTTCTTACAGCTACATTGATGAGCCAGCATCTCTTGGGTTCAAAGCACAGTTGTCCAGGCCTGTGTATATTTGGGCAAGATCATTGATAGAAACAGCCTTAAATGTTTTTTCTAGAATTCTTAGCAGTTGTTTCTTGGTGACAGTTTTAGCATCATTTATATAATAGTTTTCAGGAATTCTACTGATCTTATGATTCATAAATCTAAAGTAAAGCTCTTCTACCCTGGCCTTGCTGTGGCAAAGTGTAAAACCTCATGTCTATGGCACTATTTTTGAAGTTAAGAGGGAAGGAAGCATATTCATTAAGCATTTGCCAAAGCATGTTTTTTTATTATTTCTCTTCATCTCTTCTCAAATGTGTATGTGCTGTGAAATGAGTGTTTTGTGCATGAAAATGGATTATTGGCAACTTGTCTTCTGATCAGCATCATCAAGTTCACTTTTTAAAAGCTTTTTGTCTTTCTTTCTATATGTGCAGCATTCCCCAAGAGAGTCCATTTTGAAGGAAAACTGAATTTTCTTCTGTATTTTGGTCTTTTGATACCTTAATTAAGCATTTTCCCCCCCCAAGAAATGGTCTTCTCATTTTAATGTAGTGTTCCAGTGAAGTCAAGTAGAATTGCATGAGAGGACGTCAGTAGCACTGTGCTTTTGCTCAGTATTACAGTTGAGTCAATTTATTATATTTTTATGGCTCCATTTGCGATCAGAAGTGGTCTGGGAGCAATCTGATATTCTTGTAATGCTGGTCAGTGCTGGTTTTCTGGAGTTTAAATGCTCTTAAACCTGCGTGTCCTTTCAGTTTTGAAGACTCCACAGCATTTGTCAGTAAGAGAGATGCTCACACCAAACCCCATCTCTAAGGTGGAGTGGCTCACTTCTGCAATCACATGTTTCTGGTTTGGGTAGCAGCTCAAGTTCTAGATGGGTATGGTTTTTATTTTTAATGGGTCTGCTGGAGTGGCAGCCATGACATCAGTCCAGAACTGAATTACATAGTCGCTGGAAAATGCACACTTTGAACTGGCCAGCAGTGAAAGAAAGGAGTGTGTTAGACTCTCAGAGTTTGTGCTGTGGAACAGATAAAAGGCCAAGTGTAGCAACTGCCAGTTAAATAATTTCTAAAATAAGCCAGTCGATTTTTTTTTTCAACTGAAAGCTCAGTTTTTCCATAACTCCTCTAATCTTCTAGTTACAGTTCCTGCTTCAGAAACACTGCTGCAAAGCAGAGGCAGCAACACATAATCCAAGTTTTGCCTTGTCAATGGAAGTTTTATTTACATATGTATGTAATTTATATATGTATATATATATTTTAAATCCCTGTTATTGCAGCATGAGGCACTATTTATTGTCAGTCTGCCTAAGTCTTTGAGACAAGCACTGGTACATTTATTTTTTTAACTACTTTGAAGAGGACTGGGAAATCTGTGGCATCTCAGGTGATGCTATCAGGTAATGAAAACAGGAGTGAGAGTCCTAGAGCTGGAAATAGATCCAAGTATTGAAGACTTGGCCCCCTGCATGTCTGAAAGTCCTGATATAGGACAACTGGCAGCATCTTCCCCTCTTCCTCAGCAAGGAGTTCTCTAAATTCTTTTTCAGGAAATTTTTGAATATTTTTGGCTTCAGTCTTAAAATCTAAATTATTTTACACGAAAATGATCAAACTGCATCTTATCTTTGTATACAGTCTGTCCCACTGTGACCTGTTCTTCTTGCTGCAGTTAGAGAAAGGAAGTTGCCTTTGCTTCAGAGTAGAGAATAAAGGTGACTAAAGAATTCAGCAAAACCCCTTTGCATTTCAGTTTGGTGCCAAAATCTGCTTATGTCTGAATCAGCTGCGACTTGCTCACATTTTTGTCTGTGCTTACAAAGCTTGATCCAAGCAGGATAAAAACCCAAACCCCAACATTTTTCATCTCTACCAGCCTTTGGAACATTCTGTACTGTTTATTACAGCTCTTTCCATCCACAGTGTATTCAGTGGCAAAAGATGTGACATTACAGCTAAAACTTACTTCTGGTTTTGTAATCCCAGTTCTGGTTCCAACAAAACCCTCCATACAAATGTGAATCCAGCCTTCGTCAGAGGTTTGTAAAAGATGAGGCATATGAAAACTAGGTTAATTTTGTAATTGAGCTATTTGTTCCTTCAGAACCAACCTTCAAAGCTCTCTTTCAAGTCAGACTTGAGAGCTGTGTGTTTTAAGTCAGTGTGCCTTCTTGTGAAGGGTTGGATTAGAGGTTCCCTGACACATTTTGTGTTTCATCTGCATTAGTGGGTTTTTGCTTGTTGTTTAAGAACATGGCTATGTAGTTCAGTCTCTGGCTTTATTTTTTCCAGCTTTAATTTTTCCCCCTTACTATTCAGGTCTTTCTTTTTTATTTTCTTTCCCAAAAAATACAATTAATTAAGTGTGCTCATGTTATAAAGATTTCTAGAGCCTGTTGGACGCTACATGAAGTTTCCAAGCTTTCATAATTTGAAATGTCCATACACTGTAGGTTTAAGCTTTATCAGCTTCGTATACATACTGGCAAAACTCGGTTGGTTACATACCAGCAGTTTTCCAAGACAGTAAAATGAAACAAGCTTTTGAACCCCCTTAATGGACTGTTATAGAGTAATTTTTCTTTCTATTCTATTCCCCAGTCTCTTGGCTCTGTGGAGGGTTTATTTTCTAACTAGGTTTGCTTTGCCTTACTGCAAGGAACAGTAACAGTGCTGAGGCACAGTCTCTCCTTGTTTCAGGCTTACTTCACAAATCATTTGGATAGATTTAAGTATAGCTAGACAAAACTTGGAAGTGCTTTGTGGAAAGGGAATGGAAAGTTGGGTTCCCCCGCCCCCCTTAATAGGGAGTATAAAACTACAGGAGGAGCATACCGTAGTAGATATTCCAGAGATTATGTCCAGCCTGTTTTGACTCTTGTCAGTCAAACAAAAAACCCCTGAAAGTAACCTTTGAACTTCACTGATATTCCTTGGGTGAGTAAACACAGTATAGCAGCTGCCACTGCTTTGTAAATCAGCGAGAACTTCATTTACCCATTGATTTCAAGCATTTATACAAGTTCCTTTCTGGATCAAGGGAAAGCACTTTCATGGGCTTATGTCTGTCCTGCAAGTCTATCTTCAGTGTGGCAGCAGCAGCCTCTGCCTTGCAGATGTGGTTGATTTTCATCACTTATCACCTTCTCCGCTGTCTCCCTTTGCCTGTTACAACTGTAATTCGGAGTCTGAGGATTTCCTATGTAGTTTCGTGGCATGCTTGGTGTTGACACAACTGTTCTACCCTTGCTTGTGATGGAGCTGCACTTGAGCTCGGGAGCTGCGCTGCTGCCTGGTGCTGGCATGGTACAGAAGTGTATCACAGGACCATTTCCTCACAAAATAGATTTAGCACCAGAACTGCTGGAGAACTGAATGCTAAAGTGCCACCACAATAGATGCTTTTTGAGAAAGTAAAGTAATAAGTGGGGTTTAGTGCATCTTTCCATCTGGTTATGCTTATGGCCCTTTTTGACAATGAAACAACACATAGCACTGTCATGATATAATTTTCCATGACAAAACCTACAGGCAAAGTCTAGATTTCTGCTCTTGGAAATTATTACTTATTTCTAATAAGTAGACAATTTCAGACAGTGAAATTAGTCACATTATTGAAATATTAATTGCACTAAGAAATTATCTCTGGAGAAGATGTGAAGCTTTGAAATGTAGTGGTTCAGCTTTGAGAAGTCTAGTCCAGGAAAGTCAGTAATTAATAGGACTTAGCTCTATGGCAGGGCCAAATAGAAATATGAAGATGTATGAATCATATGGAGAAGTATTTTCTGAACTGTAAGTTGAGTTTCCTAGTGTGTGAAATTGTCATTTCTGACGTGAGGTGAACACTGTAATAGCTGTACCTCAGTGAATCAGGTACCTGTGGATCTTTTCAGATTTAGTTTCTGAAGATGTTAATGTTAGATTTTAGAAAAGTAATAAAACTTCATAGCAGTACCCCAAACCAATGAATAATATTTTATGAAACTAATATATGCATTATTGATTTCTTTACTCAGATAATTCCATGGAAATTATGGAGAGGAGATGAAATTCCATAGCATGAAAAACCATAAAGTCCCTGGCTATCCAAAGCTTTCAAAATGTACCTGTGCTTGTGTTGCATGTTGGATTTGAGATGCTTTACAGAAAGACTTAATCCATTAAGAATTCCCTCAAAACACACATTAGTGGTAACTGCTGTTGAAATAAGGCATGGTTTTCCCTTCCTGTTGCTTTCTAGTATCTGATGGCCACAGAAATACAACCCAATTCTCACAAATCTTTAGTTTTACATTTGTAAATCAAACCCATTTTTAACAATAATATTTTTCTAAGTAGTACCTCTGAAATATTTCAACACCCTTAATTAATTTATCGTATGCCAGAGGAACCACACAGATCTCCTATTACTCAGTTGATCAATTTTTTGTCTAAAGACTCATTCAAATTCTATACAGGATTTGGATAAAGGAATTTAAATATGTATCTAATAAAAGATTTCTATCATGGCCAAAGAAAATGTCTTTTATCTGTGTTCAACTATTCTGTTCTGACCCACTCTTCTAGGCATCCATTAATGGCAGTATTTTTACAGGTGTTAAAGGGTATGCTTGATTTTTATTTTAATTTTTTGAAAGCTCTAAATTGAAACCAAATAAACCATCAACAGCCCGGTAATTAATGTGGAAATAGAAGTGGAACTGTTTCTCTCAACACTTAGAAATGTTGAGTGTGCTCAAAAAGAATCAGCAACTCAACTTGTCTTGCCTTCTCTTGCAGTAGTCAAATTTCTGTTGTCCTTAGTGGCCCTTCTGTGCATACATCCCTGCCAGGTAGCTTTGTGCTTCCCTATAAACTACCCTTCAAGTGGGTTTTAAAGATGTTTGCTTGAATTCATGGTATTATATTGTTCCCTTGTAAAACACACACAGATATAAACTTAAAAATAGGGGATGCTACATCTATGTAACAAGGAAAAGGCCATCTGTGGTAGATTACAGGGTAGAACACACATGGTTCAAATACGGGAAAAAATCCGTTGTTTACTAAAATTTTATATTCTGCAACAGATACCACATGAAACTTGGACACTTTTCTTCAGGCTTCTGTGTCAAATGTCAGGGAGTAAAGCAGGAGGAATGCATGAATTGTAGTGGCAGAAAATCTAGTGTTACGTGTCTTATTTCTGGAAGCATGCTAGAAATCTCTTTGTTTTCAGAAAGGGCAGCTGTAAAGCGGGAAGGAAAGAAATATTTTCTCTGTCTGTCTAGGAAGTCAAACCTAGGACAACCCTGGGCATTCTGTGCATGTCTATGTTCACATGGATATAATAAAGCTTTCCAGGCATGGATACCCTCCCGACTTGGATCCCCACTGTGCAGCTCACTACTCAGTACACCTCCTGCACAGCAGGTGATGTTCCCCTTGCTCTCAGCAATGTGGTGACATGCACATGGCCACCATCAGCCCACCTATTTTCATAGAAAGGAGCAAGAGAAGTCTCCATGCTGTCACACTTCCCAAACTACTTGAACCAGCTGTAAGAAATTTTTTTTTTTGAGCGTAAGTAGAAAAAAAAATATTTCTCCCCTATCTTTTATTGCAAATATAAAAGTGCTGTTAAAACCCAATTACATTGACTTTGATTTCGGGGTGAGTAACTTGCAAGGGCAGCAGACTCCTGGGTTTGCCTGGTAATTGGGTAGATTTACATGCACTTGCAACAAATTATGCCTGAACACTGAGCATCAGGAAGTGCATGGGGCTGTTGAGAGAAGGTTTTGGTGGCACATATCTGCATTTTTTGGATTTGTTTTGAGTTAGTAGCTAAATACAGTTGCTGCTATGTGGTGGCTAAGTAAGGAGCAGCAGAGCTCTAGAAACAAATGTTGAGAACTTACAAATAATGGTGACCAGGCAGGTGATACAGGTAGTAGAAGTGCAGGAACAATTCCCCTGCATGCAGCGAGCTTCCAGAGGAGTGTGCCTGGGGTTTTTATGACCCCCATGGTACCATATGGTGTTCCAGGCCTCCGCACTTGGACAAAATTCCTGGGTGCCCAGAGCACAAACTCCAGGCAGAGTCATAAGCCAGCCAGAGGCTTCTGCGAAGGCTTACAAGGTTGGTTTAAAAGCACACTCCAGGCACTCCTTGGACTCTGGGAGCTGGCTGAATTTCTGTATGGACAGCTGGAGCTTGTCTTGCTCTAAACGCCATTTGGAATGCAGAGAAGTCGGTGTGAGCATGTTCACACACAGACTGTGTGGAATAGTTTCACATGCATTTTAATGTGTGGGACAGTTGATACCAAAGTGTTACATCCCTGTTTAAAATCATATCCCAGTGAAAGCAATAGAAAACTAATAATATTATTGTTTATATTGAGGTCAGGTTTAGCTGAAATTGCTAAAACTGTTTGAAAAATAAGCCCAGTAGGCTGAAGTTGGTCTCAGTATGCTTGTTATGGTTCCCAGAAATTATTTTTGATACTACTTGTGTATCTTTTTTAATAACTTCAGATTCAGGAGTCAGTTGTCCCACTATACAGACTGCAGAGTGAGCAGCACTGCCTGTCTTGCTTTCACAGTGCCTGTGAAGAGTTCTGGTTGACAGGAGTGAAAACTCAAACCTTGCCTGGGCAAAGCCTTCATGCCATTGACCATTGGGAAGGGCAAATCTTTCACTCTGGCACTGAGGAGGACACTTGGTGTTCCAAGCAATGCTGGGTAGGAAAGATCACACAGAAACAAAAATTTTGTAAAAATTGCCACTGATAAGAAAGCAGGCTCTTGTACTGTAGCAGACTTAAAGAGATACAGGCTGAGGGAATAAGTATTTATTCCGGTGGCTGAGAGTGTGTTATGGTTACTGTGATGAGAAGGGCTTGGAGCAGAAGCAAGCTTGGACAGCTTTGGTGAATGGATATTCTTCAAGGACACAGATGCTTGCTAATGGTGCACACAGGGATCAATTCAGTCTTCTTTACATTCTTAGCTCTTGTTGTAGAGACCACTTTTTTTTTTTCTTCCATAGTTTGTTCATTTGAAGTCTCAAAACAGTTGAGTATTAGGCCATGACAGGCCCCCAAACTGAGGATGTTTTGGAAATGCCTGTGGAACAACACAGGCAAACCCCTCCTACTCCTTACAGTTGTTTTCCAGAAACCTGAGTTTATAAGGGCATACCAGGAATCCCCCTTGTCCTAACTTTGGAAAAGGTGAGAAATGGAGAAAAAGAAGACAACATGAGAGCTTAAAGATGGAACAGCTACACCGAAGTGCTACAGTCAGAGATGGTGCTATTTACTTCAGAGAGACTGTGCCTGTGCCCAAATCTAACATTGTGTAATGGTGGGTCCTGAATTTCCACACAAGCTGGGAGAGGAAAAATATATGTTATAAGAATATAAAAACAAATGTGAATTTGTAGTTCAATGTGTTATTATTCGTTGTCATGCAATAATGCCAAGTTTTGAAACCACAGGGAGACTTTCTTTCACCATGCCCATAGGTTGTATCACAGGTAACCTGGTTGCCCATGTTGTTTCCTCTTTTGTTATACTTAGTAGAAGATGTGAAGATGTAGGAGTCAATTTGCAGTTGTAAAAGGCATACTACAGGAAGAGGAGGTTTTTTTGGCCCTGAGCATGCAACTGCAGCATTTTGTGTGAGCCAAGCAGTAAAGCAGCCACCTTGACCAGCTGTCTGCCTGTTTGTAGTGGGGGTCGGTAAATAAAACAAATAATCCATCCTGGTTTAATAAGGTGTTAGTCTGGTGATGAAAATACAGAAGTGGGATAGAAAATAAACCAAAAAGGACAGAGTCTTTACTGCCATGTAGCATTGTTTTAAATTATAAACTGCATGAGGAGCTGGGGGGACTTTTTCGTGTTCCATTCCTTCTTGCCCTACTGTCTGCTGCACTGCTTAAATTGCTTTGGTTCCCCTCCCCCAGTGAATTCCTTCTGTCTTATTTATTATCCAGAGAGTTTCACTTTGTTTTCCACATTCTTTGATTTACAGTTATTTTTCAAAATATGTGTACTTATAATGTAGAGCTTAGGGACCATCTGTAATTCAAGTGCCGTTCTTGTAATGGCCACACGCTGAATTGCAAAAGCAGGCAGAAAAATAATGGGCTATAAACTGTGTGCCTTCTATATTTGCTCATATTTCCTTATAGCTGGAGCTGCTGCTGCTTGTTTAGAGAACTAAAATGTCCTGGCATCTCTGGCAAGCAGGAAAATTGCAAACTTCAGTCACGCATCTGCTGAAGTAGCTGTGGTGGTTACAGAAGGTCTTGCCTTCTTGGTTAAGATGAAGCGAAAACTAATCCGTAAGAATTTGCACTGATCAGGCAAACAATACTTCATTCTATAAGTTGCCATGCTGTTGCACCTCCTTCCCTGCACGTGCATTCAAAATCCTCAATAGTTTTTGTGTTTTTCCCTACAAAACACAGTCCCCTACATGGTTCTGGGATTTCGGTATTTCTTGCCGTCTCAATTAGAAAACAAAAAACAAAGAAAAAAGAAAACCCAACAAAAATCACAGGCACAACCCTCCCGCCCAAAACCTCAAAACTTCACAAAATGAATGGTTTTCCATTCATGGAACTTGCAGAGCTTATTACTGTTTCCATGTTTTTCAAGGGGGTGGGGTTACAGGAGTTATTCAAAGTGTTTGCCCTGGATGGAGGCTTGGTGTGTTTATCCCAATCAAGCTTTACTCATATAATCAGAGATTTTTGAGGCAGTGTTAAAACTGGATTTCTTAAGGTAACAGAAACCTCTTTGTTTGAAACCTTCAGTTCTAGAAATACCATAGTGCAGTTTAGAGAAAAAGAAATAAGAAACATCTGGTAAGTCAGGATACTGTCTGCACTGGCACAACGACGCAATAATAAAAAGCCTTTTTTTTCCAAGTCTGTTCTTGCAAATAACATTATTACAACACTTTGCTGGCTGCACAGCCCTTTTTGGGATGAGAACATGTTGCAAAGCGTTTTGCTGCACAGAACAGCTACACTTTGGAAATAGTTCTCTGTTGGCTACTTACATGAGAGAATAGTGAGGTTGGCTTGTAATTGGGGCAGGTCTGTGCATCTTGCATGGACATATTCAGACAAGCAGCTGGTATCAGAATCAAGTGCAGTGTAAAAGTCTAGTTCCTTAGTAGTTAAGACAGTCACTGTACTGTGCTATTATTGCTTCTTCATGGCCTTGGAAAAAGTCTTTGGAATGCCATCAGGATCATCCTCTCTGGTGTGTCAGCCTGCCTTTGATATCCTTGGTATTGGTAGGCTGTAGCCTGCAGGAAAAGGGGCATTGCCTGTGCATATGAAGGTTGTCCCCCAAACCCTGACTGTGCTACACTTACTGACACAGGCTGGGCTCAATTGCCCAGGCACAGTCTGTTCTGGACAGGTAGCCAGAAAGTCCTGGCACGGGGTGATTCTGCAGCCCACAGAGTGGGACATGGAGTGGTTTTGGTTGTTCAAGCAAGGTAAGCTGATGCCAGCCACAGCCTAAGCCCTTGCCTTCAGAATGCAAACAACTCTTGTGCTTTTCCTGGTGTGTAAGCTCTGCTCGTCCTGGCAAAGACAGTGCTAATACCGCTCTCACAAAAATAGGGAACTCCCTGTTTTAGCAGCTGCTGAAATTATTTTGAGATATGACAG
Organism: Dendrocincla tyrannina; assembly: GCA_035047865.1. Classification (NCBI taxonomy): domain Eukaryota; kingdom Metazoa; phylum Chordata; class Aves; order Passeriformes; family Dendrocolaptidae; genus Dendrocincla; species Dendrocincla tyrannina. The sequence goes on from JAWWMP010000171.1 coordinate 31,773,610, forward strand.
CCAATAGCACCGTTTTGGAAAAAGTGCATTGCAGAAAAAAATACTGTGAATGTACTTTCACTTTGTTCTCTGTCAGTATATCCTTGGCATTTTTCCTGTTTCTTTTCTTTTCCCCATGGTCCGATTCCGGTGTGGTTTGATGCTGAATAGGAGGTGCTGATTTATTGCAGTGTCACCTCTTGGGCGGGTTGTGAAGTGGGACCTTTGTGGCGGTGTGAAATGACTCTGCTGGCACCAGATGTCAGTGTCGGTCTGTGCTGACACCGCTGGCAGGGCACATCTGGGGCAACCTGCCTGTGAGATGACATCGCCTGCAACCGAATGAGGGACAAAACTGCTTTCTGATTCGAAGATGTTTCAAAAATAAAATACTCGCCTAAAAAAGTGACTTAATAAATTGTACCAATCAAAGAACAACCATTTCTAAGTGTCTCTTAGTGAACACAGTCTGTTGCAATGTAGCCAGTTCTAGATCCCACATCCCACCTCCAGCTGCTGTGGCTCTGATGGAAATGCAGACTGTGGAAATCTTCACAGATTTTGAAGTTACACTGTGCTAATTGTTTACAGGCAAATTATTTTTACTAGATGCTGATTACAAAGAACAGAGGAAAATAATTGTATTAGCTTTACCAAGATGCCTTATAACTTAAAGAAATAAATTGTCATTGTTGTAAGTAAATAGTAAATGATGTAATGAATAATAGAAATGATGCCAGCTCAACTTGTTCATGTGTGTATGTGTGGGGAAAAGGAGTTTATTTAGATAAAGTAGGAAGGGACATGTTTTGAGGTGAGTGACTGAAACTGATTTCTGGGTCAGATTCTGTGTTTCACCTTGGGGAGGACTGTAGAGAATTCTTGGCTTGGTGTGATCCATGGGCGGAAAGAGCTTTTGGCCTAACTTTGCCAGGGAAATATTACTCTGTGGAATGGAAGCTCATCCTGGCTGCCTTTACGTTCAGTGGCCACAGTGATGTGACACCTGGTGCCAGCGTATTGGGCCAGCACTGCCAGTAAAGGGGTGCCCTTCCCACTCAGCAGGAGAGTCAGAGGTCATGGTTAGGGGTGCTGTTTTTTGACTGGGACCCTCAGTTTGAGGGGAGCATATAACCTGCTTTGGAGTCATTTTAGTTAACCTAAGCAAAGCCTACCTGTGATTTGAATTGCCTTCCTGAGGTTCCTGTTCATCTCTGATTATTGAGGAGAATACAGCAAGCAGTACCTTGGGTCATGTATACGATTTAAATACTTAAAATTTAATGTGATTGAAGGTAATATCTAATAGTTTCATAGATCTTGATGAATATTTCCACTATTGCTGCTATAAAATTGATACTTTCTACTATCAACTCACAAAATTGCCTTTTGAAATCACACAACTTTTGACCTGCGGCATCCTGGGGCAGTGTTGTGACATTGTGACAATGAGCTGTTGTGATAAAGGTATCTCTTTTACCTCTCTTACGCCCCTCAATAATTTACCTTCTCATATATTAAAGACAGGCAGCTCCTTCCCGTCTCTCTATATACTTCAGTATCATTTTTCTTTGTTTTTCAGATTTTTGTCACAGTCCTTCCTTTGGTATCTCCTTTTCCTAGAAAAGGTCTTTATTTGTTTCCCACGTGGGTACTGCTCATCTAGTAATGCTGTTCAGGTTTTCTTTGCAGAAAAATGTTTTGTTTTCTAATTTTCCCTAAGTTTTTATTTATTTATTTTTTTAAACATTACAAACCCAGTGATATTTTTTAGAAGACTGTGCATTATGAACCTAAGGTCTTTCTTCTGAATGTAATTAATTAATGGGTTTAGATCTATCATTATGTATCTATACTGTGTCTTTTAAAAAAGGCCTTCTTTATTTTGTTCATTAGTATGGAATTCTGGATAAGATTTGGCCTTTGGAAGTCCTTACTCTGTTTCTGCTTCTGGTGGGGAAGGCTTTCAACACTGACAACACGTTAGGGAGAATGCATTTCCAAACATGACAGTCTAAAATCTGAAAACACCAAGGCTTGTCAAGGGACAGAAAGCTAAATGCTTGGAAAACCTCTTCTTAGTTTCTAGGTCTGTCAAAAAGAGATGTAATCCTGAACCCAGCTCCCACTTGAAGTCGCACTGAATGCTGCTTTGACTATCCAAGCCTGCTCTTACTTTTGAGATATATTATAGGTAGGCCTGGCTATAACTTTGTTTCTTAAATGTCCGAAATCTTGGTACAAGTATTATGTGTACACACTAACTTACGCTAGCCATGCTGTCCATAACTGGTTTTGTACAGACACCATTACTTTTGGTTACTTTAATTTTATGCTCATGAGCCTTTTGCAACAGGGAAGATGCTTTTGTAGTTTTGTATTCCTCAGCTCAGTTACAACAGTAAGAGCAAAACATAAACCACGTGAGAGCTGCTGAAATTGCTCTCAGAACTTTAGTATTACCTGTTCATCTCCAAACATGTGACAACATCATGGTTAAAACGTTGTTCAGTGTTTTACCTTTAAACTAAAAGTGTTACTAAGAGGAAAATGGTATAAAGATGAGAAAATCCCAACACACACCTTCAATTTCTCTGTCTCCCTAGATGGCAGCTGTTCAGTAGGTGAAGTAATTTGGGGGAGGCTGTGAGGCAGATAAGTAAATTACTGTTGAACATACTGTCAGTATTTTTCCTCTCTTGCCCTGCCCCCACATTATCTATCTTTTCTTAAAGTGATATCGTATTAATTGATCCCTTGTGCGAAAGAATATCCATAAATTAAAGTTGCATTAAATCCTCAGAGGAGGAAGAAGGTGAAGAAAAGCAAAAGAGTAACTTTAGCTTAGTAGTGCTGAAAAAAAACCCCTCCTTGGTAAGAGAGAATACCAACAGTGAGAGAATTGGAACATTGCTCTCATTGAAAAGAATGCTGAACTAATGTTTGTATTAGGATAAATTACTGGGAAAAAATAAGAGAAAGTATGAAAGTATGAAAACATATCTAGACCACAGAGTCCAAATAGATTTAATTTTAAGGGAATGTAGAAGGAAACAGGAAACTTCCTGTTATTCTCCTAAGTTAGCCTGGTAATAGAAATAAGAAAGTGATTTTAACCAGAAATGTATTTCACTGTTATCTCTGTTTCCTCATATTACCCTGAAAAAAACATGATAATGGATATTAAAGCTAACAAAAAACCTTTTACCCCTGCCCCAAACCCCAAACTCTACTTGCTGGCCATCTTTATAACTCCTGTCAACCCAGAAGTACCTCCAAATATCTAACAATATTTAGCCAAGAGATAAATTCTGACTTTAATTTGCTTAATCATCCTATCTGCTTATAACTCTGTAGCCCTGTCTGTGATTTGCAGTCCCACCTGTCACATGCACTCTCTCTTACTATTTCCTATTCTCACCATAATGCTATGACAAAAAAAATCTTTGCCTGGTACTTCTAAGGGCTTCCACAAAATAAAATTAAGTCATCAATTGTTTAAGTATATTCTGACAGCAGTAATTTAAAATATGCTAAAGCTGTAATAACTTGGTTAAAAAATGGAAACACTGGTCTATCTTAGAAATATGTAAAAGCCAAAAAGTAGCCACAGCATATATTATAGCATATTATTCGTGAAGAATTACAACCTGTTAGTGTATTTCTAGCTGTGTAATAAGACTGCAAATTAAATATTGTGTTTACTCAAATTTTCCTGCTCAGTGGTAGAAAGACCAACTGACATTATGGAAATGGTATTTTAATAATGCTTTGAGAGATGAGGTAATACTTTGATCAGAAAGGGATTGTCTTTCTTGAAGGATGTTTGTCCTGATTTACTGAAAAAGACTGAAGAGTTCTCATTTGTGTGGGTTTTATGTGTTTTATCCAGGGAAAAAAGTGCTGTGCACAATTTATTTTGTCTTCCACTGGCTCAGTGACACTGATCCAAATTCTATTGAAGTTTAAGAACATTTTAGCTGTTTCTATAGGTTTTTGCATCAGGTTAGAAAAGAATATCTTCTTCACTTTCATGCAAGTGAACTACTCGTGTCTCAGGTCATAAATCTAATCACCATTGGAAGTCAAACAGAAGAGTGTCCCTTTTTAGGCACTGTGCCATTTTCTAGGATTTTCACATGCACTCTTTCTTCTCTTGTGCAAGTATGACTGAGCTTTCCAAAGGTGAGGGCTGATGATTCTCTCATTCCCCACTTTTTCCTCAAGTAGAAGACAGTTCTCCTTCCCCAAGGCTGCCCAGCATGGTATCCTCCTAAGAAGGCAAGGATAAGGATGTTCTTTTTCACATTGCCTCCTTTAATGAGTTCTGTGCTTTATTTTCCCTGTACTGGATTTACTCCAACTGTTTCATCATGAGCTCAGGGCTTTACTTAAATCCTACATCTGTTAAATTAATCTATTTGTATGCGGCAGACTGCTACAATGATTAATACTTCCCATCTTGGTGTGGACAGTTGATGCAAAACACAGGATAATACTTTCAATACTGCACATTTCTAACTAAAATCCCATTAGTCATCTTTTCTAGACAAAAATGAAGGGTCATGTCTACACTCAAACTGAGGTTACTTTAAAAAGCAGACAGAAAATATCATGTAAAAGCTCACAGCGTTTTCAGAGCATGCATTGATATATGTAGCTCTAAAATATTCCAGGGTGTGGGTTTTTTCTTTTCTGGAAGAAAATACAGATGTTTGAACTTCAGCATTACCCACAGCACTAGTCATGTTTTCCAGGTTGGCTTCCTAGATGAACTGTGGCTTCGAGTCTAATATCTCTGGGATTCCTCTTCAACTACATCAACATTTGGCATAGTGATTTTATACAGTTTTGTGATTATTTTCCCCATTTAAAATACATATACCATGAAAAGTGCTACAGGGTGGTGATGTGTGTTATCATACAGAGGAAAGATGGTTGTGGCTGCAAAACACTACCTCTGCTTTAATGGTTAAATGGTTGGTTAGAGACCCTCATCATAACTTTGGTTTAATTTTGTTTTCCTTATATCTGAATAAGAACCCTCATCAAATAATCAGCGATAAGGCAGGCATCTGAAGCAAGCAGAGAGAGCAGTCTCTGAAGCAATGCAGGCACCAAGAAACTTCTCCAATCAAATCTCTGTGGCCCAGACCTCCCTTTAGCAACACTAAAAAATTGCTACTGAGAGCAAAAGGTTTCAAAGCAGTAAATTAAAGTGAATCCTGGTTCTTGATCATTCTGCTTAAGGATGATAGGACAGGTTAATAACCCATGTGTTGTGCAAAATTGAGTTTTGAGCATGAAAATAATGGCCATGATGAATTTGGGGCAGACAGGAGTGTGACAAAATCAGCTGGCAGGAGGTGACTTCATAGAATTACAGACTAATCACTTTTGGTCTGTACTGCTGTATGTCACAACTTGTACTGCCCAGATTGTAGGGGTTTGTCTTCAGCCTGGGGTTGCTCATAAATCAGAAAAGATTCAGGCCCTGTATTTCCACTGCCTTTCCCAATTCCTCATTTAAAACTGTATTTTTTATACATTTAATTTTTTATGGGGCCTGCACTTTATAATGTCACGTAAGGTGATTTCTACTAGTTCTACCCAGTTTATGTCAGAGTTTCTTTAATGTGTAATTCCATGTGCTACAGATATAAATAGTAGAGCTGCCATAGCTATATTTCCCTGTTATTAAAGTGTCTGGGCCGCACACAAAGTCATCTTGCAAGGGCTTAAAGATGAGGGTTCTGCAGGGCTTAGAAAGAGTCTGAATTGGTAACTTCTGAGGGTATTGGTAAAAAAACCCGTGCCTCTGCCAGACATATTAAATCTTTCCATTTTAAATTATGGAAGAGGAAAGTAGCCAAGGTTTTGTGTTTTAGTTTAATTGCATTTTATCATATTTTGTAATTAAGTTAAATCATCTACAGCCTTAGAGTTAGATTTTAAAAATTGATTTAAAATTAATAATATATGAAATAGAATTATAAATTCTTGCATTTAACCTCATTATAGCTGATCCATAACCCAAAGCAGAAAGGCTGGTTTATAATATCATCAAATTTTGTCTTCTACATTTTTCATTTCATCAAGTAGTCTGTCTTTTTCACTAATCTGGAAACAGTAATTGGAATTCACCACATGAGGGGGGAGGTAAATTCTGTGTGCAGCACTAATTGTGACACTACCTGCAATCCTTCCTAGCAGAGAACACCCACCATCCTGTAATTCAGAGAGGGCTGTCCAAAGCTCTCTCCAAACACTCATAAAACTTGAGTCCCAAACACTAAACCTTGATCTTCTCTTCGATAAGAATGCATATGAGTGAATCAATTAGTAAACACATTTAGTGCTCCCAAACTCTCCTGGCAGTTGTGCCGTTGTACAGTCTTGCATTCTCTGAGCTCTGAGTACAGCACTGGCTTCCTACTGTAGCCACTACTGTCTGCCAGAGTTTCTGAGCTGTGGCCATCTGTGGAGCTGCAATCATGGCAAAGTCTCTTGTCTTGTGTTCCCCTGAGAGTGCCTCTTATTGGGATTCTTGGAAAAGAGCTCAGTGACTGTTTCAGCCCACGTTCTTGCGAGGGGACGACCTCTGTATCCCTTTGGATAGCTCTGTAGTGACTCACAAGTCTTGTCCAATCCTGGCTTTCTTAACATTTTCCCATTCCCTTCAGTTGCAGAGCAGTGATTTTTCTGCACTTGGGCTCTAAGAACATCAGGGAGTTCTGTTTAGCATAAATTAAGTCTTCTGACTAAATCTGTGCCTCTTTGCTGGGTTCTTTGAGGGGCAGTTCATTTCCTTTTCCCTGCTCTGGTGTCTGTCGGACAAGTTCAGGCTCTGAGCAGCAGCAAACCAGGCAGGCATCCCCTGGCTGTCCCTTGGCTATGCAGTGTGACCTTTGCCTGGCACTCCACAACGCTGCCATGCTCAGCCTGGTTTAATTTACCAGTTTGCACAGATTTTGTTTTGGAAAAGAAATCTGGCCACGCTGATATGTGGAACTGTGTGGAGACAAAATCTCTGTGTTGCACCGTGGGAAGATAGTGAGTGGTTTGTTTGCAAAACAGGACAGTCTGAGTAAAGTATGCAGCCAGGACATAGGACTTTTAAAGGCACAGAAAATTACCAGCAATACAGTAGACATAAGGTTGAGAGTTAGTTCTCAAGACAGTGTTGCCAATTGAATTAATTGAAAAGTAACAGAAAATAATGTTTCATTATGTGTATCACCTCAGGGGGGACGGTGAGAGTAGGCAAAGCTGTAGGACTGAGCACTGGAACAGAGTTCCCACAGGGAATGCTCCTACACGGGGGGCTGTTGGTCCATCCCTGCCAGATCTCTGTAATTAGGAAGCCATGGCATCAGCATTGGCTCCCTCCACTTTGGGGAGGTAGTGGATTCCAATAACATGCTTTTATAAGTCGGCTTGTCCAGCCTATTTGGTATCAGGGTTCTGCTTGGAGCTTCCACAAACCATATCTCAGCTTACAATACCTGGTAAGTTACTCAAAGGGCATGATTTCTTGTAAAAAGTAAATCTGAGTATTTCTGTATTTCATAATTTATGAAAATTTATAATGTTGTGTTTTTCTATTTTTTTGTCATAATTTAGCATAACTTTCATACTTTGGCAGGAAAATAAACAAGGTGATTAGCTGAGATTTAGAATCATAGGATGATTAAATCCCAGTTATTAAAGGTATTTATCTTAAGATTCAGATATGATGCCTAAGGGCAGATCTTAAAGATATTTGTACAGAAACAAAAACTTTTTTTTTTTTGCCTCTTCTGAAAGAGTTTCTGATATGAGAAATACCAGTTTTAGTTTTGGTGTGGTTTTGAGCACAGTGTGCCAGCCGCTGTGCCAGGGAACGTGCCTGGCTCTGTGGGCAGCCAGGCTGTGCCTGAGCGTTCCATTGCCCCATGGCTTGGGGCTCAGTCCCTCTGCTGCTCCTGCCCATAGCCCAGCCTCAGCTGCTGGGCTGTCCTGCCCACATGGCAGACTAAATCCTGTCAGATAAAACCAGATTTAAGACAGTCCCGCATTCCGTGTAACACACGATCCCCGTCTGCTGGGACAAAGGTTGAGTTATCGCAATGATGGGTTTATTGTGTGGTATAATTGGAGCAGGTCTGTCAGTCCAAATTCTGAAAGCCTTCCTTCGTGCATAAACATGTCTATGCAACACTCATTACAGAAGGGAAGCCTCAGTTGTTTGTAAACAAAATGTGGATTTTTTTAAAATATAATGATGCAACTGTAAATGTTTTCTTTATCAGCAGGTTTGATCAACTTGACAAGAAAGGACTATGTTAATGAAAAAGACTAGATGTGAGCAATGGAGACGTTGTTTTGAAGGAACAGTTTATATGCAGTAAGTAACAAATATTGTTTGATTCTTATTCTTAAAATATTTAAGACTCCATCAGAGTGTGCAATAGACATGCTTTTATAGAGGCTGAATTGCTGATGCTTGAGGCTGTCAGCTTCTGGAATGGCTACAAGTGAATTTCTATAAAGGCTTACCTGCCTTACAGGGTTAAAATTCATTTGGCTTTTCATTTTTTCCCCTTTTCCAGTTAAAATTAAATACCTTAAGACGTTTAACAAATTGTTGCTCTATAACTTCACTGAGCTGAATCCAAGGGCACTGATGCCTTTCTGTTTTTATGGTACTTACTCTATTCTTCCACCTTTCACTTCCAGGTGGTGGATGAAAGAGAAGAATCACTGATCTGGAGCACTGTTAAACAAAAACAGTTCCCAAAGGTGCTTAAAAAGAAAGATCTGAACATTATACTAAAAATAAAAAGCTGCATTTCATTATCACAGCTAGCACTGAGTTTCATGTGTTCCACTATTAAATGAGGCTTTCTGTGCTAAATCCCTCCTTTTAAAATTTGTCCCTTTTTTAAACACTAGAGGTTACTTCAGAGATTGTTTTTTTCTAATAGGGTCATTTCTTAGCAAACCTATGCCTGAATGGCATGTTCTTAAAAATAACTAAAAATGCTAAGAAAAGGAAGCTTTACAGCAACCCATTATAGCACAATGTTAATTAAAAAGCTGTCTTTACATCTGCAGCTGATTACATTCCTGTGATTATTTTGTGCAGAAGCCAAGTGTTCATTTGTTAGCAAAAAGAAATCTTAATGGCTCCTGTGAATCATCCAGGTTGTTAAGAGGTTAATTCCCAAGCCAGGTGGGACTAGGTGGAGTGGGAGAAGCGTGCCAGGCTCTGTAGGAGCATTTCCACAGGCAGGTCGAAGGAGAAACCACCTACAGTATCTGGAGGTTCCTGGTGGGTGCATTGTAGCCTTAGCAAAAAGCTCGAGGAAGTAATCCTTGAATATGCTGTCTCTGAGCTGGACTTCTAAATGTACAAAATGTTAAAGGAAAGAACAGAATGAAGGAGAGGAATTGATCTCTTTGTGTTCCTGAGGAGTGACTAAGCCATTTTCATTGCTTAAGGGCTTTGCTTGCCTTAAAAACAAAACAAAACAAAAAAAACCCAAACAAAACGCCCAAGAAATCAAACCCCAACATCTGAACATCTATACATTAACCAAAATTTTGTGATGTTTGCCTCTGTCGAGTTTCTTTGGGGCAGAATGAGGATCCGCAGTTTCAAACCATATCTGCATAGATTTTCCAGAAAGAAAAAGTAGATGGATAGATATTAACTAGAGTGGTAACAGAATTTGCTAAAACCTTTCCTTTTATCTTTATGAAATAACCATTAAGAGCTTTTCTGCAAGATTCTACAGTTTTGTGGGATTTCTACTTATATTTTAGGACTGGACCATGTGGTACAAAACTACCAAATCCTCTAGATTCCAGAAATCTAGAGGAGTGTGGGTGGTCTTGCCACCAACAAGTCAAGATGTTATAATTGCGAATTTTAGTTCTGGCCTCATCTAAGTTTACTTTGAACCAACAGAAGGTTAGAGATGGGCAATTGTTGAGGTCTCCTGCTCATTGAACTTTGAAAGTTATCTTTGTAAAATAGCAGTGAGAGTCTTGGAGAAATGCCAGGTGTAGTTTTGGATGATTTTTTTATACAGTGATTTATCTTTCTAATCAAGAAGGACTAAAACTCTAGGAATTTAAATGTGAGAAAGGAAAAGCAAAGTATGGGAACCTGAATCATGGAATTGGCTTTCCTCCTCTGTATGAGTAGATATATGGGGCTGTTTGTGGAAATGTATAGCACTGAGCCTTTAATTTTTAAGATTTTGTTCTGATGGAGTCATAAAAGAGTAAGCTTTCTTGTGGTAGAATAAATACCACTGCGATTTATTTAATCCCAAAGATATCTCCCAGCATTTCCCCCCTGTCTTCCCCATGGTAATTAGGTCTGATCCAGAGATAGCAATCCAGCTGCTCTGGTACTGTGGACTTATACAACTTAACAGATAATAACCATAGGGAGAAAATGTAAATTTGCTTCCTTACCTTGCATTAAAACTCATCAGAGACATCAGTAGTTGCTGTTTAAAACAGCAGTTTTACAACAGGGACACGTCCAGCAAGGATTTCAGTAGACAGGATTTTTCTTAGGGGCTTGATAAATTGGGGGGGCTGGGGGTGTCATTTTTATTTTTCGCTATTAAAGGGTTTGAAAACAGGCTCTTGCAGGCCAGGTCCTGAAGCCTGTGAATCAGGGATGTGACACGCAGAACCCCACAGGTAAATTCACCGTACCTCTGGGGCTGGTAAATCAGTCAGGATTTAGGAAGGACACTACAGAATCAGGGGTAAAAACTACAAAATCAGTAACTAGTAGCAATTTTTGGATGTGCCAGCACTGACTGGTTTTTGAAAGGGTGATCTAAAACACCTCTTTGAGTTTCTACACTCAGGCCTGTGTGGTGTTGCTGAACTGCATTTACCCATCGTAAATAGTTTTGCAGGTGGAATACTCTGGAACAAAATGACATACCTGTTTATACAGAGTTTTGTAAGTTATAAAGGCATAACTGGACATTTTATATGAGCAGTATCGAAGAATGGTAGTGTTTTATTAATCCTGAAAACAGTAAAGCTTGCACAAATTGTTTGCATTAGCCTTTGAAGTCCCTTTTCTTAACATCTTGAATTCTGCCGTGGTTTCCTGGCTTTGTGACAGAGATGCTCCCTTGAAGGATTAAAGAACGGTAGCAACTACACTTGAGCCCAGCTGCTTTAGTGAATCCAGTTTTGGTGTATGGTCCTTATGGCTTCCACAAAAACCATACCTTAAAATTGCTCAGAATGAAGGAGCCTTGTTTATGACATCACTCACAGTACATAGCGCTTACAACTTCTGCTGCCGGGAAAGGTAGAGGGTTAGAATTGTATGGTTTTGCTCTGTATTTCTATAAAATAGAGCAGAAAATTCTGAATTTTACGCTCATGAAGTTTGAATTCATGTTCTTTTGTTCCCTCTCTCCCCACCATGGGAATTCTAACTACCAGGCCCTTAAAGCATTGCAGGAAGGCACTGTGGGATTGATGTTTTTCCATGCTGCACAGATGTGAGGGGTTTTGTCTCTAGCTGTGATTCTCATCAGGTAGTTTGGACTCTCTACTAAGTTACGTAGCAGAGGAGAAAAGAGAAGAGACTTTTGAAAAGGAGGAAGTTTGAGTTTAAGACCAAGTAATAAATGGGAATGGAGAAAAGCTACTTTGTTATCTCTTTAAAAGAAAAGAAAGTTTTTCACTTAACCTTTCTTTCATATTTGTTATGCTAAACCCATGGGTTTTGCCTTTCCTAACATAATGTTTTACCAAAAAGTCATATGAAATATGGTTTTGGGAAATTTTATTCTAAAAAATTATGGGTTTTCTTTGGAAACAGATGACTTATTTCTAATGCACTTCTGAATTCCACTGGGTTTTGTGACAAAGATTTTCACAGCTGTATAGTGAGGTATTGCCATTCATTGGGAAAGGGCTGCATGGCTCCCCGCAAGCTTATGCAATGACTGGAGCATTTGGAATGGGGCTTCATTTGTGGCTTCTGAAAGCATTAGATGTGAACATGAACAATAAAAAGTGGTGAAGAATCTAAAACTATTTTGAGAATCACTCTGATGAAAAAGTATGAAAGAACTTGTAAGGAGAGGTACAGCCAAAAAACCCTCCAATGACAAAAAACCTCCTGCAAACCACCTGAAATGGTGAAGTCACAGTTCTTGTTTTAATAAAGAAAGAAATAAATTTCCCCCTGCAAAAAAACAAAACAAAACAAAAACAAAAAAAAAAAAAAACCACACAAAAAAAAACAAAAACCCAAACCAGACAAAACTCAAACCAACAACTCAAAACTGAAATTCTAGAATGCTGCAAGCCCATGTTCTGCTATTTTTAATGTGGTATGAAAGCTCACAATGGCGAGATAATATGTTCCCTGATATAAGAAACTTATAAGCCAAAAAATACACTTATTCAAGTCTGAGGTACAAACTTTTTTTAGATTAAGTTACACAAATGTTACCTGTGTTAGGATTTTGTGTTGGGTTGAACCATAAGCAACCTATTTCTCTGAATATCCCTGGAAAGATGAAATTTAATAGATATTCTAAAGTATACTTTTGAAGTGAAAAAGTTTAATAAATACTCCATCCCTGTGGGATGAGAAAACTGCACTGAGCAAAATGAGAAAGGTGGAGACAGAGTGGGGAATGCAGGGACGAACACGGTGCCAAATCCCAAAGAAGCAGTGCTTCCCCCATTCCCCTTGGCATGGGAACTGCTGTAGCCTTGTAGTGCTTGTTCACTTACTGTGTGAAACTTGCTGACAACTGACTTTATGGCCATCAGAAGGGAAAGTTTAAAAAGGCACTTGTGCATTACTTTGGTTCCCTGCTTATATGCTATGTATCAGCAATTGAACTCAGAGCTAAACTGTAAATCAAGTGCCTTTGAAACTGAAAACCCACATGGGTGTCAGTCTCAGGTTTTCTGATGCCTGGCACCTTGCCCTTGCTCATGTTTCCATATGTACTCTAGAGATGAGTAAAAGGACACCTTTCCCTCAGCCTACAAAAAGCTGCGTGGAGGGAGCATCGCTTTGGTGTGCAAGACAAAGCCCCGTCTGTGTATTTTGTGCTGGAAACTATATGGAAGGAAATGAATACTGGAGGTACGACCCCCCTTCTGCTGGCTCTCAGCAGTTGTTCCAGGTTATTGCTGTACAGAAGTGCTGCATGTTACTGGTGGAGGGGAAACCTCAAGGCTTCCATGCAGATGCAGAATATTGCTTTGTACAAGCAGTAGAAAAACTCAGTCATGTCAGACCAAGTAAAACAACATGAAGGGACCACAACAAGAACAACAAAAACATTTGCAGTGTCTGCCTGCCTGGTTCTCTTGCTACTCTCCATTTTTGCTTACCTGTAGCAGTAGGTACTTGCTGGTTTTGTTCAGTTTGTGCCACTGCTGCTCACATTCTGATTAACTCACTGAAGAAAAACATGAAAAATGCAAACCTCCAGAAGTTAAGATGTGCAGTTCCCACAGACAGCAAGAGTGGAGTTTAAAAGTGAGCATTGGAGAGGACTTTGGTTATTCCTGTCCTGACCTCCTTAATGCTGTACCTGAACTTGCAGCAGAGTTTTAGTTCAGCAGTTTGGGCAGTGACTGATTTCAGACACATGCACTTCTCGTCTAAAGCTGAAATCATGAATGGGCAGGGTAGGATTCTCTTTTGTGATGGCATTATAAAAATAGCACTGTCTGGAAGCAATTTGGAGAGTCCCTGCAACATGAACAACACACTATAAAGGCTTTCTGATTTGGAAAGAATTTTCTACTCCATGAGACTTAACCCTTTGGTAACTGCAGACATGGCAGCTGACAAGTTACAAGCAGTGATGTGATCCAGAGGCAGACAAGCCAGGTGGGACATAAGGTTAAGAAATTATAAAGTCAGAGATACTACAGAGATTCCTAGGATGTGAGGATAAATTGTCCATCTAAGTAGCATTCTGCAGATTAAATGTCTTAAATGTTTGTGTTTTTTTTCTAAATATTATAGAAATATATATAGTGTATTTATATATGTGGATAGAATTGAAATACATATGTGGTTCATGCTTTAGATATATTTTTCATGAATATTAACTGCATTTGCAGTCCAAAATATACTCGTATTCAAACTGTTAACAAACACTGTTCCAAGGACACTTTCTTTACAGAAAGCTTTTGCGTAAGTTCAAAATGCCTTGCTGTTTATACATAACTGCATACACAAAAATGGCATTACAGGTCAGTTGCTTTGGAAGAAGAGATGTGACCTGGAAAAAATTGCCAGTTTGTGAAAAGGTACATTCTGTTTGGTAGATGCAAAGTATTTTGCTTTATTTTCCTGTCCTTTCCACTGGCAAAGAAGTGATATGTCTCACAGCTGATAGAGTTCATGAGCTAAGGGGATTGTACTGAGCTTTTAGAGCACAGGAAAGGCTGTGCAACGGGATGTGTAATACAGCATTTGTGAGCACTTGGTGGCCAGCTCTAGCTGCAAACTTCCATCTGTGCCCAGGGATGTCACCTCTTGTAACAAGACTGAAAAGGCCTAGATGCCTTCTTTAAAGTTTTGGTTTCTCAGTTGCATTTTTAATATAAGCAAAAGACGTGTCTTGCTTGGAGGTGGCTGATAAGGTTATCACTCTTAGCTACCACGTTGTCTGACCTGCTCCTGAATTGAATCAAAGCCCACTGCCATTTCCCTTGTAGCTTTAGAAGAAAAGTGAACTGTGGGTTTGTGTTGCCTTAAAATGCTGTTGTGTGAACTGTGCCAGCTGAGGAGATGGTTGGTGAACATTCCAGTTGCCCCAGGCAGCTGAGGCTGCTGCCTCAGCAGTTACCCCAAGCCAAGCCATTTGCCCTTGTGGTCAGCGAGCTGTAGCCTGTTTCTCCTTTCAAGGATATTTTGGGATTAATGTACCTCTTTTGCTATTCCTTTTTCCTTATCCCTGTATTCAGATTATGCATTGCAGTGCTACTTTGCTGAGAAAATAATTGCTGGCATTCCAATAAACGCAAGGTGACTGAGGCAGGCAGGGTGTTCCTCCAGGGCCAGTGTGGGGATGGGGAGCTGCAGGTACACCCACTCTGGACACAGCACAGCACGGAGTGGGGGTGGCTGCAGAGTTTAATGAGTCTACTTTGAGGAGGAAATCTTTCTCCACTGAGATGCTGGCTTCCTGTGCGAGCAGACAGATTGTCTTCTCTGGCTGAGAAGCAGAAGGCAGAAGAACACGGTCTATTTTAACAGACCAAGTCAGAAGGTTTAACAGAGAAAGAGGATTTCAGGTTATGTTAAGAGGAAAACGTATTTCTGGAGGAACCTAACTTATTGCATAACCTCTGCTTAGCAGCTTAAGGAGAAAGTGGGTCCTTTCTCCAAGCTAACACCCCCTCATGACATGCCTTTTGCTGCAATCTGAGGAGCTCATCAAATAACCATTTACTCTGTACAAGTTTTCCATGTGAACTGAAAGAATGGCTCAGCTTTATGACTGCAGCTATTACTTTCATCCAGTGTCAAAGCTGAGTTCCAAAAAGGTCTGTGTTTAGTCTCCAGTGAATGAAAAATAAGTTCCCTACTTCTTCTGCAAATTCTCTCATCTTTTCCAGATCATTTCTGTGTGAAGCAAAGGCTGTGTCTGAGCAGTAGAGGTGGCAGCAGGGTGGGCTGTGCTTTGGCTACAGCTGGAATTTGTGAAGAAGTGCTCTCTGCCTGGAAACCAGGGGAATATCCCTTCACTTGAGTAACATGCCTGTGAAAAGGCAGGATACCAGAAGGAATCCATGTCCCCTGTTCATGCTCCCTGCTTAGGGACACACACCAGCATAACCCCGCAGAAGCACAGCCTAAGTGAGCTTCAAAGTGCTTTCCTTTCATGAAATGCTTCCTCTTGTATGTACTTGTTATTCCTCTTCTCTATTAATAGACCCCTAAACCAGTTGGTGGGCAATAATCAATTAGAAAAAGATTTCTATAAATACTGGACCTTCAATTTTTGGGTCTTTGTTTATTTTAAATTAGTTTCTCCGTTTAGAAATGCAGGCATATTAAAATTAAGATATTTTAGAGTCTTAAACAATAATTCTGTCAGATTTTTGTTATTTGAAGGTAGTAATGAGACTTGCTATATGATTGTGAAAAGATTTTTAGGTTATTCCAATCTAAAAACTGGAATTGAAACTGCATTATGTCCTTACAGTCCTGAATACTTGTAGAGAATCAGTTCATAAATCTATTGTGGTAGAGAGGTGGGAGTTTCACATGTACCTCCTCCAGGTACAGACAGCTCTGCAAAGAACAGAGCAGAGGCAATCACTTTCTGGTTGCTCGGTGCTCTTTAATAGCTTCAGCATATGACATGCAAGTTCTCCGTCTGTTTTTCAGGAGAGAGGAGCTGGTAACAGCAGTGCCCTGGCCACATTCCAGCAGGGAACTCCAGAGCTCCATCTGCCAACTCCCTCCCGCCCTGGCAGATGGGTAACTCGTGCCTAAATAAAGCATCCACCCGCTGCAGCCTCTCTCCTGAGTGTGCACAGCCTTGTGTCTAAGTCATTGCTTGATTGTGATAACGCAGCAGTTTCTTGTTGTGTGTCACATTAGGAAATGCTGAATGAATTTTTACTTACTTTTTTTTCCCTCATCTTTGAGCAGATTTTTTAAGCAGAATTTGCTGTGGAATTGATTGTATATGTACCTGAGGGATAACGCGTCCCTATTTTGGCTTTGGAGGAGTTTTTTACTCTCTATCAGTACCGAGGAGGAAGTTGACAGAAATGTCTTTTCTAACGATGTCTATACGTATCAGATGCAACACGAAGTGCTTCTATATAGGAGCTGACAATGTCTGTGAGAGGAAGCAGAGAAGGTCTGGCATCTCTAAGCCTGAGGATACTGGAAGGAGGGAAACTTCTGTCTCCGTCCAAGAGTAGGATTTAGGATTTGCAGCAGCCTTTGACTTTTGGAGACATGCTTTAAAGAAGCAGTCTTTGTAATTTTACCTACAGGGAATCTTTATGTTGCTTCTCTTGCAGACAGCAAGATGTGTGTCTTTAGCAGGAGGTATCAAAGCACCTTCTGCAACCCTGGATCTTGTCTTTGCTTTGCTTCTTCTAAACTGGCTCCCTTGAACAAGAGAATGAGAAGGAGGCAAGAAGGACAATGGTCATTTCTTTTTAAGTGAAGAGAGAAAAATATATGGACTTCAACAGAGGCACCTCATTTGACAGACACTTGCAGATGGTTGTGTGAGGCAATGTTAGTCTAACATGATGAATATCCTGAACCAGCAGTTGCATTACCTTTTTGGTTTTGGTTTCTGTAAACTAGAGAATTTAAGCCAGTTTATCCCGGCCCCTAGTGTTTTGTATATGGTATATGCAGGCACTTTCTGATTCACAAATAAATAACACAGATCTTGATGCTGAAAATATATTTAAGCTTACTGTTTAAATGGATGTCTTTACTGTAACAAAAATCTAACAATTATAGAACCAGTGCCATCCTCCCGCTCCTACAGTCTTTGTTCAGAATTGTATATGTGAGGGAAAATAAAGTTCTTAATCTCTAGTTTTCAATAGACTTTGTTTTCCCATTTCCCCAAGGTTTAAGAAAGCAGTTGTTCTTTGGAAGTCATGTTTGCAAACAGATTTCTTTGGACCGTTTGCTTCTGGTGTTCTATGTTGATAATCAATTTTACAAGAATAACAATAAGAAATAGCTGATGGTGATTTAATATTTCCCTGATAATAAAAGGGTTATTCAGTATGAATTTTTGTACCCTAGCCCCAGATTTATGTTTGAAATTGTTGCTAGACTCCTGCAGAAGGCAATGACTTGTAAACCCTTGTCACTGTCAGAGAAACAGAGACTGATCTGAAATCTGACCATATCAGATGCAAGCAGGATTTTCACAGTGATAGGATTTCACCCTTGGATTAGCAATTTCTTTTTTTTTTTTTTTCCCTCCCTACTGGGAAATAAGAAGTTGTTTCAGGCTTAAGTCAGAATCCATCCGAGTGGGTATGGAAGCAGGCAAGTTCCAAAATCACTTTAAATTAAAAGTCAGGCCAATGATCGTTTGCGTTCCCTGCAAGCAAAGATTTCTCAGTATCCAAATATAGCTTTAAATTATGTGGCCGCAAGGAAGGATTAGTACCATCTTATGGTAAATATGATTAAATAGGATAATCTATTTGAAGTTCCTCTGGAATTTGCCACTCCTATATTTGTGCACCTTTAGCTACTCCTGGAGGAAAGTGTGAGAAAGGAATTTTCCTGAGATTTGTATTTGCAAACTTCTTTTCTAAGAATCGAGGACGCTTTAATTTATTTGGAAAATGAGAATGTGAATCTATGCCCTTTTCTGTGTTTTATCTTATTGCTGATAAAAAGGTACTGTGACATTTCAACGACAAACCTGGAGAAACTGTCAGTATATATGTCAGTATGCAGAAGATGTGGTGAAATACTGGGTGAACGGTTTCTATTTTGAATGTTCAGTAAAACATTGTGAAGAATACAGAGATTGAATCTGCATTCTGAAACGTAATTTTGTGGTGAAGGGAGGGAAAGAACCTACAAGGGCTATCCTCTAAGCAACATTCAAAGGGTAAAATTACAAAGGAAAAAATAGCTCTAAACTGTATCAGTTGAATCTTCAGGTTTTGTGAGATTTGGCAGGCTGTGGATTAGGGTCTTAGAAGAAAATTAGTACAATTAGAACTTAATATGAAAATAGGAGGGGGACACTACACATGCAGCCATCGTCTAGGGAGTTGTGTGCTGTGGTGTCCTGGCAGATGATGGCACCAAGTGTCTCAGTGTCTCCTTCCGTCACTTGGGTGATTCCTCATGTCCCCAGGATGTATGCTTGATCAATTATTCTCGTGGCAATTACTGGGTGAGCAGTGAGCAATTCTGCAAGGGATCGGTAGCACAGCAATGGCCTTTGGTACAGAGGTGGAATTTTTGTGACTGCCAAAGCTCCTGTAGCCGTAGGCACATGGAAGGGATCAGGAGGTTAGAAGTGTTTCCTTGTTAGGTACTGCCCTGATACTTCATTCACAATATATGTCTTTATATATGTATAAATATATATGTGTAGAGTGTATATATTCATGTAGAGTGAGTGAATTTTGTAAATGGAAAAATTTTAATTTGGCAGTATATTAGCAAGATGATTGGGAATTAAAAGCATTCTGTCAGGACAGTAAGGCCTCAGACTTTTTTTTTTTTTTAAATTTAATCAGACATAAGACTTGTGAGATATGTCATGTTGATAACACTAAAAAATAAAATTTATCTTTTATGAGAACAGACTCAGTTTGAACAGGTATAGATCAAGCTGCTAATTTACTTACCCTAATTCAGAGAGACAACTTGAAAGCATATTTCAGCCTCTAGGGCATCTTTTGATGGATAGTTATGACAGTGATTATGATAGTGAACACTTGTTCACTAGAAAATAATTTTGAAACCATGGATCACCTATGTAGTCATCCAACAATGACTGAAAGTTAAATTCTAGGAGTCAATTACCTTTGAATCAGAAGCCTACTAGCCAAAATATTTACATTTCTTTACCAAACCTCTGGATCCCCCTATCTCCCTAGAATTAATTTATTTAAGTACCTAACTAAGCTGACTTTGATTTTACCAAAATTAAGGTAAATGATATCGGTAACTTAAGAAAATCTAAGTGATCTTGTAGAGATTCTGAGCACTGAAAAGTGAAGTTGGTGTGTGCAAAGTGGGTGGCTTTTACAGAACAGAGCAAATGAATTTAACAGCATACCTTGAAAAATTCATGTGACCTTAAAAATCCAGTCAGGATGCTGGTGCCTCATTTGCAATGTAGGTACCCAGGCTGGTTTTGGCTGCTGCTGTTCCCAGCTGACCTACATACACATCGTGATAGCTTACAGGCCTCATGTTAACTGTACAAAGATTTAATAAAATTTGCAATTTTTAGAGACTTTTGCTGCTCTTAACACTATAATACGTGTATCTTCCCTCTTGACTGGCTACAGTGTTTATTTTTTACAGTGGAAAACGATGACTGGTGGTGAGTCATCGGACCAGCAACTACTGGCCTTGTCTGGAATGATGTAACTGGGAGTCAGATGCATGTGAAAGGCAGTCATTGTCTGAAGCAATGCTAAAATTACAGTATTCGAAACCAAAAAAATTCAAATGTCACAGTGAAAAGGTTGCATAGTGAAAAGGATACTTTTTTTTTTCCCCCAAGTATCCTCTAATTTAATTTAGGTGATGATAATAACTATTCTGCATCCCTGTGACTCCCCTGCAGCTCCTTGCCATGCGGCTGAGCTTTCAGGGTTGATGCTGTGCAAACCTCAGGACAAGGATTGTCCTGCTGGTCTCACAGTGAGCACTGCATGATGTGACATTCAGAATATGTGGGTCACCAGAAACCCGTCTTTGTAGTTTCTTTTAGTACTGGGAATCCTGAGAAAGTTTAATTGTGTGACTAAGTCTGATGTGTAGAGTGTTTTGTTGCTGAAGCCCTTCCCTGGCTTAGAATTGGCGCAAACAAGGTGGCAGCAGGGAAAGCCTCGGTGGCTTCCCAAGGCTGCTCTGCATCCAGCCTGGTATCCCTTGGCATCCTTTCCTGCATTTGCAGCCAATCCTGATCACGGGACAGAAAACAGGGGGTGTGCCCCCCCTCCCCAGACCCCTAAATCTGTGCCACTGTTGATGAATTGCTCTTAGCAGAACTACATCAGGAGAAAGCATAGACCACATTTGAACATTTTACTGCCAGGGAGGTACTATCAATACCTTAACTAAGATCTGTTCTTAGTCTCTTCTCAAATGCTTTTTTAGACACAAACTAGAAACACAAAGTGCTTCAAAGCACTGTCAGATGACATAAGAGTTCTGTTGAGACACATCCTGCCCCTTTCTTAAAGGAAAGAGACATTATATTTTATGCCAGCAATTGTATGTTTAATGTGAAACATTTGGCCCTAACAGACCTCATTTTCTTGCTCATGCTGGTTTTGCAGTGGTAACTCAACTTATTTCAGTGGGACCCATCGTATTTCATCTTGGAGAGCCAAACTGTGTTTACAGAGGGTAAAATGCAATCTTCCAAATGCATTAACAATGTGTTTGGGAAAAGCAAGAGTTTGTCCTTGTCTACTCTAGCTGAAGATATCCATAACTTCTGCACTAAGCTCTTTATGGTAGCTGGGAAAGGTAGTATGAATTCATTAATGCCTGAATATAGGCGGTTGCTGTCAAAAGAGAGCTTGAAACAGATGATTGTAGTCTCATTTTATTTTATTGGCATTGGTAATTAAGCACAACAGTTGCTGTGAGCTTCTGTAGGAGTTTCAGAGACAGACACAAAATTAAAATACATATTTTCTGTGTCTGTGCAAATTATTCTGCCAAGAGGTTTTTTTTTAATGAGACAGAGCTAAGAAATTTTCTGTCATTAACCAAAATGTCACTTTGCAAGATGACTTTTAGTTATACACCTGAATGGTTTCATGACTGCCTTGAGATTTCAATCAGCTTTTTATTTCATGGAGTGCAATGTAATTAATACCCAAGAGAAAAATTAGCTACCATTGTAACATAAAAAGCTTGCTCAAATGAGAATTAAAACTGGGAAATGTTAATATTGAAGTGATCTGTGAAGTGACTTGTTTATGGTTGATCTATGCAGATAAAAGTAGTCCTCCAAAGGAAAAAAAATGAGACTGAGAGGTCCAGCTTTAGGGAATTTTGATGAAAGATGTCTTGAAGGTGCAGAGATGCTCCCTTATTTAAGCAAAATTGTTCTAATCCCTCAGAAAAGCCTGTTCCAGAGGCAGCATAAGAGAAACAGTGAGCAGAGCGTGCCCAGGTGTGCCAGCTGACAGGCAGGAGGTCACTCTGCTTTGCCTCCTCCCTGCAGCAGCAGAATCCTCTCCAGCTCCCCCAGAGTTTGGTCCAAACTTTTCCTCCTCATCATAGTGTGGTATTTCCCTTTGGGTCCAGGGTTCAAACACTTGAATGAATTTCGTCAATGGTGTTGAGACTTTGGACACATAATTTAGAGTTTATACCAATTTGCTGTTTAAAGAGGTATGAGATTGACCTCTTGCCCATGCTTGCTTAGCAAGGGTATTTTATTAATTAGGCCACGAAATACGCCTGCCACACCTAGTTTAAAATTCTGTAGGGACTTTTTAAGTCAAGTGACATGCAAAAGTACCTATTTCAATTTGTTCTTTCATAGGATCATAGAATGGTTTGGGTTGGAAGGGACATTAAAAACCATCTTTTCCAACCCCCTGCCACTAGACCAGATTGCTCAAAGACCACCCAACCTGGCCTTGAGCATTTCCAGGGATGGGGCACCCACAGTTTCTCTGGTCTCACCACTCTCACAGTAAAGAACTTCCTAATATCTAGTCTAAATCTGCCCTCTGTCAGTTTGAATCCATTCCCCCTTGTCCTGTCACTACA
>JAWWMP010000171.1:31796192-31952685 GCA_035047865.1 Dendrocincla tyrannina
AATCTGCCCTCTGTCAGTTTGAATCCATTCCCCCTTGTCCTGTCACTACATAACATTGGTTTTGATTATATTAAGGTGTAAAACCAGATGTATAACCCCTAGAAACTGGCATTTATAAAACAAAAAGCTGATTTCAAAAAGCAGCAGTTGCACTGAGTCTTGAAAACATTAAAAAGATAAGACAAAATGAGTGAGCTTTTCTTCACCAGGAAATTGGATAAAAGGATATTTTTTAGAAAGTTTGGTGCCACACATATTCAAAATACATTTTTTCTTTCCTCATCTGTTTCTTCTTCGTTTCCCTCACTTGGACATAGTTGTGGAGAAGCATAACCACTGAAATACCAGACTACTTTGGTAGGAACATAAATGATGACAGATGCAACTATTTTGGGGAACGAAAACTGCTAATCCATGTAATTGTAAAAACAGATGAAACTCAATAAGGGATTTTTTTGTACGCTGAAATGAATATATCTAATTGTTCACTTGCACTTGTCTTTGAGCTCAATCTTAAGAACTCAGGGCAATGACACTTCCCAAGAATCTGTGGTACCTCAAAAATAGAGCACTTAAATCTGAACTGTGAGATTAATTTTGGCAGGTTTTTCTTAAGTAGTGTTGCAGTTAGAAAAAAATGCTTAACAGGGCGGAAAACCCAAATGAACTAGTTTGATCTAATTTTTGGAAATGCAAACAAGGCAACATCATTACATGATTTATTACATGATTTGCAATTCAACAATGTTTGATTGTACACCAGAGGAAAGATCTTGACTGCATGGAAAACTTGGGCATGTAAAGTGGCTGTGCTGGTTGCCATTGCCCAGTTGCTATGCAGAACTACTGTGTTGTTAAAAAACGAATATTGAGATGTTGGTGAATTACTGTGAATTTCCATACGACTTGCCTCAGATTCTGCACTTGGCACAAGGTAATTTCTAGCTGCCTTTTTTGTCCACTCAGCTTCCAACCCTCATTTGATATTACTTCAAGACTGGTTGAAATGAAGAATGTTCATGATTAGACTATGAGTGTATAGTGGAATTTTCAAAATCTCCTTTTAAAATTTTATTTTGTTAAATGAGTTAAAAGACACACTTTTAAAATTATTTCAGAATTAAATAAAGGGAAAACTAGTTTCCTTTCTTCCATTCTTATATTTGCTTTGCTGAACTGGGAGAGATAAGAAAGGAAGAAACTCTAAGAGTGTAAGGTCTAACACCTAAATTTGCTGCCTCTGTAAGTGCCATTCAGGTAAATGTGGCAAACAGGCAAACACAAAAAGTGTCCCCAGGGAAATCCTGTTGTTAGTTGGGTGTGCTGATGGAAGAGCAGCCACATCACACCCTTTCGATCATGGTGTCAGGGCTGGGTTTCATCTCTGGTTTTAAAGAGCAAGAATATCATTAAATTGCATTTCTCCTTCCACGTTAGGATACCACGAGGCAAAACTGAAGGCTGCCTGGAAGAGTTTTGTTTGCTGTGAATTAGACTTGCAGTGACTGAAAATCATTAAAATAGCAGCCAACTGAATGTGGAAAGACTTCCAAAGTAAAATGACTAAAAGTTGCTTGTTTTATGTAGTTCCTCTGCCTGTATGGGTTCCCTGCTCACCAGAGAGGATCCACAGAAGCTCGGCAATGCCGGAAATGATGCATAAATCATTACTGCAAGGTCAGTAAATTCCCTACTGGAAGTTAAAAGTTATTTGTGATCAGAGAGAAGCATAAAACCTTACCTATCAATAGAGGTTGTAGAATTCAAATAACATTTGAACAAGCAGACAAATATTCTAACATGATCCGCATGTTTCTACTTTGCATTATTAAAGGCTAATTTAAGTTTTTGCATTTAAGGCTAATTTTGTTTTTGTCTCTTTGGGTTTTTTTTGGAAGTGAGAAGTATTGTTTTTGTTTTACGGGAAGCATTTGCTCTCTGTATTTCTACAGACTGATATTTTAGGTAAACCTGTAAAATTTTGTGTGTGAAACTTAACTGCTCTCCTACTTTTCTGACAGCAGCCCACACTCTCCTGGCACTGTGGCTGCTCTCAGATTCTAACCCCATTTTCTGGATGGATCTGGCACAGAGGCTCTTGGAGTGGGATGGGAGCAATAGCAGTGCAGAGCTCTCAGAGACCGCCTATCCCCTGCTTCCATCCCTGCATGGCAGCTGTGCTTGCCCATCCTGTGGGATGCAGCGTGTTCCTGTCAGGCTGGATAGGCATTTCACCATCAGGTGTTCCAAGGTGGTTTGGTGAAGTGCATTGAGGACCAAGAAGTTTATTCAGAAGCCTCATTTAATTCAAGATTTGTGATAAATGCTCTTATCAGCTCCCAGTTACCTGCTCCCATTGTTAAGTTAATCTCACTTCCTTTTTGTATGGCAGAGCTGGCAGGACATGGGCACAGTGTTGGGTAAGAGCTTTCCAGCTCCACAGTTAAAACACTGGAGGAACTAAACAGTTCATTTTCTGCTTCAGTCTTCTTGTGTAGGACACCCGCAAGCTGCAGCCTCTAGAACTGGCACATCATTGATCCCCTGTGGACTGAGTCTCTCAACAGTCTGGTCATTCCTTCCTACTCTGGGACTCTGAATAGTATATGAGTACATGGAGATTTTTGGGCATACAAATGGGTTTCATATTTTTCCTTGTCTCTTCTTTCATCCTTGTAGTTATTTTGCACCTTTCTGCTTACTCATTTATTTACATCTGTCTCAGACATCTGCCTTAGTGCTATGGCCTTCATTTGATTACCAAGGAGTGGGCTTTGGATGCTGACTCTTCTTGCTCCAGGTTGTCTTCTTCCATCACTGGCTCCAAGAAAAATGAATTGCTTCTGTGTTATAAATCTAAATCTAAAGGGAAGCCCTGAATAGTGTTGAGGACAGGAGTACTTTAGTAGGAAGGATGGTATATGGACTTCATTTTAACTTTTTTGAGACACGTAACCAATAATACTAGTCATCCCAAACGACTCTTTTCACATTTGGAGCTTGCACATTCAGCAGTGATAGGGTACCCAATGTAATGAGTGGTCTTGGCTCTGATTTTTTCTACTTCTGGACTGTTCTTTTAACCTTTGACTGGTTGCGTATACTTTAGTGTAATGGTTTGTCTTCACTTCTGGACTATCAGCTTCATTTATCAGGCAAATTCAGCATTTTAAGTTTTCTACACAGGCAAACTGATGAAACTCTCTTATCTCATTTGTTGACATTGGCAAGGTTCACCCAAGGCATTGCTGATATTCCATCTGGATTGTTGTGATCTGTCATGACATCCCATAATGCGCATTTTCCACTGGTTTCCAGCACAGCATCTGCAACTTTTTATAGGCAGTTGTTGCTGTGTTTACCTTTGCTAACCAGTTTATTTCAGATTTTTCCACTTTATGTTATGTTAGAAGTTATCTCCACATTGTATCTAAAACAGTTTTCAAAACCTGACCAATGTTATGGATATTGACTCCATTCAAGTCAAACCTTATTGTGGATATTGATGTGTGGGTTGTAAAACTGTTTATTTCTTGAAAAAAACTCTTCATTCCAAAGAAACTTTGGCTTCTAAAAAGAAAGCTTCATTTTTTACATGTTTTGTGGGTCAGTCTTACTAGAACTAATTGAGTTTATAATTTGTATGGTAATGGGTTATTTTGTATGATAATTAAGAACTCAGATACAAAGAGGACACTGAAAGTAAGCTGTCACTGAGCATCAAGTACAGATTTATGGGTTCAATTAGGCTTCTTGTAATGCTGAACTGCACTAACAAAACTGCCCCAGGATCAAGGGGAGAGAGAAACATATCTCTGCTAATGTGTGTTCAAGTTTCTGTACTGCAAAAAGTAGGTGGCTGATGAGCCCACATGGACTGATGACAACACAGTACTGTTCTCAGGATTTTTCAGACATGGATGGGTTCAAGGGCATGAAATTGCTGGGACAAAGCTTTTGTATGGAAATTGTCCCATGAATGAGTAAAGTGACTAATTCTGGGCACTAGACAAATGTAAGGAATTAAGTGTTATTTAGATCAATACATTAGTTCAGTGGTTTTCTGTACTGATGCAATACTTTCCTTCCAGGAGAGCAATACTGAGAACGGGGGATACGAGACAGGCATTTATGAGTTGTCTCCCTTTTTGTCTCCTCCACCCCCCTCCCCTTTTTGAACTACAAAACCCCCCACCCAGATCACTTGTAGTGAAGTTTGAAGCTTGCTGTGCATTTGCTTTACAGTGTTGTTCAGTGAAGTGTGTCCCTTTCTCCCCACAGCCTCACTTTTCTCTGGAATCATGATCAAAGGAACTATAGATCAGAATCCTGCTTAGGAGGCTAAACATTTGTGTGCTTTTTGTTAATATATGCTGTAACATTAGGTAAAACCACTGGCATGACAAAACCATTGCTGTTGATTTCAGTTTTGGTCAGGATTTTTCCTCTTCAGTATCTTTCTTTCTTGTCTAAACCCAGGTGAGATACCTAGTAAGGGTATGTGGTAAATTAGTACATTAATACTAGTTCACTGCTTGAGGTCAAGACCTTTAGGTAGGATAAAAAGGTCAAGGAAAATGTGTTGGGCTTGGGAAGCTGAAGTTTTTAGTATGCATCAGCTTATCAGCTGTGGGCAGAAACCCAAAAATTCCTACCCATTTTCCAGGCTGTTCTACTGATTTGTGCATGTGTTGTGAGAAGCTGAAATGCATTTCTCCTAGACCCAAGGCACAAGTACCAAAGTATGAAAATTTAGGATGAAAGTAATTAGGGAATCAATACCATTGCATGGAAAAAAATATCATTGCATGGTGTTATAAGGCAAGTTATGGACAAGAACGGGCCCAAGTATATGCAAATATTTTCAAAACTGATTTTGTTTAGGTAAAAATGCACCATGCCTCAAACACGGTATTGTTATTCCTATCCAAACCTGCTCAGCACTCCTGAACTTGGTAACATATGTCTAGCAGGTTAATTAAAAATAAAGATTCCTTTTTTTGGGCAAGTAGTAGACCATGTGCTACATTTGAGAGATATATGGGACATCCCTTCACAAGGCTGTGTCATTGTTTCTGCCAATTACAAAAGGTACCATTATTTCCTCAGACCTTTCTTGGAGTCAGGAATACCTAGCCAGTGAGTCAGAACCTCTTCACATTTCACCTTTTAATAATTTCCAAGTTGCAATGATTGTCTGTGTTGGTTTTTTCTAAACCCCATAAATTAAGTGAAAACAGAGTGAAATGTGACTCATCCTGCTTGTCAGGGATTGGTTTGCAGATGTAATTTCACCTCTTGTAGCCAAAACCTGGGAACAGTTATAACTAGTCTAACATGATATTATGTTTCTGTTCAACTAAATTAAATCTCCATACTTTAAAAAAAACAATCAATAGGGAAATTTCAATAGGAATGACATTCTTTCAGGCCTCCTATTAATAAGTAAATTTGAGCACTCCCCAAATCAGTCCTGCACTCCTGCATTTCTTATTAGAACATAAAAATCCTGCAGGGAATTTTTGAATAAAATAGCAGCTTTTATGCTCCAGAAAGAGGGATTCCTGGTAGATGACTGTGCAGCTGTAGTAACCTCATTGTTCAGGGGAAAGTGAGGTATTGCTTAGCATAGTTTCCAATCTCCCTCTGTATTTTCTGGGGAGCTTTGTTAAGAGACCAAAAAAAGTATTTTTAACATTGCATTGCTGAGCAAGCACACAGGAAGTTAATTTTTGATAAGTTATAAATTCTTTGGCTCCAAAACATCTTAGCTCACAACCTCTTTGCTTGCTATTATTTTATTTGCCTGGCTGGGAAAACAGACTTTTAAGTTCTTATGGGAAAAGGGGAGGAGGAGAAGGAGGGAGGAGCAAATAGATTAACATCTGAGTGAGGATGACAAAGCTGGGAAATAAAACTAACTTCTGGGATGGCACTGTGAAGTGGGTCATGTGTTTGGTTAGGATGAAGGAGGGCTGTGTAAAGGAGACAGCGGGCTCTGAGGGATGGCCTGAAGGGAGAATGCTTGGCCATCTGATGAAAAGGGGGAACCTCAGGCATGTCTGTTGCTTGAAGAAGATTGGATGTTGAAGTGGCATGATTTATTTCATGTTTCTCACGTCTCCTAACCTGGCCAGAATTGTCTTTCTTGTAATTTGCAGACCTTTGAATGTCCTAAGCTTGGTGCTCACACGAAGCCTGCACAGGAGAGCTGTCTTTGGAGCAATAAGCTTTGTCTCTGTGCTGGGCCAGGTACACACACCTCCATTCTCTCTTTTCCTTAGCCCTGCTCCTATGTGCCTACAAAGTGGAGTCTAACTCATGTGTTCATTTATACATGCCTGTGTCCTGTTATTCCCCTCCTCTTTTACCACACATCCCTCTCTGCCACAGAATACAAGCTAAAGTCATCTGCACAGCACTGGTTGTAGAAATAAGCACAGTTTAGGAATGCCCCTTGGCAGGGTTGGGAAGTTGGGTTTCTGTGCCACAGCCTCCTTGAGCAACTGCAGTGCTCTGTAGTGCCTGACTGGCCAGAAATCAGGGCTCGTTTCTGCCTCTCTTTTCAGCTGCCACCTTCGCTGTGAGCCAGAACGCTGATGCAGCTGGAAAGGAGTGGATGGAGAGTGGAGGGTGAAAACCAGTAGAAAACAAGGTATGTGTGTGGCAGATTTGGGCTGCAGGCACTTTATGGACACACCATCTCCTTGCTTGCATCTCATCTGTTACTAAACAAAATGTCTTGGGATTCAATTTAAACACTTTCAGAAATAACAGGTTAGAACAAAGTTGTGAAACTGAATTGTCTGTTCAAGCTCTGCCTTTCAAAACATTATTACGTGTTACAACATTGCTCACTAGAGAAAAGGCAAATGCTATTTGCTATTCATTGAAATTGCTAAGCTGTCCATATACTCTCATAACCCCACAGATCCTGTCAGCTGCCCAGTCCATTAAATGGATCACATCTCTCTTTCACAGAAATAATTACCTTTGTCAACATGTTTCACGGTGACAGAAAATTTACGTATGACTTAACGTGATTTAGGATTATATTAAATAACTACCTTGTTGTTAATAAATGGTATGAAAAATCCAATGCCACCCATTCAGCACCTATTCCCTTTACAAAAATAATGCTATAGTTCACTTGTGTAAAAAGTTCAGATAGTGTGAGATGGGGCAGTTGGGCAGGGCAGTAGAGCTGGGTGGACTGGCAGGAGATGGACTGGTGCTTCTGCAGCCTTGTGGGAGTGATGCAGTGTGAGACCAGCCTGTGACCAGTTCCCAGCTGAGCAGAGGAGCTCCTCATGGCTCCCCTTGCTCTCTGCTGGGCTCTGCCCTAGCCATGACCTGCTGTTAAAGCCCTAGCAGCTTTCACAGCAATTTAAAGTGATGCATTTGAAACTCTAGTGAGAGGTGGAAATGACTCCTGAGGAAACAGGACCCTGCCAAACAAGGGATCGATTGTGTCCAACGCCCGGTGCTGCTGTGTGAGCCCTTCCAAGATTTCATCACCGGCTGCAGACACACAAGCAGCTATCGCTGCTGTCCCTGCTATCCTCATGCCCAGATCTCCTTCTGAGGAGTGGGAAAGCTCAGGGAGCAAGAGGCTGAGTCCCTGCTGCACGCTCCTTCACACTGGAATGTGTTAAGCTGAGTCCTTTGCTGCTCCCCTGGCAGCGCAGAGAGGACTGGGCGAGCTGTGACCTTGTGAGCCACAGCTGCTTGCAGCTCATATCCAACACCCAGAGCTAAGCCTGAAGCTAACATGAATCCAAAGCCAAAAAAGTTGATTAGTCTGCTGAAATACACTACAGTTTTTGCCCTTTTAAAAGGTAACCTGTCATAAAAAGCACGAAAATGAGCAGTCAGTCAAGAAGAGCTGCAGCTGTAGGGGAGTGTTTTGCCCTCAGCCAGCATGTATAGTGTCTGTTGAGTTTAATGAGACTTGCACAGGTCCATTGAAGACCTTGGGATTTCAAAATATTTTGTGCTTTTTGTTTGAACACCAGTGACTGAATTTTCCAAGGCTGTCACACAGCTGGTTTTCTTACAAAAGTATGTATCTCCAGTTAACTGTTTAAACTCTTCCCCATTTCCACAAAGGGAACAGGGGGTTGCACAGATCAATTGTGCTGATTTTACCTGATTTGCACGGTTCTGTAACTAGTCATTAAGTTCCCAAGTCTGCACATAATAATAATAATGTCAACCCATTTCACAGAAGTTCTACATTCATCAGTTTCAATGTGAAAGAGTAATACTTACATAAATCTTTTGCTAGCTCTTACTTTAAAAGAACATTTTTTTAAAAGGGATACCGTGATAGTCCTACAAGGATATGAAAAGATATTCACTGGGAATGTTTTGCTAAATTGCTGTGACAAATTTCTGAAGTGCCTTAGAATTTTCTTTCAGAAATGGAGGAAATAGGTTAATTTGTAGAATTTTAGGACCAACAGATATAACTTGCAGAAGGACTGAGTAGGGTCTGGTGTAGATCATGAATGTTTGATAAAGGAGCAGAAGATGATTAAACTTTTAGTTATGTTTGTCCTCCATAATAACTCACTTTCAAATAAAAATAGGACACAACATTGAGAGCACACTTGTCTGGATGAGTACTGGGCACCTGTATGTTTAGGGAGGAATACTGTTTACAAGCCAAGCTGTAGGATTAAAACCTTCCAGTAGCCTCTGTGTGAATGCGAATGAACAAAAGACAGAACTAGTTTTGTTACATCCTTCTTATTAATGGTGGAGAACGATTTCCATGAAGGCTGGTAAGTATCAGAGACTTAAGTTTCAGTATCACTTCAAGGAATTGTTTCTGCAGTTTCCTTGAGTCATCTCTCACCATCATTAGCAAAGCAGAATTTGTCTTTGGCTTTTGTGACCTTCATTGGCCTCTGTGCTGGCTTGAATCTGACTGTGAAAATGTGACACGAAAAGCTTGAAAATAAACAAGTGCAAACATTCTCTAGCTGGATTGAGGGATTTACTGAAACATCCACTGTTGTAGAAACTAATGGTCCTTTGGGTACAAAACATGATATCTAGAGTTGTAAAAACATTACAGTAAGCACTGAAGGAGGGTGTCGTTGAAAATGATCCAGCTTCAGGAAAATAAAGGAATCGTTCTATGATTATTCAGTTGTTCTTTTCTTTCCTGTATAACTTTGGGTAGTGTCTTTTTTTTTTTTTTTTTTTGACTTTAGATACTTTAGATCCTACAAAAAGTGTATGATTCGGTCTGTTTATACAGACTTGTTCTCTGCCAAAGAAAATACTTGTCTGTGTGCCACCCTAACTCAGTACTTCCTCTCATCTATCCATGTGTTAAGTTCATCTTGGCCTTCTGATGGTAGCCTATATATAAATAGTGAGCTTTTAAAATTCTTTGTTATAGGTTTAGCAGCAAACATTCAACCAGCCACTGCAAGATTGTCATAACAACACTGTACGTGGTCTCATACCCTCAGTCTGGGGTTATGGAGAATGTAAAAGGCTCTGTCTGCCTTATTTTTTGTCCACAGAATAAGTATTTCATTATTTTGTTGTGGATGCACAGGTTGGTTGCCTTTGCCATGGTGGAAGTCCCATTCCAGGACACGTCAGGTCAATGGGCTGAGTTAGTTTCTTGGATATTGGAACTGCAATGCAATGAGCCCCCAGTGATTTGTAGGTCCCCCATTCCCTCATTGGAAATGGCTTTATGCTACAATTTGAGCAATTTTTCAGGGGCCTAAAAATTCTCTTACAAGCATATAAATAGTATTCTTAAAAATCTGTGGCACTGAGGAGAGGTTAGGAGTGTCTTTTCCCCCCTTCCCTCTCCTTGTTTCCATTTTTGATATATTAGAGTGCTCTTACAAGATTATTGAGAAGAGCCATTGTACAAGCCTGAATTTAAGACTGCAAAATGGCTAAAATAAAACCAAGAAGGTATGTTAAGTAAAATAAGAAAGTCCTGGACAATGTCCAAGCCCTAGGAATAGTTGACTAAATGCTGGTGGTGTTTTAAGAGTTTGCCACATCCTTGAGCTAACATCTGCGTGGACCCCTCTGACTTCAGGGGGGCTTGTGACACTTTTGGCAACTATTCCTAAGGGAGTGTTACAAGATAAGGCTGGGATCAATGTCAGGTTCCTGACAGGACTTTACCTCTGACACATAAGTGTTTGCCTTCTCTATAGAGGGACATTGTCACAGGCTTCTTGAATGGAAATAAAAGAGGTCAAGATTTTATATTAAAGTTTTCCTGTATTCTCTGCAGAGGGGAGCTAGGATTCCATGGCAGTCTCTTAGTCTTAGGTGTAATTCTAAAAATAGCTGCAAGAAGCAGATGAAAAAAATCTGGAAAATTCTTCTACCTTCATTAAAATTGTATAGGAATTGACACATTTTGTATTGCAAGTTTTATAAGTAATAAGAAAAAGTATTATATGAAATAATAGTAGATATTTAAAGCTTGTATCCTAGTTGCAAAAGATAAGTTTTTATTAACACTAGCAAAAGCACCTGTTTCATCCTGCTTGAAAGTATCTTTCATGCAATTTTAACTTTGCTCTTTGTAGGAGAATTATTGAATTGTTGAAAGTGTACAGATGAAACTGAACCAGCATTTTCATCTATGTTTTCTACCCAGTATATGAGATGTTAAATATAAGTATAAAGTTAAAGTAGGCACAGAAAATATTAAAAATGTCCTTCTACTGCACACATGCAGTGTCTTGTAGTGCCAGAGCTGTGTCTTGGAGCTGTGGGAGTGCCCGCTCTGCACAGCACGGGCACTTTTCCATGTGACTGGAGTTTTACTCAGTGGGCCCACATGGAAAACATAATAGGCACAGTCAAAGAGATTTCTGGGTTTTGACTACATTTTTTGTGGAGCTTTTTTTATACATGGATAAATCTGTGTGGGATCTGCTCTGTGTAGCCACGTTTAGACTTGATTTGCCTGCTGAGCTAACATGGGTGCCAATTTATGTACTTGAATATAAAACCCTTTAGACACACCCTTTCTTTCCAACAGGACTCTAAACCTTTCCCAGACAGCAAACAGTTGTTAACTGAGGGGAAGAAGAGAAGTCCACTATTACTATGGCTATGACTACCTATGTTTTAAACTAACCCATTGCTGGATCGAGGGTTACAGGAGAGGCTTGTGTTCATGTGCTGCAGGGCCACCAAGTTCAAGTATTTCAGCCACTGTCAGAAATGACAGAATGGGAGATATAAGACCATTTATAAGTTTAACTTACCATGGGTAGGGTACCATCTTAGGCTATGGGGATCTTTGAGAAACAAGTTATGCTACTGAGCAAATGAGCAACCATATTTAAGCATTAATAAGTATTTTATAAAACATCTCAGGCTCATCTAAGCGAAGCCAGCTCCCCTAAGCTACCAGTCAAAGGGTAAGAGGCCAGTTTGCTGAACTACATCATGAAAGCAATTTAGTTGAGGCAAAATAAAACATGACAGTGAGGGTGGAGGGCAGGTATCCTCCTGAATAATCTGTTTCAGCCCATTAACCACATGAAAATCCCCTTCCTGATGGGCCATAGCTTTGAAAATAAGCCTACCTCATAAAGAGTTCTGAAATGAAAAAGTTTTTTGAAAGGGCTCAGTTAACACATTTTTTCCCAGCAAAAATTAAACATAAACTTGAGGGATTGTTTCTGAGCAAACTGTTTTCAATTGGCACTTGATCTTTAATGGCAGTACGAAATGTGCTCCACACATGTATTCATAGGATCTTAGTGCAATAAAGCTCATAACAGCTATAAAATATTGGAAATAAGACAGCAAGGAAAGGAAATGGAAAAGTGAAGCAGGCAGAATGAACCTGTTTTGCATTCTGTATTTGAGCCTAGCATAAGTAACCAGGCAACTACTGATATTTATCCAATGTTGTCCTGGGCTTTTAGTTCTAGTAGTGACACCAACATCCCCAGGGAGGGATATATACATATATAACATATATTATAACTGTTAGAGAAAATATTTCTTGTTTTAGCTTTGTGTGAATGTGATGCATAAATTCAAGTCTTATATCTTTGACTTACACAAATGCTGATTCCTTTCTTGCTTCTTTTTCTTTATTGCTTCCTTCTGCTGCTGTTGTTCTCCCCCTTTCTTTTATTAATCATCCATAATTTGGTCAATGTGCACACAGTTTCTGCTTTAAAGAAAGAAAAATGGAACATCTGTGTCAACATGGAAAATACTAAAAATATAAGAACTTTTCCTTTTTCATGATTTTTTAAAAATGTTTTAAAATCGGGCTTTACTAATTCCCCCATTTTCCATTTATCAGATTGTATCATCGGATAGAGGCAGATCCTCTTTTCCAGAGGAAGATTCACTTTAAAGAGAGAATATAGGCAGTCTATAAATCACATTTTCCTGCTAGGAGAAGAATTGGGCTGGAAAGAACCTAAAAGGATCATTTAAGAGTATTCCAGTCTGTTACAGCAGGATAAACCACCAGCACCTGCCAGAAGGGTATTGCTCAATGCTCCAAGCAGAGATGTTTGTTGATGTCTTAACAAAGAGTGTGATGAAGAGATGTTTAGAAAGGGGTAGAAGCATCCATGCCAAGAGAATACATTAACTCACTAGCCGAACTATTGCTGCTGTCCTCAACAGGGCCAATCTTTCACCACAGTGTCTCCTGCTTTGATTTGGTGTCAAGGATATTTCTTCTTATTAATTACATATGTTAAATAATTTATTTTAAGATGATCACCTTAGCAAAAGCTGAGCAATTCTGGTAAGATGCTCAGAGCAAGCTAAGGACCTTCTGTCCATGGAGCCAAGGCTGTCCCCAGTTTTAAAGGGTAAGTAAGTAGAATCAAAGGCACTCAGCTATCCAGGGCAAAACCAATATGATTAAATATGGGGATTTTCTGGCAAATGTACATTTAATGTATGGCATATCAAACATTCACTGAACATCTGCTAAGGTTTTTTTTACATGGGAAACAGCATCCTGTGTAAATGGATCCCTTCAGGCCTACTTTATAGTGTGTGTAAAGTCACAAGCACTTTGTTTCACATGGATGTAATAATAAACATGGTTTTGTAGGGAGGAAAAATTATATTCTTTAGTTTAGTAGTACTTTGCCTCAGCATTTTCCTCCGGAGAGGGGAAACTCTCCTTGGAACCATCTCCACCTTTGGCTTGCACTGACCCTCATCTGCTCAAGATGCTGCCTCGTGCAGACCACCCAGGGTGGTTCCCTGGCAGCCAGCAGGCTCAGGCACAGAACAGCTGCTGACAAAGTCTCATTTGAACCTAACGGGCCAATTCCACTTGGTTACCTTGGGGTTTATCTTATTTGGCAACTTAGTCCGTAGAGCTTGATCAGTAATAGCTTTCCTTGGAGCATTATGTATATATTTTCCTCTAAGTTT
Organism: Dendrocincla tyrannina; assembly: GCA_035047865.1. Lineage (NCBI taxonomy): Eukaryota > Metazoa > Chordata > Aves > Passeriformes > Dendrocolaptidae > Dendrocincla > Dendrocincla tyrannina. The sequence continues at coordinate 31,809,618 of JAWWMP010000171.1, forward strand.
ACTTGTAATGTATATTTACTGTGTGTAGCCTGATGGTTCTGAAGTCCCCCCTGGAGCTGCTTTAGCCTTTCACCAGTCAAATCTGTAGGCCAACTCTGTTAATTGGCACGTAGTGTGCACAGGTTTTCTCAGCATTTTTATTTTCCTAGGAAATCAGATGTAACCTGGGAGCAAAGTGGTACGTAAATAAGGCTGCATTCTGAACTTCTGACTCTTGTTGTGGTTGGTAAGAATTTTGCTGCAGACTTAAGTGCTTTATTCCCCAGGCCTGTCTCGAGGTAATGACTCTGTCAGCTTTGGATATTCCCCAGGATTTACTCTAAGGCTGAAGATCAGTGCTTTAAAAATGAATGTGTAATGATGGGGAAAACAACCTGCCATGGTATTTACCATGCTTCGGTCAAATATTATGCAGCCTGATTTGCAGCTGATCAGATGTAAGTCAATGAGATCAAACATGGAAACCACATCATCTTCCTGTCTTTTCAGGGGGCTCCTCAGGGCTCCTTACATTTTGTGAGAATGAATTCTGTAATGTTTCTGAATATTCAAAACCTGCAGTAATTACATCCATTTAAATAAACAGGTACAAACTTCAACGGCCATGGAAAAATCAATAAATAAGATTTTAATCATATCCTTAGTTAACACAATTTAAACTCTAAATGACAGATACAGTAGTTTGTTTCTTAAAGACACGATATGCTATACTAGGACATGATGACAAGTTATGAAAGGGCTCGTTTTGTGCTTAGGGCTGCACCGAGCATATTAAAGCACAGTTCAGTGGTCTGGAATCACTGACAATAAGATGAACTAGTTCTACATAGTCTTAGACACAGACTTTTAAATAAAGGCATGCCAACAAAATAATATTCTTTTAAAATTGTGGATAAAGTTTTGTGATGGTGATTAAGTAACCCGGAGCCTCACCACAGCTTGTAACAAGCAACCCAGCTTAAAACTCCTAAAAGGGAAGAGTGTTCAAAATGAACTTTCAGTCAAATTCCCTGTTTACGGTCCCATTGATTTCACTGATTCCCTGGGTCAGAAAAGCTATTGGAAATATGAACGTGCTTGTTGGATTGGACTTTACTTTTGCATGGACTTTCAGTCAGTGAAAAAGTACAATGTAAACTATCTTAGGGTCCTAAGGTAACTTAATTAAACATTAGGGGGGAAAAAAAAGTGTAGGGCTATCATCAGTTGGGCCTATTTGAATTACAGATTAGCATTTGCCCTTGCCATTTAAGTGGGTAGCTTGCTGTGAACCTTTTATGTTTTCACTTAATCAGTTTAAGTTCTTAGGCAGACAAAAACCAGACTGACAATGAATTTGTAATAAACAATGAAATAATTATGCTGGTTTTCCTGTTCTAGGTAAAGAATAAGTATAATTTACAGAGGACTTCATGCAAGACCTTCCCTAATTATTTCCCTAATTAATTCCTTGATTTTTGCTTAGACTAATGTTGAGTGTAATTTAATTGAGGCATTCTAAAGGAAAGGCTGCCAGTGCCAATAACCTTACTGAGCTTATTTGGTTTGGAACTGCTCATAGCCAAAGCACACTTATGGTGACTGACATAATCCAAGACTCCACACTAGCAGTTTAAAAGCAAAGTATCATCCTGCTTCCTCAAATCAAAATAAACTGAAACAACATCACAAAGTTTGAATGCAACCAAGAAAGATGTATTTTCTCTATAAGGAATTACATTAATTTGTTAAACCATCCTACTCAAAAGTTGATGGGAAAATTCTGCAAATGGGCAACACATTACTGATGTAGCATTGTTTAAATCTCTAGCTGAGACTAGTGGTTTTTTGGTGGATTTCTCTCCAGAAACATTAGGATTTTGAAGTTGTGCATTTTGGAACGTAGTCCATTTAAAAATCTGATTAAAAAGCGGCATCCTATTCTGTTGGTTTTATTCTTCCTCTTTTCTGTCATTTCCTATTACATTTTCTTATTTTAAAGAACAGGATTTTCTGTCCTTTTACTGTGTGAAAAACCTGTATAAGACAAGAAAACTGGTTCCTTATGCAGTAAGGGTCTTAAAAGTGCAAAGTGAGCACACTTCAAAGGAAAAGAACTATTTTCCTCTATTATTTCAGTCATGTTTCTTTTCATGGTTAATTCTAAGAAAGAAGAGTAAACGTTTCATGTGGACTGTATTTTTGTGAGTTAAATAGGTGGTATGTCTATTTGCTGCCTTGTTTTTTTAAGCTAAGTGTGTGATTGAAGAACTTATACAAGGTGGAAATTTCAAACAGCACTTACCACGGATTTAACTGCCTACATAAAACTTGATAGCACCCCTCACATTGAGTGAAGCTCACTTTGGTGAAACTGCACTGCTTTTGAAAATCTTGCCTGTCTTTGAACAGATACCTTTGGAATTTAACTAGGGCTTATTTCCAATTTTCGTGAATCCACTGATTTCACATTGCTCTAAAAGACTGGTCCAGGACCTGATTTGTAACAGACAGCTTGCTCATTTTTATGATGGCATTTTTTGTCAGCTTGGTGCAAACTGATTTAAAACAGGAGCACAGCCACACTGTATGTAACAGCGTGACAGGTCCTTAAACTCTATTGGAGAGACCTTCATGGATATTGGATTGTAATTGCTCATATGTATGCATGCTCTGAAGCATCCAAAGCTGCTAATTATTTGGATTATTCTGGCCTGACTTGGAGATTATGAAGGCTTAAGTCTGTGAATTATATTTTAATATATTTCTGAGTCTCACAACTACCTAATAGTATTCCCCAACCTCATCTATCACTCACAATGCTCTTTGAATTTTTAGTACTTTTGAATTTCACATGTGGTTTTTAGGTCAGATAACATACAGTGCCAGCTTTTTGGCTAAAAATAGGAATGGATGTCAACAGACTGGATATTAGGGAGTCTTTAGCTTTATTTTTTTTTCAGAGTACTGTATCTTGATATTTCTAGGAGTGTCCTGGCTTTGGGGACAGCTGTTGCTTCTTGAAGACTTTTTAAAGCATATCATAAAGGAGCACACACTGCTTTTTTGTGAAGATTTTGCTATTGCTTTGTTGTCCCCCTTCATTTTATATAAAGATTTTTCACACTTGAAGGTTGCTCTAATGTACAGCATGAAACGCCTCTGCTGTGAAGACAGGCTGAGGGAATTGGGGTTGTTCAGCCTGGAGAAGAGAAGACTCCAGGGAGACCTTATATAGCATCGTGCTAATTCCTAAAGGGGGTCTGTAGAAAAGGTGGGGACAGGCATTTCAGCAGGGCCTGTTGTGATTGAACAAGGGGTAATGGCTTTAAACTAAAAGAATGTAGATTCAGACTAGGTATAAGAATGAATTTTATGGTGAGAGTGTTGAAACACTGGAAAAGGGGTCCCATAAAGGTCTCCATTCCCTAGAAACATGCAAGGTCAGGCTGGACAGGGCTCTGAGCAACATGATTTGATTAAAGATGTCCCTGTTCATTGCAGGGGGCTTGGACTAGGGGGCCTATACAGGTCCCTTCCAAACTGACCTAATCAGTGATTCTATTAGAAAGGGATTTTTTAATCATGTCCTATCACTTTTTCATCTCCCGTGAGTCAGTAATCAGCCACAAATGGGTATCCATCCCAAATTCAAAGTGTCTCCTGCTGGTGGAAAGAGCCTGGGTTTGTGCCCTGCGTTTCCGCATTTACTGCTCTTCTGAGATGGACTAGATAAAGAGGATTCAGTCCTACCATTCCTGCAGGAGCTCTGCCTACCAAATTTGGGGTTCTTACACTCTGTAAGCTTGATGTTTAACGACGAGTAGAATGAAGGTGGATTGGAACAGAATCTGCTCCAGGAGTTGGGGCCCAGGATTCTCCTCCTAAGGAATTTTCATCTTGTGTAAGTTTTCCTTGTCAGAGAAGAAAAACAAGCTCCAAAAAGAATTTACTACTGAGACCTTGATCTTGGATTAGTTTGCAAAATTCCACATTCCTCTGTTCTTACAGAATCCTAGAATCTATGGAAAAAGTGAAAAACCATTGGAGAGAAGCTGCTGCACAAACATACGTATTGTTCTATGCAATGCTGTCTTCTCTTCTGTTGAGAGGAGTTGGGGGGAAATGACACTGAGCATACTTGGAATTATTTATCTGCCCACTCTTAGATGCTTAGTCTGACTCTGTTTATAGTGGTGCTAACTGAAGGATTTCTCTCACTCATATCCAGTGGAATGCTTATCAAATACTTAGGCCTAGAAGTGATTTTGTTTAAATGAGAAATGATAGACTTAGCGACTCCTTATGATGCTTATAATAAAACTGAAAACTCCTTTAAAAGCAGATCCATGGTTAAAAGGAAGTGTTTATAAGGAGGCATAAGGTGATGGATCCAATTTACATCCTTTTCTATTCCATTGTTTATCTGTTTTATTTACGTGACATAATTTGTTAGTGAAACCAAAGCAGAAATAGACTTGAAGGACAACTTTAAGCTGTTGCTGTAGGAATCTACAAAGGAGTGAAATGGCAGAAGGTATCTTTGAAAATCTAAGTCCTCTAAAAAAAATTCTCTTGAAAATGGTCAAAGGGGTCCTTCTGATTTTTTTCTTAATGTGCTGTATGGGGAAAAAAATGTCACCATAATTCTATCCTGTTCTTATTCTGGTGTTTTGTCTCAGACGGTGTAAGAGCTAATGATTGTGGGGCTCATTATTGCTATGAATACACTAAGAATTTACCAACCTGTTGCAGACTCAAAGTTTGGGGAAATAAGTGTGAGCACTTGTTATCTCATTTTGAGGACAAAGTAACTGTAAAGGTGAGTTTTACCAGTTTGTGGCCATTTCTCTGATTCTGTGGGAGAGTCTGAGTTCAGAGAATCATACAATTGTTAAGGCTGGAAAAGACCTTTAAGATCCAAGTCCAACCATCAACCCAGAACCATCACCATGTTCACCACTTCACCATGTCCTTTCTTGAAAAATTGTTTCCTAATATCTAATCTAAACCTTCACTGCACAACCTGAGGCCATTTCCTCTGGTCCTGTCACTTGCTAACTGGGAGAAGGTATTTTGTAGTTTCATTGTAGCCTTCCCCAGGCTGCCTGGAGGACTTTCAGCTGTGAGTTCCGTAAGCAATTCACAGTTTTATTATGCAAAAATTCACATAAATCATCTCTAGTTAGTAGCATATAGTTTAGAAAAACTCACCTGTCTGTCATCACAGGTTTTCATCAAGCATAGAAGACTTTTCAAAGTACTATCCATATTCTCAGTCTTTCTCCTCTTAAATTATTAATATCTGTGTACTTAATACTTTGACAGGTTACCTCCAACTAGGCTAAATCTTGATCAGCGTGGGTTTTTAAATGTGTTATTTTCCTTTTCTAATATACATATATATATATGCATAGTGCTTTTGCACTGTGTGATTTCATGGGATAATTTAGCAAAGGCAGTGTGCTGGATTATGGCTGTAAGCTTTCTTGTTTGCTGCTCTGTCATAACTAAGGTGTGTATAAAACAGAGCAAATGGCAAAGGCCAGATCTGGTTCTAAATGAGATACATTATCTAGAGCACCTGTTGTTCCTAGCAAGCATCACATAACTTGAGCTTTGCAAGGGAGATTTCCTCTGGTTCTGTTGAAGTATAACATTAGAATCATATGAGTTTTCAGACTAGCAAACCAGTGCAAGTACTCATGAACCTGTCAAAAAAAATTTTCACCTGTGACAGGGCAGGTTAACAAATGTTATCTTTTGTTTTTCCAGCTCTGAGCTTCTCAGCTGATACCAATGATTACTGTTCCTTTTCAAAATAAAAATTGCAGTGGCTTGCACAGCTTCAATATTTCTGGGGTTTTTTTTTACAGTTACCACTCTCGAGCAACAAGGACTGTGAGATACCACGCTCCTGCAGTGAAACCCTGGATGGGCTGTTGTGTCAAGACTACTTGGTGCAAGAGAGTACAGAATTTTGACTGTGTTCACTTTCAGCATATTTTTATGTTAATCTTTGGGTTTACTACTAAAGTAGGTTTGATGTAACATTGCAGTGCTGTACCATTTTCTGGGTTATTTTTCTTCTGGCAATGCTGCTCCTTTGAAGAGATAGAAGAAAACTTCACAGGCTTTAGGGTTCTCATCACTGAGAGGTGCTAAATCATGCTGTGATAGCCACAGTATTTCCGATCTGCATGATTCCAGGTAAATGGGCTTATTTTAAATGGGATTGTTCTCAGGCTGGAACGTCTGAACATGGAAAACCTTCCAACAGATGAATGTGCATTTCCCTGCAGCAGGTATAGGTGACCTCACTCTTAGCAAACGAGAGGATTAGTGACTGAGTTTCCTTTCAGCAGACCATAAACACTGTGGGAAAGAAAAAAATTTAGCATCCTACTCCCAATTGCAAGTGATCCACAAAATAGATTGGTTTAGTGCTCACGTTAGAATGCTAATTAAGGCACATTGTTAAGGGCTAATACCAGGCTGGGGCATAGGTAGGTTTCCAGTTGTCAGGGAACAGTGGCAGAGAACCTTGAAGAACAGCAGATAATTGGATAGTTTAATGGTCATTCTGGTGTTAGACGTGTAGCACATCTCCCAGAGATTTGCAATAGTCTTCCCAGCTGGTAGGACAGCAAACGTAGAGCATGCTAAGCATTTGAGGAAATGTTATTCAGCGAAAGAATTCATTTGGGAAAGATTATTTCCCTTTAGGTGAAAGGCAGTTACTTACACGTTCCTGAAACAAGTTGCCTTAGTATCTCTGTGGTCCCCCTCGAGGGACTGGAGTCCTGTTTGATAGCACAGCTACAGCCAGGCAGGGGGCAGCTATCAGGGGAGAGGAGGAAATCCTCCTCGGGAGAGCTGGCAGGGATCGAGTTCCTAATAAGGGAATCGGCTCCAAATGGGACTATACCCTCCATTCCCAGGAAGCGTGGGCTGGGTGTGTGAAAAACGGAGCTTTCTCTTCCTGACAGCCTCTTACAGCACTGTGCTTTGCTTCCTTAATAACTGGTCCCGACACAGCACATGCACGGCACAGCAGCAGGAAAATATCCTGCAAGTGTACTCGTAAAGAGAAAAGTTCAAGGAAGAGTGAAGCCAGCTCTGATTCGGTTATTTACCATCAATCAGACTGTTGCTTGGCAGGGAGTGGATGATTAGGAGTCTGGACGAGCTGAAAAGGGGCAGGAAGAGAAGTGGAGGCAGCATTCTTCCTATTTAAAGCTGCATCCCCTGAAAGGAGTGTTTGCAGACTGCGCTGGAGCTGGTGCTGAAGAAAGGGCTGGCAGACTTTGTCCTGGAACTGATGCCGAAAGGCAGAAAGACTCCCCAGCTGGCTTCATGGTGCTAAAATAACCTCACGATTCTGCACTTTTTGCTGCCCAGGGAGGATACATGTCTAATATCTAGGCATGATGGCAATCTGGGTACAAACGAGAACTTTTTTCATCCTCGCTGCTTTATTAGGCCGATTTATAACGATAAAAGCGCAAGAAGAGGACGAGTACGACGGCGGTGAGTTTCCCTCCCTCCCTCTAAAAAAGTTATCAAAATCCCCTCTCTTTGCATGCAGTGTGCTTGTTGTGTGATTTGGCTAATAAGTGGAACGGAACACCTCCGGAGCACAAGAGTAACAAGGCTTCTGCTTTTATCTACTGAGAAGAGGGCAGAGAGGGCTTTGCGCTTTGGGATTCTCTCAAAGAAGACGGGGGAGGCTTTTAAAGCCGGGCTTTGCGGCGGTGGCTGCGGGCGCGGAGCGGGAGGGGCTGAGCCCCTCATCCCCGCCGGGCTGCGGCCGCTCGGAACTTCCCGACGAAAGGCAGGGCTGGGGAAGGGGCTGGAGAGCAGCTGGGCAAGCGAGCTGGGAGAGTAAACACCGAAGCCTCGCAGGGCGGAGCCGTTTGCGCTGAGCTACATCTGCTTTCTCACATTCTTTGTTTTAGAGAAATGCAGAAACGTGGATTCCCCTTTCTCCGCCCCCCCCCGGCCTTTTCTTTTCCTCCTCCTTTCTTTCCCTCTGCGGCTCCTTTCCCAGCTGGAGGGGCTGCCTGCTGGCCCCGGGATGGCACAGCCCGCTCTGTGCCGGGCTCCGCGGGGGCAGCGGGGCTGGCGAGCTGCGAACCTGACCCCTGTAACCTGAGCTGGCTGGGGCTGCTTTGGATCCGCTTTTATTTAATGTCATTTCAATGCCTGCGAGAGAGAGAGGGAGGGATGGTCGGGAGAAGGCGCAGTGACTGTCCCCGTCCATCGCTCGGGAGGGATGCGCGCCGAGTTCCTGAGCTCCTGCAATGTGGGCAGCCCGGCTGTGGGACACTCTGGGGCCATTGTACCCAACGCGCTGCCAGGCTTCTCCTGGGTAGCACTGCCTGCTTTTCCAAATTATGCCCAACAAAGGGACTTTGTAGGGCGTTCGAACACGTTGTGGGATGCACCCTACAATGCAGTCTGCAGCTACTGTATCGTGTGTTTTCAAGAATGTAATTCCTCTTGTAACCAAACTCTGGGAGTACGCTGGATTGCATAAGCGAGGAATCAAAGCCTGATGAATAAACCAGTGCAATAATAAACTTTTGTTCTGCAGAGCAAAATGAGACTGCCCTGCCCATGCAGAGCTGTGTAAGAAGTCCCGTAGAGGGGGCACTTTGTATAAACTTGGGAGTGTAATTCATATACTTGCCATAAAGGGAGGGATATATTATGCATTTTTGGGTTACATGTAATACCAAAGAAAACATTTGTGAAAATATTGACTTCCTTTTTGGTATCCATTTAGTAAAAATGATAGCTTTTTGCCTGTTTTTAAAAAGGGGAAAATTTACGTGAGATTTCTGTGGGCTTATTTACATGTCATTTACTAGTTTGTTGCTATTATGGAAATTTTGGAACGAGCCAATAATGTAGCAACACATTCTGGTGTGTACTTCCCATGCACTGAAGGCTGAGGAAATGGAGAGATACGTGGTAAAGACAGAGAACAAAATATGTTGTAATAAATTAGTGGCATCTGTTTTCACTTATTTCACTTATTCATCTTCCTGTTTGAGAATGTAATAGCTTTTGTCTACCATACATCTGAAGAAGGACCTTCTCTAATATTCATTAAATTAAAAAAAACCCCAGGGCTGTTTGAGTGGGATGTGAGGGATGGTGCAGTGAGGATAGAGGTGGGGCACATCCTACATACTGGTCTGGTTTAATTGCATAAGCAAGGGATTTCAGCTTTTATTTAGTTCCTGACTGAAGCCTACAAGTTCTGCAAAGTGGGAAGGTTTCTCCCCTCAGTTTGTCTTTGGCTTAGTGCTTGTGCAAGGGTCTAACATCAGTCAGCATTGTGTTGTCCTGCAGGTGGTTTTGTCTATACAGCTGCTTCGCTTCTCCCCACTCATCTGGTCAAATGTGTCACTTGAATGTAGGTACAAGTAGGTAAACAAATACTGGAGCTACCTGGGGAAGCAAGAAGGGCACTTCAGGAAGTTTAGATTAGAAAAAACTATGAGGCTTCTAGAAAGTATGTAAATCAGTGTTTCACCAGACATTTTTCATGGCAGTCATAGAAAAAATGAGGAGGTTTAAATACTGGTTGTCAGCCTCAGAGGAAGAAAGAAATGCTTTTGTGGGAATATGTTATGGAATTTATCATGATATGGAGGAGTGATTTCAATAGATGAATATAATAAAACAGGTAAATGGTTTAAAGATATTAATGAAATAACTGTAATACTTCTTCAAGCATACTGCTTAACAGTATTTTTTTTTTTGGCACTTAGCATTGCTGTGCTTTTAAGTAATGCCAGTTTCCATATTAATTTTTTCTCTTGGAACCATTGCAGATATCTGTTTTGCTGAAGAACAATTGGCTGGTAGTGCTATATGGTGCACACACTTAAAATGCGTGTAAAAATGGGAAAAACAGGCACTTTCAAACCTAGTACAGCAAAATTGGGCATTTTGAGATTGACTGTTTAAATGTGCCTATTTAAAAGTTATTTATAAATAAAGTCAGCACTGTGAAATCCCAAAAGGACTGAAAGATAATGGGTTTAATTTCTGTGTAGAGACTTAGTCTCATTCAGAAATGCAGTAGGGTCAAAAAGTACCCAGGAGGTGCCTGAAATTATATGCTGTTTATGCACTGAATATTTGAAAGCCCTGAACCTTTGGTGTAGGGATTTTCACACACTGTCCAATCCTTCCTTTTTCCTTAGAGTTTGGGATTGAGAAAACTGTTAGCAGAAGCAGTGCATGCTTCTGGGATCCTTTCTCATCCACTTGGGAGTGTAAATGTGATGACTTTTTTCTAAAGAGGTTTTAAAAAGAAATTAGAAACACACCTTCAGTGAAGAATCTTGAATTCATCTGAAATGGTGTGAATCGCCTCGTTCAAGAAGAATTGTCTGTGCGAATTCCACGTGGGCATGGCAGTGATGGTTTATTGTCACCATCTACCACTGCTGCAATCTTATACTTGCCTTTGAGTTCTCATCAGTTTGTGCAACATACCCTTGTCTGAATTTTGTGGTGAATTCTCTTTCCCTGTTCCCCTCTTGTGGTGTGAACCCTACTTCAGCTGAATCAGTGTGAGTCCTGGTATTGATTTAAAAGTATCTAATTTGCCTTGTTTGACAGCATGAGCAAGCAAAAAAAAAGAATGGTCGCTGTTCAGTCTGAATTAATGATCCTCATTGCCTTCTTTGAATTCTCAAGGTCTTTCATTTTGTCTGGAACCCATGCAAAGGAGAGAGGAGAATGGACTGAATTTAATGGAGACAGAAACAGCTCGGCTACTTTAATAGGCACTATTAAATATATCCATTATTCCCTCACTGATATTGGAGGCAGGATCTTTAGGGAGAAAAGATGTTACTACCTTGCACAGTTTTCATCGTGGAGCAAGGGCTGGGACAGGTGAAAGTCTTCTGCAGCTGTGAGAAAGTAAGACAATTATTGATCATTCATGCTAGATGCTTCTTTAGTTTTTATGGGTCTTTCCTCTTTGTACAGAGTCCTCACGGCTCCTGAGGAGAATCACATTCTGTCAATCTGTATGAAAGGGTCAAACCCCCCCTGTTCTGCCACTTCTCATAATCTTGGTGAGGATCTGGAGATACTCAGAGCTGGATGTAACTCCATCACCCACCACTCTCTGGGCCATCCAGAGTGTTTTTTACCCAGTGGACAGTGCACCCATCCAAGCCATGAGCAGCCAGTTTCTCCAGAATGCTGTGGAAACAGTGTCCAAGGCTTTGCTGAGTTCTGGGTAGACAACATCCACTCCATAGCCCTTCCCTCATCCACTAACTGGGTCACCTTGTCATAAGAGATCAGGTTGATCAAGCAAGACCCGCCTTTCATAAACCCATGCTGGCTGTGCCTGATCCCCTGGTTGCCCTGTACTTGATTCCTTTTTTTTCCCGAAAGCTGCAGATCCCCAGATCACTCTCTTATATCTGTGCTTCTACTTTCTTAGTGAGAAAGTATGCATGTGTGTGTATTTCAGGGTCTAATCACAGCAATAACTCAAAAGTAGAAATTATTATAGCTCTAAACAAGCAGAAAATGGGAATTCAATATCCATTAAAAAAAAGAGTCATAATCCTTTGGGGACTAGCTCATTGACTTTTAAATATTTGGCTTTCCTGACCATAAGTGTGGGAAAGAGACTCTGCACAAAAGTTTCCACAGGAAAAGTTCTCAAGAGAATTCCTTTTGCTCAGACTGATCAAACCTTTCATCAAAATTCTGGAATACATAAAATAGAGGGTCATGTTAAGTTATCCACGTTAACTTGCACTTTCTTTGGAAAATACCTTTTGACTGAAGAATAATTGCATGCTGTGTTTGTTAGGACTGACATTTTTTCCCCTACAATGTTTACAAATATAGATTATTGCCCTAGAAACCAAATGGTCATTTCATGCTCTTATTCCCGTTTTGACATGCTCAGTCTGCATTTCTTGGTGAAGTCCTTTCATCCTTTCAATTTGTTTCAGGATGACAGTGTTCTACCCACTTGATTTGTCCACATAGAACGTGCAGGATGGGTCCTGTTTAACATTAGTTAAGTTGGTTAAAAATAAGTCTTTTTCAACTTGCTAACTCTAGAATTTTCCAGAAAAAATAGATGTTCACCAAACCCCTTGACTGATTTTTAAGTGCACCTGGGAAACCCTGCTTAGGAACAAATCCTGGTGTTGAAGTTGTATGAACTATCTGGGTAAACTGTGAGTTGTGGTTTTTCTGTGATTAGAATTACAACTGGTAAACTCACCACATAAATTGGTTTTTGCTGTCTCGTGAGAAAAGACACACAGAGGTTCTTGTGTGTATGTGCAGGAAAGCAGAAATTCTGGATGCAGATCTTCATGCAACACTGTGATCCTTTAAAAAACTGAGCAGATGTTCATGGCCTGTGTACAACTATTTTTCCATATACAGAGAAAGGCAATGAACTCAGTGCCAAAAAATAACTAAGTAATAATAAAAAATAGTCAAAATTCCAGCTGGAGGCATGTGATCTCTCCTTATATGTACACTGATTGTTTCACTCATGTTTGTCATTGTGACCCTGCACATTTTTGTGTGTAAAGTCCTGATGATATAATTTTCTCTAAAATTCTTCTTAGAAAGAATAAATCAAAGAGCTAATCCACTGGATTCTCGGTTGGGTCAGAGAAGAGAGATTGGGCTTACACTTCAGTTTATAGACACCCCCCCCTATTCTTAATCTAATGCACAGGACAAAACCAAATACCCTTTGGTGTAAAATGAATAAAATAATCGGATTAACTGGGAATTTCAGTTTTTGACAAAGGCTGCTTGGAGTTTGAACTTTCAGAGCACGAGGCAGGATTGTTGCACTGCCTGAAATCTCAAGCCGCAACAGACCCACCTAGTTCAGCCATCCTTTGAATGCCCTGGTGAGACTGTCGTGTGCAGAGGCACAGGTATAATTTGAACTGGACTGTCGGATGCATTAATTCAAAGCTTAATGAGGAAAATGTATTTCTTTCAATAGTATACAATAAGAAATCAGGTGCTTTCAAGCTGGAGAAAAATGGCTTATAAGTCGCGTAACACTTTGAGGCATAGAGGTGCCCCAGAGGGTGGCATCATGTACTGTTTATAAGTTATATGGAATCAGTGTACAAATAATGTGTGCACAAATCATACCTTTTCTCTGCATTTTTTTTTGGTCATAGATTACATTCTATGATTCTACACTTTTCCTAACCTAAATTCAGAGAAATTTGAAGAGTTAGTGCTGTTGCTGAACTACCAGAAAGGATAAAAGAGTGATATGTTTTATAGAAAGTGACACAATTTTCTCATATAAATTCTTATTTTATAATTTGCTTTATAATTATGAAGACAGTAACAGGCAGGAAGCTTTGGATGCCGATAAGCCCTTCATGCTGTGGTAATTAAAATATCCAAACCGTTGCTTACAATTATCTCTTCTTGGTAAGCAACGTACATTTTTCATAGCCTGCTGTGCTGCCTTTTATTCTTGCAGGGAGGAACAATTCCATTATTCCGCTATCCCACCCGCATTTGCTGCGGAAAGGTCATGTGTTATATAAGCACGGAGACTAAGAATGATTGTCAGAGGGCCAGTGGTGGGATGCTCTCTGTGCAGGGAGCTTCTGTTCCTGCAGACCCTCAGGATCCTGTTTGCATTAGCCACTGAAGATGGGGCTTGTCTTTGGAGAGCTGTTCTAAGGCTGTTCCTTGGCCAGCTGAAACTTGATTGGAGTTTGGAGAATTTGCATTTTTCTGCAGCTTTGTGTGAGTTCTACAGTTGGGAGAATGATACAATGGAGTTGTTTCTGTACTGAAAAACGTCCATGGTATTTTGTGTCTTCACTAGTTTTCATTTTTAGCCTTTGTACTATGTAGTGGTGGCATGGGAGGACTAAAGAATTAATTTGAATCTTTGTGCCCCTGTTGCCCCTGTTCTTTGGATAATGTGGCTGAATAGAAACGCAAACAGCGACTCTGATACTGCTGGCAGGAATTCAGAGTTTTGGACATGAACTCATTTAGAGTAAGAACACAAGAGTCAACTGTCTCCCTGAGGCCTGCTCCCTGCTGTGCAGTAGATGTCTGGCAGAGAAGGTCCATACAGTATCTTCTCCAAACATTCTTTAGTCATTAAAAGCTTGCCAGCATCCTTCAGCAAGCTGACCATCTGAAGTGAGGGATTATAGGCAGAATGACAATGTAGTGCAGGAAGAGATTAAGGGAGATAAAAAGAATCATTAGAAAATCACGGAATAATTTAGGTTGGAGGGAACGTTAAAGACCATCTTGTTCCAACCCCCTGCCATGGGCAGGGACACCTTCCACTAGCCCAGGTTGCTCAGAGCCCCATCCAGCCTGGCCTTGAACACTGCCAGGGATGGGGAATCCACAGCTTCTCTGGGCAACCTATGCCAGGGCCTCACCACCCTCACAGGTGAGAACTTCTCCTACAGGTGACCTCAGAGGTTATACTGAGCACTTTATTTAAGGCAGTTCTTTCTCTTTCAGGAAATCACAGGCGACATTGATTGATATTAAGTCCCTTTCTAGTCTGACGTCTCATGTCTCTTGTCAGGTTAAATATCCCAGTAGGTCAAGAGAAAGTTTATAAAGAAAAAATTAAAGCAGAAGCAGTCAACAGAAGCTGAAATACCTTGACTGCCTGTTTTATACTCAGTTTTTTCCAAATACTTCCTTTACAGCATTCTTAGTATAATTTATTTTTGGCTTTCTCACTTACATAAATGATGAGTCTCTTGGTAGGAAAGATGGCATTGAGAAGCTGGGCCATCTCACTCCTCTAAGGCTTCTGGAGGTTTCCTGAAATTCCTCTGAATAATCCTCAGTGTGTCCAAAGCTTGGAGAAAGAAGACAAAGGGACGCAAGAGGCAGGAACTTCCAGAGGCGTGTTGGGTGTGTGGTGGGGCTTGTACCTCTAAAGAAGCCCTTGGCTCCATGCAGCCAAGGAGTTATTGCCCTCTTGTGACTTTGTGCTGTGGAAATAGTCTGCATTTTCCACTCCTTCAGAGGCACAGACTAAATGTAGTATCCCCTTTTCTCTGTATTAATTTTCCATTGAAGGACTGCCTTTTTTAAATCCTTAAAAATCCACAAACAAGCACACTCTAATGAATGCACTGAAAATCTTTTGGATTCTAAAGGCAAAGATAACCAGCTTCTTAGCTTCATGATGCAGTGGTTGAAGGTGTCTTTAACTCATGCAGAACATGCAAGAGCTTTCCACGTGCTTGATGATGTTTCTGGGCCTGTGAGGCATTAAAACACCGTTTTTAATGAAGGGCTTACAAGACAGAATTCTTGCATTGTGCATGGTTTGTATCTTATGCACACAACATCAGATTTGTTTGCCATCCTATAGTCTGTAGGACTGAACCTTGAATTGTCTGAGTGAAGGGGAATGCAAGTGGCAACAGCTTCTGAGGACACAGTTAAGGCTCACAGCCCAAGCATTAGAAACATAGCACAAAAGACTCCAGCCTGTTGGGTTTTTTCTGTGGTTGTTTCTTTTTTTTTTTTTAATCTTAGGAAAAAAAATCCATTTGAAATGTCATGCACTAGGAAAAGAATACAATTCTAAATGTAAATATCTGTTATTTAGAACACTTTCAAATCAGAAGTGTTTGGGTCTGTAAAGCTACCAGTGTACATACCTTAAAAGAGAGTAATGTGTGTTTGTAACTTATTTAATGTTAAATTTTAAAGAAGGGCAATATAGTGTGGTATTTTATATATATATACATGTCTGTTATATTATATTATATATAAAATGCACTAAATATATGTAAGTGTGACATCTTCCCACTGTATGGGAACTACATTGCAAAGCAAATGCATCTCACCGGTGAAAGTAATGGAGGATGATTTCCAGATGTTTAAATGCTTGCTTTGGCAAGAGTCAGAAAGTGCTGGAACATGCATTGGCAGCAACAAAGGAAGGGAAGAACCTGATGTAAGAGGCACCGAGCCTGGTGACAAGCAAACAGAACATGGAAAATGGAGCCATGTGGGGAAGGAAGAGCCAGCAGGACAGTATGGCTGCTGTGACAGCACTGAATGCTGTGAATTATACCCATGACTGGCAGCGTGCCGGAAACCTACTTCAAAAATTAGGACTGAGGTTGGACAAATTGTCCTTTATGCATGTTTTTCTTTTTTCCCTTTTTATTTTTATCTCCTGGTGAAAGCATTTGCTGTAATGATAGAAAATTTTATCTAAACCTGGATGCTGAGTTTGAGCATCCTTTGATTTGATGTTGTTACTGTAAAGTGCAGGACCTTCCTATGAATTTGTGCAGCACTGAGCACAAAGCACCCTTTGATCTCAAACAAAGCCTTAGGGTACTGCTGTAATACACATCCTGAGTCATTGTGCTAATAATACATTTCTGGAATTGCCTGGATTTTCGTGTTAGATAGCTGACTGGTTTCAGAAATGCAATCTGGCTCCTCAGCAAAGGAATCTCCAGGTAGTGAATCACCTGCTGGCTGTAAAGTTTCAGTGGCACCTTTCTTTGGGGCTGGCTGTCTTTGAGGTGTACACACCAAACTCTGCAGCTTTACCATGGTACAAAGCGCTCCCCCTACTTTGTTTGGTTTGTTACTGTTGTTTTTCTTCTAGTTTTTGGGGCGACAGAGTGGAGTGGTGGGGAGAGAAGGGCTAAATGTACATCTCTTCAGGCTGTGCATGTTTGCCCTTATGAAGAGTGCCAGAGCCAATCAGTGTGAATGGCACTGCTCTGATTTTTATTAGTGGTATCATTCTAATGGTTTTAAAATTAAGGGTATGGAGCACTTAGTTCTTTGGGTTGGCTTTTTTTTTTTTTCCTCCCTTTTCCAGCTGTTCTCTGTTTCTTTGAGCCTTTCCTGGTTTCCTAGGAAACCTCTGCTGTGTGGAATTTGTCTATTTTACAGGCACAGTGCAAGATAGGCAGTTTATTTTGTTTGTGTTTGAATGTAATGAACACAGAAAGCAAATATTTGGTTATTTAAATTTCCCATTCAGGAGAGTACTTTAGAACCTAACTTGAGGCACATGCATAGTCTTATTTATTGTAATGAGGTGAGGTATACCTAGTTTGTTTGCCCCTTAATGAATGAAAACTGTAATTATTTCAGTTTTTCGTTTGAAAGATGGCAACAAACTTCAGGATCTATTCATCTGAAGTAAGACTTTATTAGGAGAAATGATGCAGCAGCAAGTTACTTGTAATAAGAGTGGTTACCTTAAAAATCTTTGATCAATTATACTGACATTTTTGTACAAATTCGTGTGATTTTGACTGAAGGTTGCTTCCTGTTGTGAGTAAACATCAGCACATAAACACGGCCCAGTTTCTGGTTTTAATGGGAAACGAAGGGAATCTCAGTGGCTTTGATTTGAGTTTGCTTTGTGCTAAAATCTGACACAAAAAAAGTTCTTGCCTCATCTCTGTACAGAAGAGCAATGGATATGAAAGCTTTTGGGATTCTAAATATGATCTGTGTGCTTAATATGGTAGATGAGCTCCTAGTAAGTTTTCTGTGAAGCCACAAAATTCTCAGTAAAGGCTTAAGTTTGAGACAGAATTAAACATGCCTAATCTGAATTGGACTTGACATTTGGTGTGTGTAACATCCTGATCCATAGCTCTGCCTGGAGGAATGCTTTGGGACCCCTTGGCTGGAGTGATGGCAGCAGGAGGGAATGTGACTGCCTGGGAAGGGGATGCTCCTATGGTCCTGTTTTCTAACAGGATACAGCTGTGGCTTAGTCTAAGTCCTACAAATGTCAGTGGGTGTTGACTCAATGCCATGAGAAGAAACTTTCTGATGTGACCATTCCCTGTCTTTCTCTTACTGGGACTGGAATCACAATGGAGCAATTCCTGCCATGCACACAATTTCAAAATGCCATGGAAGAAAGCGAGCTCCTGCTGCTGCTCTCCATGTCTGCATCCAATGTCCCTGCTTTCAAAGCCCAAGTTCCATCATTGGTACCACCTGCCAAGTAGAGTTCTCTTGAGAGATTTCTCATTTCACTTGTGCTGCCTTTTTTTTTTTCCCAAAGTCTACTTATCCCATGGGTTAAATGTTTAAACGTCTGAAAGAGTGTGCAAATGAAGCCAAAATACCGCACTGCTTTTGAGATAAAGCTGGGCTATGGGCTGAGGGAGGCGCTGGAGTGGAAGCATGCACTGCTGGGTAGTCTTGTAACCCAGACTTAGTAGCCAGCAATACTCAAATGAGCTGGGACAGAGTGTAGCTCCTGGAAGTGTGTAACTTCATCAAATAATTACCAAAGGGCTTTGCTTTGGAGACAGCTCTGAGACACTGGGCAGCACCTACTGTAATGAATTAGTAGAAGTATAGGCTATTCTGAGCTTGTGTTTAAAGATTTCTCCAGTTTGTCCTTTCATTTCCAGGTATGGTTTTAATGGGTGCCTCTTATCTTCCAGTATAATAATATAAAACTAAATGCATAGATTTGGGGCTGGTTTAGCAAAAAGATACACTTCTACTAAAAGTAGTTTCTAGTTTGTCAGAACTCCTACCTTATACTTTTGATCAACAACAACAACTACAAAAAAAAAAAGGGAAAGAGAAATCAGATTTTTTTTTTATCCCAAAGTGGTTTTTCTTTCTTTATAAGATGGCTAAATAATTCTCCATCTTATTCTTGTGTGCGTGTGCATGTACTCTTTTATTTTTTGCCTTAAATCCCCTCCCTTCTGGAGGCTGAAAGACTGAAATTCCTCCTTGAAGTTTGTGAGACTTAGAGAATTCTAAGTCATTTGTTTATGCAATGGAATGTAAATACCAGCACTCTGATCCTCCTGCTTTTGCTTTTGTTTTGACATATAATTGTTTATTAAAATGGCAGAGCAAGCTTTAGGACATTTTGTCAGTCAGGCAAGACAAATAGCTAATTAACATGAGCCCTTTTGATATCTAACAAACTGTGAAGTTTGAGGCTAGATCTTGCTTAGGCCTGGTTCTTCCAGTATTAGTCTCGGTAGGTAGAAGGTGAGTTTTTTCCCTAGAGGTGGGGTTGTTAGATTTTTGAGAGGGGGTGGGCATTGCTTTTTTTCTTCCCCCTGGAGTTATATAGCATGAGGAAAATGAAGATTTGACAAATGATTTCAGGGCTAATGCAGAAGAAGCTTCTCTTATCTGTGTGTCCTGTTAAATAAATGCTTCTAGTACTGCTAGTCTGCTCTGAGAAGACACCAAAAATGGTATCAGACAATTCTGGTTAAGGCAAGTTTAATAAAAGAAATTGCATATGGTTCTGGCTGACAATGGCCTTTATCCCACTGAAAAACTTAACTAATATCTTCCGTCTGATTAGGAATAGAATGACAATGATTCAGGAATACAGACATGAAAAAGAGAAAGCATCTGTTGCGTAATGTAGCTTATTACAGATACGATACAATTATAGCAATTACATTTTCTGTGCAATGCAGCACAATATCTTCAGGCATCTCAAAATTCCTTTCAAGTCTTAATTAACTAAACATAGCCCCTGCTCCTGAGGGTGATGTAGGCATGTGCCATACTTCATGTATAGCTCTGCTATATGTTTTTGTAGCCCAGCAGGAGATTTGAGGCTGGGAGAAATTGCAGATCTATTATCCCTAATGATAGATGTACTACTAATGAACACAGAGTAGTTCCTCAAAATGCCTTTGTTTTTCTTTTGCAGCTTGTGCTGGTTTTGTTGTTTTTTTTTTTTTTTTTTTTTTTTTTTTTGTCTTCTTTCTTTTAGTTCCCATCCTGTGGGAAGCATGTAGGAACCTGCAACCAGACAGCTCAGGGTTTGGAAATGAAGCTGTCTTCACACAAAGTGCCTGAAGGGCAATGTTTTCCTTTCAGTCCAAATAAATGCATAATGAGTTTTCCAGCACCTGTGTTAGAACACTCACTGCTCTGTGACGAGGAGTCTGACATGCTTGCAAAATTCAGGTTTTCACAGCCTGTGAAGTTTCTGGTATGTCATATACGATTAAAGCTCATGGCATGTGTTGCACTGGTGCTTAGTCAGAGAAACTTCCTGCAGAAAGAAATGTGTGCAGTATGTACCCTAATTGTACTGTTTGGTCTGGGCATAAATATTCCTGATCTAATAAAAAGGAAAAATTTGGTGATGCCTTGAACAGGCTGGTATATGCATTGCTCAGGCTGCACAACAGTATTACAAAGAATAGAATGGAGAACAGAAAAAACTTAAACATATTGCAACTCTTTTTGGTCCAAACTGACTTTAAATTTTTTGTCAAGGAGTATTCTCTCTGAGTCATGGAATGTTGGAATTACTGTTTTTATAGCATGTGACCTGAAATTAACCAGGTGTTGTGTGGGAATGCTTCCTACTCAGTTTCAGGTGTCACCTACCTTCATAATAAATGAATATTAAAGAAGATGGTACCAGGACATCAGGTCCCTGATTCAAAGGGAATAAGTTTGTAAAGCCAATTTTGGACCCTGTGGAGCGTAGCCTAGCTCCTGTGCAGTATTACAAGCTCTTCTGGTCTCTGCAGCTTGATACTAAAATGCCAAGGCAGCTGTAAGGTTTTTGTTCTTCCAGCACTGATGGAGTTTTAAAACAGGAAAGTTGAAGAGAAATTTTTCTCAACATCTCTTAAAGTGCCTCTTTAATAATATTTTAATATTCCTCAGGTGTACTTTGAAATGGATTTTATTTCTGGATTATTTTGAAAGTATCATATTGCTCCATCACAGAAAAATAGCACCCTCTTCCAAACCAGCCTACGTACCACTGTGTTATGGCTGAGTTCCTCCTGCCTTAAGGACTGCTCATAGGTAGGGGGATGGAAACACAGAGAGAGGAGACATCTGTTTCCATGTGCCTGCTGGATCAGAGTATTCCTGTTGGATACTGATAGGGAACCCTCAGTAGGGAATGCCCTCCCTACAGGTTGATTCACATGCTGCCCTCGTTCTGGATAAGGGTGTTTCACAGTGAGCTCTGGACACCTGTGTTACGTCAGGAATGTTTAGTTGTACAGCTCAATTGCAGGAAGATGTCTCGCAAAAGACTCTTGCACATTTTTGTATGCTGTCCTCTTTGAAAGCAAATGCTTCTGTTGTCGAGGGATGATTTACATGGACACTATTCTGTACTTTCACTGTTCATTACCAGATGTGCATCTGGGATTTAATTCATTGCGCTTGAGGTATTCTGAAAAGTAATTATGTGCTGACTAAAGCAGTCACGGGCTTTGTACCTTACCCGTTGACTCTTCTGCCTCTCTGCCTGTATCACTGGGCTCCTCAGAGCATATTCTTTTCAGAGAGAGCTTGCCAGTAGTGAGTGAGGCCTGTTTTCCATATTGACCTCAAATTGTACATAATTACATAAATGCAGCCGGGGGTAACAATGAGGTGTGCATAGAAAATATACTTTAGGGATGGATTTTATTGAGCTCGCAGTGCAGTTGGAATTACATAGCTAGTTATGGGAAGTGTATGGTTAGTTATGCTCTGTGCTGTGCCTTCCCTCAATTCTGCACCATGAAAGAAACACATTGTCTGTATCAACACTGCCATGAGATTTGTCGTTTCCATGATTTGGCTAGAAGAGGTATTATTGAACAATAGGAATGGCTTTCCGTCTCTCTTTAATACCTTATTTCCCAATTTTAGAAGTTTTAGCACATTTCTTCTTTTATATTTTTAGTTCAGTCAATGGAAAAATTCGATGTTCCATGTTTATCAGCATCTCCTGCCTGCTCCAGGTGGGATTGTGACCCTGAACTCAGCCCTCAGTTATGGGCCGGGAATTAGGAGACTTCAGAAGGTGCAGTTTCTCTGCAAGGTATGAGTAGGGTGATGGAGGGAACTTCACTCTGGCAATGTGACATTTACTTAGGGCAGTGGAATGGGATTTGGACTTGCATTTGACTGGACAGCCCTGCTGCCGAGCTTCCCCCTTCTTAGGATAAGAAACACGTTTAGGGCAGGGAGATCACTTTTATTTGATAAAGTCATTGACTTTCTTCATTTCATGTGCCAGTTTCTCTTGCTCTGAGCAAGATGAACAGCGACCATTGTGTTCCTCCTCCTTCCTCGCACCCCACCTGGCCTCAGCTCTGTCCTGGGTGGTGACCTTCCAGCACTGGTTCAAACTGGGAACTTCCGAATTCTTAATTTCTCATTTACTCCAATTTTCTTTTTTTGTTGGAGGTGAATTACTTTGAGGGTAAAAATGGAGAACGAGTTTACTTAATATTATTGATTCCCATTGTGAAAAAAACCCAATTAGAATAGCAATGATTGATTGGTCCTTACTACGATTCTGAGCTGAGTTCATTTCTACATTGGAAAAAGTAAATAAACATGTCCATTTTTATTGTTTTCCTTGATAGACCAGTATGAAAGTAAGAAAAATAATTAATTTAAAATTAGTCTTTTGAACAGTGAAGTTTTATTCTCACAACTAAGCTGATTGTGAAGTGGAAATTTCATTCTGGTATGCTTGGCAATGAACTACCAACCACAGATATTTAACATGTAGTGGAAATACTTTTCTAGAAGTAGCCATTGAAATAGCTTGAGGGAGAGCCACCTGTGCAGATTTTTTGTATAACTGGGATGATAAACACTTCCTTTGAATGTAATATTAGCAGGTTTATTTGCACAAGAAAAATGTTGGCTGAGAAAATGTGGACTGAAACTTTTCTTAATGCAGCTCTCAGGAGCTTCATGTGTTTTATTTTTCATCTGGTCCGCGGTATGTCGTGTAAATTCAGAGCTTGGGAATGGGCAGTCTTAGGAAAATTGCTTGGAAATGTCACCCTTTCCTGAAGAGGTTGTGCCTGGTGTTGGTACTGGGACCCAGGAGAGGTTGCTGACCCCAGGGTGACATCCAGGCTGTCACCGTGTGTAAGGAGCCTGCTCCCTTCCTTTAGGCTGGTACCTTTACACGCTAAGCCAGTCCTGGCGATTTCTGAAATCGACCCAGAACCAAAAGGCAAGCCACCATTTATTTACTTCAGCTTTCCTGAAGGAGGCCTATCCCAGGCTCCAGGCAACCTGCCACCAGTTATCCACACAATCCATAACAATAAAAGCTAAAAAGCAGTAAACCATACCCACATGTGCCAACTGCCTTAACTTAGGGGAAGTGAAATCATCCAGCCTCTCGCGTTCCCTCAGGCCCTGCAACTCGGCCCCTATCAAGCATTTGTTCCAGAGACAAGCTCTGTCTCCGCTGGAGTTAAAAATGTACATGTTAATATTCCAACAGATCATGAAATTTCCTAGCTCACAAAGCTGGCTGTGCCAAGCTCCTCTTCTATAGACTATAATTTCCTCTCTGAAGAGAGGAGAAGCATCTGGACCTACTCAATCCCCAGCGCAGGGCTCGTCCACGTCAGCAAACTGAAGCTCCAGTGTGACTGCCCAGGGTCAGCTGTGGACTGCCTGGAATCTCCTTATTAAACAAGCCCAGAGTTTTGGATCTGGACCAAACCCCTACAACTGAACATGTGGGACATTTGAAAAGTCCTGTTCCTACATCAGAACTTGGTTGCAAAAGGTCATCGATGTGTGTTCTTGAGTCTCAGACTTCAAGTGCAAAACCTTATTCAAGCATAACTGGGATTAAAAACACAATTAATGGAGGGATCTGCTTTCATTCATCTCTCCAGTAGACAAGGGAATAGACTGTGTTTAACTTTCATGATTAGAATCAAACTGGAGTTTAAGATTATCTTGGTTTCTTTAGAAAAATTTGTTTAAAACTTACATTCTCAGCCACTGCTGCTTGGTAGAAATTTTCCAGTAATTAAACTGCTTTCAAAGGCCATTCTTGAACTGTGGTAATATAATGTATTTGCAATGAATGGTAGATTATTACTTTTGGGGAGAGCATGGTGTGGTATCTAATTTCAGTCCTGGTTGTGTCTCCGTGGTTCTTTCTAGATGACTATTCTTCTGACTTTGCTGAGAGAAAATATGATAACATTATTCTTGGCACCAAATTAACCCAAGGATTGTTGGCTACTGACATGCTAGGGTAGATGGAGTTATAAAAGTGGGATCCTCAGTGCACATTAGTCAAGGAGATTGGAACAAGCTGCTTCCACTGGAGAGCTGTCTCCTCACCTTATTGCCTTGAAAAACCCCAACCCCAAACCCCATGCTAAAAACCCAACCCCAGTCTGCGTTTTATGATTTTCAAGGTGCTGTGTTGGAAGCCAAGTCCCACCCAGTATGTTTCTGAAAGTCTTCATTGAGCAGTACTGGAACTGGTCACATCTGCAGTGGCTTCTCTGGGGTTAGTTTTCAACACCAGATAATTTTGCGGTGTATTTTTCCTTTGATTGCATGAAAAAATGTACTGTCAAGTCAGATCATTCGATTTACTGTCCTGACATTTCTCTTTGGAAGAGGCAGATCTTGGAATAGATCTTCATCTGATGTAAATTACAGTGCTACCATTACTTCAGTGGAATAACTTACGCAAGCCAAAGGTCTGAAACATTATCCAGAGATCAGGTGTGCCACATGTTTGGGTTTTTTCCCCCACTGTCTGTAAAAATATTTAATGTATGTATTAATGGCTGGAGGGCTCCTAGTGTGGCAATGATCTGTTCATTGTGGTGTGTATAGCTACTGCTCATCATAGCTAGAAATCATGCAATGAAAATATTATCCTTGCTAATGCTTACCTTGCATGTAAAGTACATCCATGAATCTGGAAATATTCCCTGACTTCCAGGCTGTAATTTGGGGATAGGGGAAACTCTCAAAATGCACACACTTTTAAATGGAAAATCAACAACTAAAAATGTTAGCAGGTTGTTGTTTTCTACTTTTTGGGTCCTCATCCCATGCAGCCCTGAAAAGCCTTGAGTTAAGGCCTGGATTAGAGCCTCATTCAGTTGGTGGGATGTTACTGAGTTCCACAGTGCTTTCTCCTAATTGGAGGACATGAAAAAGAGACCTTTTCTTCCCTTCTGGGTTGAAGCTGGGTCCAGTTTTGGCCTTGTATTGAGTGGAGTTGATGCTGTTTCAGGTATCATTTAATGTTATGCATGAAAACAGCTGAATTCAGAGCCCTGTAAAGTTTGCATCAGAGATAAAGACTATGGGTAATGAAAAGGGCAGGTTTCAGTGTACCAGTTCCCATTCTGTAGTAGATAATTTAGTATTTTCACAGACACCACTGTAAACTTTTTGAGAGAGGACCAGTTCTTTTTGCGTGATCCCTCAGGAGTTGGGTAAGTCCTCACTAGGACTCTGAGTGTAGCCATGAAATAGATTCCATGATACTAGTAAAAACTACTAATACTACTACCACCTAAAAGTAGCCATAGGAGACTTGTTTGTCTCCTCATAAGTGAAACACCATTTGAATAAAGCATAGGAATATCATCAAACTGATGGTCCAGTAAAATGAATAAAATCTGGCAAATTGTGTCCATGAATAACCATGTTGTTCTTTCCCATGTGTTATGTCAGACAGAAGAGCAACTGATAAGATGAACAACCAGATAAGTGAACTGTATTTATATGAATTTCTTGAGACTGTGTAATCATCTGGAAGTAAAGAAATTCCCTGATTGCTATGTGGCAATTTTTAATAGACTTGGGCAAACTCCGAACTACGTATAAAAGACCCTGTGTGTATGAAGGTCAAAAGTAAAAAATATTTATTATGTTGATGAATGAATATTAGAGTGTGTAATATAAAAGAAAAACAAGACATTGTGAATGTTGGCATAGTGAAATATTATTTCTTTTCTTTCCCAACTTTTATGGGAACATTTAGGAATAATTTATGATGTAAAAATTCTTCCTCTTCTGGTCAAATTGTATTTCCAAAGAAGGAGCAGAAAACAGTATAAAATGACTTTAACTTCTTTTGAAAAATTAGGCTTTTTGTTACAGTAGACTTTATTTACTAGTGAAAAACATACTTACAAGTTAGGCTTTTTACCATTGGAAAATTTCTTAACTGATGTCTATGTCCATGTCTATGTATTCCTCAAATGAATGAGATAAACAAACCCCATCTCTCCCACAGCCTTAACTGCTGTGCCCCAAAGCCAGGGAGACCATTGTCCATGCTAGGACATTTCCATGGATGATTCCAGTATTGCTGATTTGATTCAAAATTTATGGAGATGAGAAAAAATGGACAAAATTAGAAAAAAAGGGCCAAAGAATTCACAAGTCTTGAAAATGGAGTGGGGGAAAAGCCGAGTCCCATACAGGGAGGAGTGTTTGTTGTTTTGCTGGTTCCTTGCTTTGCAGCATCACACACCAGCACTGAATTGTAGAAGGGAAGAAAAGGGGAAAAGGGAAGTGTACCTTTCTTTCAGCCTTGCACTAAATCAACACACATTTCAATTAAAGTGCTGGGGTTTTCTGTGGTTTCTAAGATCTTCAATTTCTGTGCTATTTAGTGTTCTCTAGAATTGGCTCAAAGCTAAGTAATGGGGTTGAATGTTAAGTTATTGTTTAATATTATGTATTGGTTAATAATACACCTTGTGTTCTAGAACAAAAATAATCAAGGAGATGTACATAAACAAAGTGAATTAATGGCACGACCTACTTTTACAGTTAATGGATTATCATAATTGGATATATTTATTTATTTTTTTTTTGGTCTCTAAATAACTCTCTTCCGTTTTTCCCCTCCCAGCTGATATGCATAGTTTGGGAAAGTGGCAATGCAAAGTATGACACTGACATCAGATTTCTAAAATTCCATTCTGGCAAGTATTTTCTTTAGTTGCATCAGATCCTGACAAAAGTGCAATCAAAACATTTTGTGGTCAGTACAGAAAGGCAGGAAACACTGTTAACCTTTGTGGGCTGTGGTGGTTGTTTTTATAGCTGCAGATTAAAACACTCTCATACAGTCAGTATGAAAGGCACCTATTTGATAATACTTAATAAGTTGGTATCACATCAGTTTCCATAATTGCCTTTCCATGTATTACGCTGCTGCTGTTTCTCTTCCAGTGATCCAGGTATCCCACTCTGAGCTACCTGAGAAAGTGGAACCTTGTACTGTGTTTAGAAGTATCTCTCCTGGGGGTGTAATGGTGGCAGGTCTCTTTAAAAAAAAAATAAATTTCACTTTCTGTATGTTTATAAATAAGTCAAAATGTTTCATTTCTATGCTTATTTGTTGTTGTAGCTAATTAGGGCATTCTTTGACTCCAGTGCTAGAAGTGTGAGAGTTTAGAGTTCTAAATCTGAATGTGAGTTGTGTAGCTCTTCCCTTGGAAACATTTCTGAGTTTAGGTACGTTTGTCCCTGTGCTCTAAGGAAAAAGATGGCAGGTTTTGGCTTGTATTTCTACAGAGTCAAGAAAAAGCTTAATTGAAACAACACAAAAAAGTTGTGCTTTCCCATTATAAGGTATCTTTGGTTGTGATCATGGCAGTGTAAGTAACTGTGTTTGTAGCAGATGATCCTCTTTTCATGCAACATGTGGAAGTTAGGGAGGGGACTAATGATAACAAAAGTTTATAGAGTAGAAGAAATAAGCAAAACTTACTATGTAGTGTTTAAGAGTAAAATCTGTTCAAAAAGCGCACAGAGCAAGTTTAAAACTCACCTGTGGAGTGTGTAATGAAAGCAGGGATTTCCCACCTAGAGGAAAACTAAACACCCCCGAGGCAGCAAGAAGTCAGTTTTTCAACTGAAACAGCAACACCAAAGGGTGAAATGTCCTTGCCCAACAACTCCTATGAGGAAAGGACAAGGTACCAGAAACACGGGAACTGGACATCTTTAGCTGGGCTTGGCAGTGACTCATGAGAAGAAATCGGACTGAAGCAGTACATTTTCTTAGCCATTGGCTTCTGTCAGTGTCCAGCTTTGGTTTATGGAGAGTGACAAAATATGACATGCAGTGTATTCCAGAGACTTTTGGCTGTAAAGAGCAGGGATTGGTCACTTTCCAATAAAGCTGGAAAAAAACCCCCAAACAGATATTTGTGGAGAGTCTCAGAAAAAAACTGAGACTTCTTTCCAGTGGATGAAAAGGTAAGTGATTGGATGTGTCGTTTCAGTAAGGTTGCATGTGATATATCCATATTTCTAAGTAATAGATACCTCACTTAAAAATCTCCAAAATACTTTTAAAAATTAGCAAAATATACTCAGCAAATTTAACTTTTTATCCTTAATTTTTGCCGTATAATTAATCTTTTTATGGTCCATTTATTTTACAATTTAAATTCTTTTTTTTTTTTTAAGTAAAAGTGCCATGACCTCACATTGCGGTGAGAGATAAACTGGAACTAAAGCAGATGACTATAAAATGTCTTTAGATCTGTCTATCTAAAAAGTAAACTTGGTAAACTCTTGCTTTGCTTTCTGCATCTCCACTGGAGTAGGGAAGACTTTCCTGAGGCACGTGGGAGTGGGCTCTATTCAGCTTGTTGTCTCAGATGGATTCACTTCAAAATCAGGTGAAAGTAAGCCCAGTCCCCTCAGATATTTTAAAGTCATGGCCAGAGAGGCAGATAAAACACAGTATCAGTCTTGGAAAAGTCTGGGAACAAATGTCTTTTCAGGCAACAGAACTACATGACTCCTCGCAACGTGTGATTAGGCAGGCAATGGTGAAATAATTACAGAATCACAGAATATCTTGTGCTAGGAGGTACCCACAAGGATTGCTGAGTCCAACTCCCGTCATAACATGTCAACACTCAAATCAATATTGCTATCCAGAAGGAAATAAACTGAGAAAAACAATAACTTTCAGTTTGCTATTGAAAATGCTTTCCAATTTTATAAAATCTGTTAATTTACACAAATTAGGTGTTAAATAGAATCTTGCTAGGAAAAAAAAAAGTTGAATTTATCTTTCCAACTTAGTGCGGACTGAGGTCAAATTTCTGCAAAGTGACCTCTAGTTGGCCTGCTAAGAAAGAAAAGAGGAAGGAATGTCCTTGATGAGTGAATAGGCCTACTATTTTGGAGAGGTAAAGATTTCAGTGTTCTAAATTGGGAGACATGTAGGCCTGAATTTGAAAGAAGCAATTTATTTGCCCTTTTTACTTCAGGTTGAGTGGTGGTTGTACATCATTTCATTAGAAAACAACAATAAAAGATATCTTTCCAGCTGAACAACCTCAAACAAGGGACAACTTTCAAATATTACACATTCCTCAGCTGTAATATAGGAACAAAGTAATATTATATAACCTAGGGTTGTTTCCTTTTTTCTTTTAAACTTCAAAGTACTTAATATCTTTTGATGGAATTAATTATGTTTAAAAATATTTTATGTAAGTTAATTGTCAGATTAAGAAGTTGCTGTGTCATGGTACAGTGGAAAATATCTCCTTAAATTCTGAATTTCATAAATAATTTTCTTGAATATTAATCATAACAAAAATGTAGCATTCTCATATTATATTTATTTATTTGAAATACCTTAGAACATGTACATAATATATGTATAGTACAGAATCTGTGTAATGCAAAGGTAAGCATCCTGATCTCCTTAGGAAACTTGGCAAACTTGTCTTCTCTGATTTCATTCAGTGAACAGAAAAAGAAAAGCAACAGGAAAAAATTTTTAAAAGAGGTATCTGAGAAGTATTAACATTAACAAGGCAGGGTGTGTGCAAACTGTGTCCCTGATTCAGTTATGTGGGATGCTACATCAGATGTGTTAAGAACTTCAGAATTAGCCAGCAAACTCTTCCTTTTCTCCTGAAGGCACTATGTATCAGCAAAATATTTACAACTTCATCAAAATTTGCAGCAAATGGTTCATGCTAATTATGCAAGCTGAATACCTGGTAAAACATTTCCATATTCCTAACACAAGAAAAAACAAATTATGGTTTAAGGCTCTGAATAATTTTGCAACTAGAAGGTTACCTAATAATTGTATCTGAATTCAAACATCAGGTTTTTGCAGAGCCAGACATGTGCAAGCTGAAACTGGAGTTGAGACAAACCAAAACACAAGTTATTCTACAAATATTGAAAACCTCCCAGCCATGTGTGTAGGTTATTCAATAGTAGCATGAAGCTTACAAACCAGTGCCAACTACAATCCTGAATATAACAGCATGACCAAACCTGCTAGTGAGGCCACGTGACAGCCTGCTGGCTGCAGACAGGCTTTTGCACTCCTCAGAAAAGTCATTTTCTGTAAGTCAAGACAGAACCCTAATATTGTAAATAATTAGAGGCAAGAGTGAATTTTTGCTACTCTTATCTTAGTAGAAGTGTGTATGCAAACACTATCTATCTATGTCTGTCTGTCTGTCTATCTATCTATCTATCCATCTATCCATCCATCTATCCATCTATCCATCTATCTATCCATCTATCTATCCATCTATCTATCTATCTAATCTATTGTGTTTTTTTCTCACTTTAAATATTGTGACTTTTATAACTGTTCATTAGATTTATGATAAATAGAAAATAAGTTTAATTCTTTCCAGCTTATTCTGTGTCTGTAGAAAAGAATTATGAGCTTGCAAGCCAGGGCAATTAAATAACATGGGCATGAAAATTGAAATGGGACCTTTACCCACTTTACATATGCTGGCCCTGTGGTCACTGAGTTGTATGGACTCCATCCCAGGAGCACTGAATTGGTTTTCCCAGTCTCTCCAACCTACTTATTTTGATCCCATCCAGCAAAATACTGAAGTGTATGATTTGCTGCAGAGCCATAGTGACAGGCTGTGCTGGATCTGGGATGTAACTGTTGCCTAAATTTAGGCATTTAGGGAGGGCAGTTTGAGAAGCTGCAATGTGTCCTGCTTTGATTCCAGCTGCTAGTCCA
Source organism: Dendrocincla tyrannina (assembly GCA_035047865.1). NCBI lineage: Eukaryota > Metazoa > Chordata > Aves > Passeriformes > Dendrocolaptidae > Dendrocincla > Dendrocincla tyrannina. The sequence continues at coordinate 31,840,441 of JAWWMP010000171.1, forward strand.
GAATGGCAGGGGCCCTCCTGTGTGTCCTGAGTTGCATCCACCAGCCTTGCTTAGAAGTCTTCCACACTTTAGCATCCACAGGATCACTAGATGACCTATATTTAAGCAATGGAACCAAGCCCAACATATTGATGAATGTGTGCCTGTGCAAGTTTTTCTTCTGTCTAAATATGTTTTTGTGGCATCTTTGTACTTGATGTAATATTCAAACTTCAGTTTTGTCATGTGCAAACCTGCAATTGTTGTTTGAGGAGTAACTCAAATTACTAAGGCATTCAGTGTAATATTTTGAATCTTATAAAATGGCAAGAAATTTCTTGACCAAAGCTTGTACTTACCTGACATTTTGAGTGTAAAATTGGACAACTGAAAATGATGGTGCAATTACAGAATAAAACCAGCAGCACAGTAGTAGTTGCCTATCCCAAGTCTGTGTTGAGGGGATAACCATGAACCAAAATGAAAGTTGTGTAGCACATGATGAGAAATGCAGCCCAGAGCTGTGGGTTCTGAGAGTGAAGGACAGACATTTAAGGAGGCCAAGGATGTTTCAGGAGGACCGAGTAAGACCAGAGCAGGAGAGCAAGAAGCCAGAGCAGGAGCAGGAATGAGGGCTCAGGAATGCAGAGCTCAGCTGTATGAGGATGTATATCAAGCAGAAAGTAAAACCAATAGCCTTCCCTTATATAAATACCATAAATAAATATCTGATGTGTCAGGATTTCAGTTTGAGGAAGATTGACTGTGAGTAGTGCAGACCTGCCAGAACCTGACAGTGAATGCGACTGGCAGCGGGCCAGGACTCATTAAGCTTTTTCTGTTCTCCTGACCTGGAAAGGATTTTACAGCGAAATACCTGAACTTTCCTTTATTTGTAATTGAGTTGTTTTCTACAAGGTGGGAAGGTAAACGAAGTTCAAACTGCTTGATAATGCAGAAAAGCAGTGTTCCCTTCCCTGTTTTTGGATCAATGCGTATCATGAGTGATTGGCATGCAGATGTTGAGTAAATGAGAATTTATTAGCTGTGTGCTGCTTTTATGTTGTTTTCTGTGACTACGCAGATGTTTAGTGGGAGGAGGATGTAGGAGCAAAGATAGGATTTGGAAAACGTTTGGATGCTTCTGATACATCTAATACTGATGTTAGGCTTTCCTTGAAGATGAGGGAAAATGCATGTGCAATTAATTAAAGCTTTTGGAATGGAAAGCTAGAACTAAACAAAAAGAAGGAACAATCTGATGTTGATAATAGTAGATGAGGCTAATGTCATGAAACTGAAATGCAGTTAATGCTGTGTTGTTCATTAAGATCTTATTTAATTTTATGAAAAGTTAGCTGTTACAAGCCTAAAACATGGCTGAATGGTGCATTTGTTGCCAGAGATGACTCCTATTAAGCTCATACTATACATGTAGAAAACTGTAACCTCTCAGAAACAATAGATTAAATGCAAGCCAAAATGTGGGAGGATGTTTTCTGTTTATGTGCAGGGAAGATGAGCAGATGGGTTTACAGACAGCGTGTGCAGTTACTGCACTGACTGCGCCCTTCTCTGCGTGAAATCCGTGTGCGAGGGTACACTGAGACCCTCCCTCAGCTCTGTGCCTGATTCCTGTTTGGTCCTGCCTGCCCCACTGGGAGGTGTGTGAGGCTTTACGGAATTAAAATACACAAACCCATCTGAAAAACTGTTCTGCAAGGCCTTGTTTCCATGTGAGGAGTTATTACCTGGGATTTCACAGTACATGGAAATGGCATAGTACTCAAATGTGTGAGTTACAGGTTATGTCTGAAGTAGAAAGCTATAATTGCCTGTGATGCATCCATTTACCTTTTATTGATTTTGTCCTAAAAATTGAGAGGGATATGTAAGATTGGCTTGGTACTCTGTACAGAAGGCTGTCAGCTGTCATTCCTGTACAGACTGTGAAACCCTGCCACTGAAACAGAGTCCTCATGCACTCCTAGACTCACAAATGAAATGGCATTGCAGCAATTTCATCCCACCTTTCAGCAAGTGGAACTCAATGGAAGTTTGCTGGAGTCTTGGTGATGTGGTATTTCCTCCTGTGCAACCTGTGGAGATGGCTTGGATCTGCTGGGACAGGGTATCCAATCACAACCATTTTTCAGATGCATGGCTCATGTTCTGTGTGACAGACCTTGCTGGGAGGTGTGATCCCATCCTGGAAAGCGGCAGGACTCAAAAGGAAGCAAGCAAGGTTCAAAGGTAGGTAGAGTGAAAGAGCCTCTCACACAGGGAAGCCTCAGATGAAGGTGAGGAGGAGGAATTCAGAGTTTTAAGACTTTCACCCCATGCTTTGTTCTGCACCATGTGGCTCTCATGGTGAGGGCAGCAGATCAGGCCAGTGAATTTGTCTTCTTTGGGGCTTGTTCACATGTGCAGTCAGGTGACCCGAGTTCTGGACACTGCATATCTTTTACCATGGCAATGAGTTATGGAATAGGTTGGCTGCAGTTTGCCTCATGCATTTTTTTTCTTACACAAAATGTGTCAGTGGGTTGGGCTGCAGCAGTGGGAACATAACAAAGGTTGAGAGAAACTAAAGGGTCATCTTCCTGAATGTTAGGAATTACAGAGTTCAGGAAATTCAGGAATGCCTTAATAGGTTATTTCAAAGTTAGCAGAACTTCTCTGTAATTTTTTCTGAAATTTCTAAAGTTGAGACCACCTTGTAGACTTCAGTTTTGGGTGGAACCCCACTGGGTTTATGGTAAAAGGCAAATGTGTGCTTGCCTATGAACAATTCCACTCGTAAGTTTTCCTTCTCTGATTCAGTCTTTAACATACAATGAAGTTCTGCAATAGGATAATAATGAATAAACCATGTATAGTGGTAGTGAGGCTATTTTTATAGGTATCTTTTGTCTGTTTAGCTTTAGCTGCTTCAACCAGCAATGCTTTAATGGCTAGCAGGTGTACTGATAATTAAATAATTAAGCATTAATTAATGAACACCAAAGATGCTTTTGGATTATCATCATCCCCCAAAAAGAGATTTTGTGCATGCTAAATGAATCTGTGAGCTGTTTCAATAACATGAGATGGAATACATTTGAAAACTGATTTTGTGCCCAAGTGAACAAAAAGATAGCTTTGTCCCCAATGCCAAGAAGATGTGTTTTCACCACTAGATAATTAATATCATTTACTCATGCCAATGTGGAAAACCAGCCTGGATTTTACTGTAATGGGCCTGTGTGAGATGGAGTTACTACAGTGATTGCTGGTCTTGTCTCCATTGGGGTTTTACAGGGCATTCTCTAATGCAAGTTTTCCCACTGTGGGAAAAAAAGCCCAACAAAGCAAAAACTAAAACCAGCTATTCTGCTTCCAGTCAAAGAACGCAAATTTGTATCTATAAAGTCTTTTTGTTTGCTTGTTTGTTGTTTTTTTTTTTTTTTTTTAGTAAGAGTTCTCTTAGTCTTTATTTATTCTTTTCCAACCAAGCACAGTTATATCAGGTGAGAAACATGAATAGGGTAGGACAGGACTAGTTTGAAACCTGGTAGCCTAGACAGAGAGGGAAAGAGTGGCAGGGCTTGAGGCCTTTCTGAAAGGACAATTGAGAATTTTAGGGGATGGTGAAGAAATATTTTAGGGAATGAATGCGACTGAAATTCAAGGGACAGAAGAACATTCGGAGATTTGGTAAGAGAGCGTATGCAGTTCTGAGTACACACTTCTAAATGTGTCAGTATTCTGAGTTGAAAACCTTATGAAATCATAAGTCATGTTAAAAAGAAATGAAAATAACCATAAGCTTAGCTTTTTAATTGCCTTGTGCATTTGTTTAGGTTTTTTGGCTTCCCTACACACTTTTTTTTTAAGTTAAGCTGTGTTTTAAAGCATTCATTTGCAAGCTTGGGGCTGAAATGATCTCTTTTTTTTCATGACAGATGAAATCCTCATAAATGATATAACCCAGAATCTATAGTTTAAGAAAAACACCATGTGTCTTCAGACTCGTCATCAAATCATGGGCAGAGATAGGTTAACACATTCCCTTTACATTACTCCTTGGTTCTGACAGATGTGATTATGTTTGGATCCTTTGTAAGATGGAAATGGGTAGAATTCATATTAATAGTCCATTTAATAATGGAATAATAATTATGCTTATAATCAATTTTGGGAGGAGGTTTACTAATATCTTGATAAATGTGTTCTAATCATGAACAACAGGAGAAATAGATGATTGTCTGAGCTATGGTGAAAGCCATGGATGTTAGACTAGTTAATGTATGTAATTTATTACCTCTGTATATGGTAAATGAAGATTTTAAAACTTCTGTCTTTTATTTGTAATGTACACACTTTATTTGTTGTTTTGAATTACGTGGGGATACATTTAGTCAGAGTAGGAAGGATTTAGAACATAGAATGCATGGAAGGGTTCAACCTGTTTAAAACTAAATACAGTTTCTAAGTACCTTTTAGTACCATTGCTCTTAGAAATTTCCAAACCTGTTCAGTATCTCAGAACTCGCTTGGACTCGGACTGGCTGTAAGAAAAGATGATAGTGACCTGACTGCAGAGGTAAATGACAGCTAAGAAATAAGATTCAAGGGTTTTAAAGTAACTGGTCTGAAACACTCTCTGGAAAAGGTATATTATGTCCTGCACTGTACCTTAATTTTATTTTATTTGTCTAATGTCTAGAAAATTGTTCTCAGCTCTGTGGCTTTTGTTTCGGAGGGAGCTTGTCTGCAGCTCCTAAGGACACTCACAGATCAGATGAAAAGCCTCTCCCTACAATCCGTTCCTCACTGATGCCCCCAGACCACATTAGCTAAAACAATTTTGTTGCCCTTTCCTTTTTGGTAACATGGTTGTTTTTGAAAGCTGCTGTCAGGGCTTGGAGCACTGGTTGGGCTTAGAAGTTTTTAACTCGTGGGCTGAACGCTGTGGTTGGTGGTTCTTGAACAATGTTGTTGTCCATTAACATGAACTAATGTGTTTTCAGAGGAAAAACTTTGCAGTGGTCTCTAAACCAGTGTAAAGACGGTTATTTGAACTGCGTGAATCCCCCACCTTCTGATGTCATTGCTAGAACATATTGATTTGTGCCTGAGTGCAAGCTAGGTGTAAATTCTGAGTTGGTTATTAATACAATACATTTTATTGTTATAAGCTGAAAAAAGGGGAAGGACCTGATGTGATCTTCAGTTGTGTTATGTCATCTTCAGTGGCAAGAATTACTTGTATATGAAAGTGCTCTTCAGAAAGACCTAATCAATTTGCAAATGACTTTTTTTTCCTAAATTGTGCCACTTGTGACTCATTGATTTAAGTAAGGTCTTCTGTGTCAGCAAGTACCATGTGTCAAAAAACTTAAGCATTTGCTATATGAGAAACATTTTAAAAAACTGAAATTGAAAGCCTGAAGTAGTTGAAATTTAACAGGCAGGAAGGTTGGGGGCTTTGCTCTACTGAAGGGAAGATGCTCCACCAGTGCCCGCTTTGCATTTTCCAAACACTCTGCATGGTGAGTGTGGGGGCACCACATTGAGCAAACACTGGAGTACCCCTGACTAAAGGCTCATTGGAGCTCCCTGCCATAGAACAGGCTGGTGGGGTGCTTGTACTCCAGCAGGGGTTCCTACAGCTATCTGGCATTTCCGTGCATTTACTGTGACACACATTTAATTTGCTTTATAAATTAGGTATCAGTTAATGTCCTGTGTGCCCATGAAAATGGTGCCCTCTCCCCACTCCTTTGGTAGTGCCTGCTGGCTGTGAACTGTGCCCCCCAAAAACTCCCTTTGGTGAGATGTTTGAGGTTCAAAAAGAGCAGTGCCAAGCAGAACCGCAGTTGGGCTGAGCTCAGTGATGCATCTCTGCTGGATTACGCTTTTCTCCTGTGATGCACAGCACTATTTCAGGTGCCTTAGTCCTAGATCAGGCTTTTTCTTTACCTGGAGTAAGTCAGGCTAATAACATGAAATAGAGTAAAAGAAAATGCATCAGCAGTGATTTGTTGAGTGTAAACGGGAAGGAAAATAAACTCTGGCCAAGGGCTGAAAATGGATCTCATCAAGTTTTGCGCTAACCTGGGCCTTCAGACTGATTTTTATTCCACATTTTCTGGATTTAATCTGCCTTGGGATTTGGGAGATATTTTTAAAGAAACAGAATAGTTTTCTGAACTCTGGAAGACTGAAGCTGTTTCCATGAAATAGCCTTCCTGGCTATGTCTCAGGTTCCCATATGTATTAAAATACTGGAAAATGTGCTTTTGTTCTTTTGTACTATGGCGGAATGTAATCAATTAAAAAGACATGCAAAATGTTGAAGTTGCTATTGTTTGTTTGGTTTTCTTTTCCTTGCTTGGATTAGCAATTATCACTGTCAGGAATTTTCCCTTATCAGTCTCTCATATTCATCTAGTTCTCTGGGTACAAAATATATGGGAACTGCAGGCGAGTTAAGAGGGCATGGGTGCAGTGACTGCAGGAGGAAACCCAGAGAGATTTGCTAGGAGCAACCGATCCATGGGATAATGGCTTTCCAGCAGTTTTTAATGTGTGGGCCCTGAAGAATGTTGGGAGTGCAGTGGACTGTAGGGCATTAGAAATCTGCTAACAACATAGCGGCTTTTCCTCTGGCGTTCTTTAAACCAGGGGCTGAGGGGCATGTCTCAACTGCATCTCAGTTCCATGTCGGGGCTAAAGGCCTGGCTTTCCTGTTACCTTTTATGCCCTGGTTTTTTTCCAGGAAGAACTGTCAGGGGATGACTTGGAAGTGGGCTGTGGTGCCACCTGGGCAGGGTCCAGGTTTGGAATATCAGGACACCCAGTGCATCTGGGGCACAAGCACCTGCATTTCATGCACCTCATACACAGCTGTATGTAGCTTAGGGGGACTTTTTTTTCAACCCAGAGACCATAAGTTCCAAACCACTTCCAGGAATGCTGTTTTGAGAGAATTGCCAACAGCTCTGCCAAATAAATTCAGACAAAGCCTATAATCTGCTAATCATTGAAAGGCATTAATATGTAGTGAAAGAAAAATATTAGAGGAGACTGGTTGAAATTATACTGAGCTATGAAAATCTAAGTTTGGGCAGGATGCTTAGCCTTCTACATAAAATCACTTTTCTCTAGTACTTCTTGCATCCCCAGAAGCTGCTCATTGCTGAGCTCTTACAGAGGTACCTGGTTCCTGCAGATGGCTCAAGGGAACACCACATTTTGGGTGTTAGGCCCTCATACCTCTGGCCTCTTTGAGAAAGCAGAACCAAATATTCCCCTGTGTTTCCAGTGTATGGATGGAGGGTCGCCTCCTGCCATGAAGGTAATAGTTCAAAATATATCTGGTTCTTACGAGCTGAAGCTCCTGGCTGAGAAAATTGATACTGAGGCGCAGTAGAAATGGAGAGTTTTGTAAGATAATTTTTACCATTACTACTTTCATAGAGATGCTCAGTGATTACTGTGCATTTCAGAACTGTTACCACGAGCAGCTGTATATTATTTCTATGCTCTGTATATTAATATTGACTACATAAAATCCATTTGGAAATATATTTAAGGATTTTTGGATTTTAAAATCTCCTTAGTGATTTATATGTGATTTATTGTATATATTTAATATGCTCTGAGTTTGATAAGCAAACACATTATTTGCCTATAACTTGCAGAGCTATATGGATGATTTTGCGTGTTCAGGTTTGGTAGATGTATTTATAATGGCTGTAAAAGTTGCAAGGGAAAATTGATTGGAAAGAGATTTGCATGATTGAATTAAGAAATGTGTTTGAATTGAGTGTTGGTAGAAATTAGTGGCCATGATAGCAACACCATCCAAACACAGGAAAAAAACCCTTTTGTAAGAATCCCCTCAAACTTGCTTTCATAATCTTTCTTGTATTTTCTCTTTGTATTGCTATACTTTGATAAATAAAAAATAGGTAGGACAAAAGAATGATTCAAATAATATAATGTATTCCTAATAAAAATATTTTGATGCCTACTGCCAAATGAGTTTGATTTTTTTTTAAATATAACCCTACCTTCTGAAGTCAGTCCTGGCCTGCTATTCTGTTACAGTGTCCATTTATTTAACTGCTTAGAGCATATACTATATGTCTATTAAACGCAGTATCTTGAACGGGGTATGTTTCCAGACTGGACAATTTGAAAGACAGAAAGAAATTCCATGCACATAAATCCATGAAAACTTCAGAATGAATGAAATCCCAGAGTGATTGTGTCTGTTTTCCATTTATTATATATGCTATCCAGCACAGAGCAGGATATTATAAAATAATATAATGCATAAGTCATACAGTAAAATTTTGTGGGGGATTTTAATTAATGGAAAGAAAGAGGGGAAACTAGTATTTCAGACTGTGGCTCACATTCCTTGAAGTCACAGACTTTTGAACATGCAAAGAAACTGAACCCTCACCTGAGGACAGCTGGAACAGCAATGCTGCTGAGGTGCTGCTCCAAGTAAGGGAGTTCCTAGAAGAGATTCTGCAGCTTTTTATACCCTGTCCATGTGTATATGTTTTGGTAAACAGTTAAATAACCCCCTGTGTCAGTAACAGAGATTTATCAGTGTTTGTCTTGCCAACAGAAGTTATTATTTTGGGTTATTAAAAAATTCTGATTTAGGCTCAGATTCATATTTTCAGAATTTTCTTTGTAAATAGGAGCTGATACTTGGTTTAGTTTAAAATAGGAAGAAAAGAAGAAATCTTGTGTTACTTCATGCTGTTTACTGTTAAAGTTAGCTGTCTAAAGTACTAAAATGACTTTATAAAAGCAGTTGAGAGGAAACAGATAAAATAGATCCTGAGCATTGTGCTTGTTAAGTGCAAGGGTGTGTCTGTGCTTCAGGTTTCCAAACCATTCAGCAGTGGAAAGGAGTGGGACAAGGTCGAGTGTCCAGTTCCCTGAAGCAGGACTGGCACCATCCCCTGGGGTCTGACCAGAGTCCCAGGGATGAAATGACAGAATCACAGCCTGGATGTGCCTAGCAGATAGTGCCAGAAGATAAGCAAATAGCAGCAGGGCATATTTCAGCTCACCCTATGAGAGAGAGCACTTAAAAGGCAGAGCTGCTAATAAACTTTAAATGGAAGAGTCTGGAAGATAAATGTTTTCAGGGTTGTTTTGATTTTTGTTACACGTCTTAGAGCTTTGAAGTTGTTCTGGCAAGTGATGATGTGGTTTGTTGTTGTTGGATGTCTCAGCATGTGTTCATTATGCTTACAACAGACATGAAGATTGCAAATAAATTGAATAAACCATTTAAAAATATGCTATGTGCTACAGACAGAGGAAATTTGAGGAATGTGTGTAAATTTTGACCATTCACCACCTGTTTGCTGTACAAAAAAGGTCACAGATGCTGCCTCCTTTTTGACCCTAAGTTATGGATAACTTCTGAGGAAGGATTTCTCTAAGATAAAAGTTGTTTATGTCTCGGAATAAGTATCAAAGTGATACTTCAAGCTCCCTCATGCAAAAAACCAAAAAACCAAAAAAACCCAACCAAGCAAAAACCAAACAAAGAAAAACAAAATACTAAAAAAGCAATAATTGTCACTTCCTGCAGTCAGCTTCTTAAATTTTGCTCTAAATATTTTAGTAATGGTGGGAGAATTTTATGCTTGGTGATGAGGTAAGTGGGGCAATCTAAACTTATAGACAGAGCAAGGAAAATGGACTAAAATTGGTTTAACAGTTCAGCTTCTTATCCATCATCTCCTGCAATATGCCACTGCAATGAATTCTCTTTTTTTCAAAAGAACAAATCCAAGACTGAGCACCAGGAGTGGTCTGCAGAGGGGCACTCTCATGTATGTTCCTGTGAACACCTGAGGCAGAAGCAGAAGATAATTGTGTGCTGGAACTTTAGCTTGCAAAACTTAGATCAATGGTTTTCTTAGGTAGAGAGCTTAGATATTTTTTAAACCAGAATTCCTTCCTCTGGGTGTTTTGAAGTGTTCACCATGAGAAACTGCAGCATGAGTGGGTGGATCTGGCAGGAAACTATCCCTTACAGCCCAGAAAAATGATCTCCCATGACATAAAAATAGATACAAAATGTGGCACAGAAGCTCTTTTGTCTCTTGAGTTTGGCAGGCTTTCTGTGGGGACGGAAATTCCTGTGAAAGTGCTTATTGGAGGTATTGATCAGGGATTTACCAGTCATCACTGAAGGAAAAGGCAACAATAGCTGTATAGTGGCTTTTGAACCAGTTGGGGTTTGGGAGCCAAAAAACACATCTGCAATAATTACATGGAAGTCTAAAGGTGTAAACTGAGCTGAGCTTACCTTAAACAAACACAATTATGGTATTTAAACAAAACGTAGTTACTTTTCAGAAATACTTTCTTAGAAGATTGTTTTAGTTTGAAGTATTTTAGAACAGATCTTCATGAAGCATGAGAGAATCAGTGAAGAATAATTAAAGCAGATTTTAGGGTTTGGTTTGGAAGTGGAGTTTTCTGTTGCAGCACAGGCAACAGTAGAGCAAGTTCAGAAGGAAATATGTGGCTTTTTTTGGTATTGGAAAAGTAAGTAGTTACTTGTCTCTCATGCTTGTCGAGTTTCTTTCACACTGCTCTGTGAGATCAGATGTTCTCAAGGGGTCTTAGTATCCACAGGACAATATCTCAGTTTCTGGGTTTTAGGAAAACAGATGTCAGCGTTTCAGAGTTTTGTTAACTCATGCTTTTGAGATGAAGGGATCCTGCAAAGCATATGGTGACAGTCTAATTAATAAAACTTTTCTTGAGAATAACCATTGTGCATGTAATGAATCTTTTACAGACCAAAGTGGCAATAAGCATCCACAGTAGGAAAAAAAAGTAATGTCTAATTTAGTCATTAAGGACTAGTTAATTCATAAAGTTTAGTGACTCTTCTAACTGCTCCATTGGTGCAGGTAGCAAGGCAGTTCCCAGAGTGACTGCTGGCTTGCTGTGGTGTGGGGCTCAGCATCCTGCTGGCACTGCACTGTTCTGCCCTTGTTCCAGATCCTTGTTCCAGATCCTTGTTCTCGGATCCACACTTGAGCTGTCCCAGGCTCACCCTACAAGCACAATACAGGTGTGTTTGAAGGTGTTCCTGGAGAAACTGCATCTGCCTGGGCAGGCAGAATCTTTTTCCTTAAAATACCCTCCTGCTGCTCTCTAATTGACATATGAGGAGATAGAAATTTATTGCTTAGGACTGCTCTGCCAGGCCCTGAGAATTAGGCTCAGATTAGATATCCTGTGGTGTCCTGAGTGCCAAGGAATTTGTAGAAATCAAAGGTTCTGAAAATGCACTCTTTCCAACATCCTGTGACATCCCCAAATCTTACCTTGAGTTCAAATCTTGGAGTATGCGTTCCCTCAATTTCACTTCCCTCTCTTATTATCTGGGGTGGAATCTTTGTCACTGAGTTAAAATAATTTCCCCCTTTCTGGAGACTGAAAAGTTCCTACCTGTTGAAAGGAACATTATAACACAGATGTGTTAAGGCTGAATCTCCTGCTGTTGGAATAACTGCATAACATCAAAAGCTGTGCTATGTGTATCTCAAGTACAGGATGAAACTGGGGTTCCAGGAGGCAAATGTGAACTAAACCTTGCTCAGTTCTGTAGATGGTAATAAATATATAGGGCATACACAGTGAATACAAAAAACTGGGAGTCCTTGTGAATTTACACCTTTTAAACCTAAGTGGTCAATGAGTCCTGAAGAGGGAATTTCACCACTATGAAGAAGACAGCATGATGTTCATCTGCAAGCCATGGATTTCATCCCAGAACTTTCCTCCAGTATTTAAAGAATAATTCTTCCAAAGTATTTGAGTGAACTACTTATTCCATAGCACCCATACAGGTCCATATAAAATTAGATCGTTTGGAATAAAAATAAATAAATCACATTGTCAAAATGTAAATATGGATATATATAAAATAATAATTTCTGTAGCACTTTATTAAATTTGTGAAAGATTATTCCCTGAATTCCTTTATTTGGAGGTGAAAGTGATTGTTAGACCATCTATTCTCCAGCTCTTTTATATCACACTTCATTCGCTCTCACCACTTTACCCTTGAGCCCAGTGTTCTGTGTTTTTATTGGTGACATCACTATTGAAAAATGTAGTGTGCCTCATTACCCTAGTCTTTCCAGAATTGTTAGTTTATCTTTCATTTTTTTTGATGGTTTCTCACCTATCTAATTGAAAAATGTGGTCTCAGGGAGAGGTGAGGTTCTTGTGGGCATTTGGTTTTTATCTGATAATGTCAGTGGGGTCTAGTATGTCTGGTGGGGTCTAGTGTCATATTTGTTTGCACGTTGGAAGGCTTGGACCTCGGCACTTGCTTAGTATTTAAAGAGATGCATATTGGAAGGTACTACCTGTTATCCACTGTTTCATTCCTAACGTGACATAATCTTTCTTACTCTTTTGTGCCTCTGTGAAAGCATCAAAGCCCAGCAGTGATTTCTGTTACCTAGAGTTTGAAAATTATAATATTATATCAATATTCACATCTACTAGAAATATTTTCCTACTATTGTTTGGGGGTTTTTCTTTGAATGCCATCTAAAACGTGGTTATTCCATAATACTGGCCAGGGTATGGTGCTGACCCATTGCAACTTAGGAGGTTGCAATGGATCTTATGGTGAGATTTAATGGAACTTATATTTACTTGGGTCTGGGAGAGAGACTCAGAGATCAGATTTAGTTCCTTTGCCTATGTTAACGCCCTGGAACTGCTGCTAAACCAAGGCTGATGAGGCACAAATCTCAGCTAAATTACATTATGGATAATAAACAAACAAACTAAGAAATTATAAAGAATTGAAATTTTTTTTTGAGAGAAGCAGTAAGTTCAGAATCCAACCAGTACACTGAGTTTTAATTGCATATTTAATATTGTTTCTTTAAAAATGAGCAGTGCATGGCCTATTAAAATAATAATTAATAAAAGATTAAGTTAACAGCCTTAAGTATAATATTGCTGGAATCAGATCTTGAAACATAATTGTTAAAATCCTGTATCATCATTAGGGAGAACATGGTGTCGACAGATACAGCCATAGTGTACAGAGCTGATAAACACCAAACCATAGCTTTTAATCCATCTGACAGGTCGTATAGTAGAATCAATAAATGCCAGTGTCTTAAGAATTATTTTTAGGGTGTAGTGATTCCAGTTTGGTCATTTTCAACCCTCTCTGTGAAGTGCTATCTTGTTTAATATTTAGAGATTGTGTATTTTCTGCTGATCAAATAGAAACTGATGAGTACAGCTATTTCTGTGGTTTGTATTCAAAGAATATTAAAGTTTTTAGTTAGTTTCAATGGGCAGGTACTCAGCAGATATACAAGGTGACTTTTTCAGAATTGGCTTTCTTTTTATTTAATTTTACTCCTTTATTTATATCTGTATCTCTCTCAGCAGTCACCTTTCTGATTTATTGGAAAGATTCTGTAAAGTACAACACGCAATGTCTGAGCTATGTGCTTTTTTAAGTTCTTATATTTGATTTATAGACTGTAGGGAGTGTAAACTACACTGCTCTGCTTAATATCAAGAGCATGCGAGGCCCTGAAACAACAAGGGTGTTTATATTCTTCAAGTGTTGATGCCCAAGGAATGCCTCAAAGTGAGGTTTGTATTTATGACTTTCTGTTTTTTAAAATGGTGCAGCCAATCACAAGGAACTGGAAACTAACTTACATTGTTCTTCTCATACACTGAAAAGATATTCTGCATCCCAGAACCTTCTTGATGCAGGTGTGTTGAGTCACTGTGATCCAAAATACGACTGGATAATTTAAAAAAAGTGAAGGTATACTCTGTAGTACCTAAGGAACAGTCTATGTTTTGGCATAATATATTTTTAGCACCAAGTCAGACTGTTGATGTTGGAGAAAGGCACAATTTCACCTTATAGATTTTCTCCTGGTAGGAAAAAAAAATAGAATACTCCATATACTGCACATCATAGTTTTAAATGACTCGATTTCAAATTGATGAGTATTGTATTAAAATCAAATCCTAGTGATCTCTATGTAATATAGCAGACTGTCAGCTGTGCCCAGTGGGGTGCATCCCATCTTGGAAGTAAACTTCCCCTTTTGTCCTACAGTATATCAGCAGGGAAGGTTTTCCACACTCCCCGAAGTAAAAACACATTTATATAATTTTCTTGTGTTTGCACTCCTGCTGAAATGCCACAGAGCTCAATGCTCACCCTAATTGCTCTTTCACTTAAAATTCTCTTACCCTCCCACCAAAAAAACCCCAACCCTCTTCAAGTTTCTAAGAAGTGCCTCTTGGATGGATTTCTCTATTAAACCCCCCACATGTGATGTGATTTATGTAATATATAATATTTTTATATATCGAAAAAAGCTATTACCTTGCCTTGGGTGGGTGCAACCTTTTTTGTAATTTTCTCATGGTTTATATGTGAGGGTAACTGCAGTAAATCATGGCAACTCTTACACATTTAACCTGTCATGTTGACAGTGTTTAATTTATTATTCATTTTCAGTGCCTTCTGTAATAGAAAGAAAACCAAAACAGTGCATCAACCACAAATAAACCCTGTCAAGCAGTGAGCAAATTCCTTGTCAAGAAAGAATTTGTGATCCAGATATAGGAAGAAATTCTAATACCCCAAAGTTTCTAGCAGAACAGAGGGCTAGTCAATGTGAAGTGAATTGTAAGTGTGCAGAGAGGAGCCTGATCCAAATTTAATGAGGCTAAAAAATGCCTTTGTGATTGTTGAATTAGAGGATTCTGAACTATAATGTTAAATATGGGTTGGATCCAGAACTGAGAAGAGAAGCATTGTTATATTTACTTTTTACGTAGGTCTTAAAAATCCTTTATTTTCAACAGACAGAGTTAGAGAAAAGGCATTAAATTACCCCAGATAATCATCAGTTCTGGATCAAAGCAGTTAAATGCTTTTGGAAAGGACAAAGCTGAACTAGCGTTTTCCAAAATGTATCTGAAGGTAATTTTTTAACTTGGGGGTTGTTTCAGCCGTAATGAAATCTGTGTTGGCTCATCCATTAGATGAGACTTTTATTGGTGGATTTTTTAGCATCTAACCTTTCCATCTCTCACAGACAGCTGTCTTCTCTGTGTTATTTTCAGTTTCTAACAGGTCTTGTCTTGGTTTACAGCTACTCATTAAACAGATATTGCATGTGCATGTTTGCACACAGGTGGGACAGTGTTTGTACGTGTGTGACAGGACAGAGGATCTGTGTCACTAAAGCCACTGTAGCTGTGCCCTGAACAGCCACAGAGCCGGAGCAGATCACCTTGTGTAGTGACTCCTTTCCACTGGGAATCACCAAACTGCTGGGATATTGTCACTTCCTCTGCCCACCGCCCCCAGAAACACCTCCCTTCTCTCTTTTCCAATGCGAGCTCAAGAATGACTTTTCCCCCAGTTTTTCCAGGTTACTCCTGGGACTGTATCTTGCTAGTTGAGGTAGAAATGTTGCCTGCCAGCTGGAAACTGCTGGAAAGAGGGAGGCCTTTTATGGAAATGCTGACACAACTTTATCTATAGCATAGCAGTGCTATGCTATAGCACCATCTGTTTCCAATGAGATGGTTATTATCTTTTCTTGTCAAACTTATCACGATGAAAATATTTTGCTCTCTTCTTCAATATACAGGAGTGCAGTTACAGACATGATAAGAATGAGCTTTGTGAAGGGTGGTTTTCCCTTTTGATGCTATGCAGTTAAGATACCAATTTATGCATGTTTATTTCATTGCCAGAGGCTAAAAGTTATTTTCCCTTTATATTCTCCCAGTTCATCAGTTTTGGTAGTTCTTCAGAGAAACAACACAGAGGACCACACTTAGACATGCATCTCACTCTGCAGCTTTTAAAATTGCTACATATCCACTTGTTTAAAAAATGGTGCTGCAGGTGACTGTGCTGAGGGGCTCAGCACATGGGAGAGTCTGTCAGCGATGATGTCGATCCATGAACTTCAGTGCCACAGCACCTGTTCACACAGACTGAGGGGGAGCTCCTGTATGCCCACTTTGTGACAATTTGTCTGGTTTTCTCTCTTACTCATTTAATGCAGTTCTATCTGTTGTCTTTATCACGTGTAATATTAAGATGTTAAGGTAGATGTTAGGAGACCATGGGCCTTAAAGGATTTTGCTTTAAACTTTGAATAAGGCCCCAGTGAATAAAAGCAGAGAATTTGCTCATATGGTGTTGCCAGCTCTGTGCTGAAGGTATGCAAGAAATCTTGTGGGTGGTCTATGAGCACAAAATAAATGTGTTTTATTACATGCATCTAGTGTATGTTGCAACATTACTGAGAGCTTGAACTCTCGCATGAATTTTTGAAAAGAGCCAGGCAACAAAGCACTCTTCCAAGGAGATGTGCACTGGTGTGTCAGTGGCTCACTTTGAGATCGCTGCTTTCTCTAAGGCAGAAGTTACATGATACTTGGAGAAAGCTGGAAAGCTCCTTTTGAGTGCTGGGTGTTCCTCGAGGGTTTGGAAGGTCTGGGCACAGCACACAGGCATGACAATTCTGCCTGGTATGAGATACAGGGCTTGGTGTCACTGCAGAGAACACACTCTGGCCCATTGTCCACATCTTGCCTTGCTGTATGTGCAGATCAGCCGTGTGGCTCGTGCTCTGTAGCTGCACTGTTGGACACTCCTCCCTGAGAGTGTCACTTAAGCACTGGTGTGCATCTTTAAGGGCTGAAATGTTCACTTCTTAAGTCCTGCAGAGCATTTTATTTAAGAAAACTTATTTGATTATAACAACCCTTTGATGAATTCGATTCTGGGTATGACCCTACTAACCTGGTAGGATTAGTGATATTTAAAAAATAATGTAGTGATGATATATTTATCCTTATTTGCACAAAAGGTTGTTGAGAGTAGCTGCATGAGGCCATGTTAGCACAGGTCACTGGTGGAGAAGGAGTTAGTGAGGAAGGGCACTGGCAAGCCTGCATTTCTTCACTAGTGTGAGTAAATTTAGCGGTAGGACACTGCACTCAGGGAATTGTCATAGACCTCTAGTGCACTTTGTGGATTGATGCCAGCTATTTCTAGATCTCTGGGAATTGTGCTAGAACAGTGATAGATATCTATGTGAAAAACAGATGCCGAACAAGGGACTGAAAGTTAAAATCCTAAGCAGGTGTAAACTGGAGAGAATTCAGTCTAGTGATGGCTACTGATTTCTCAGAGTTGTGACTCTTTCACTCAGCTGCCAATGCAACACCATATTTCCAGTCTTCTTCTCCAAGTGTCAGAAATATGAGTGTCTTTGGTGGTGCTCTTGGTGACTTTAGTACTCTGAAGGAGCTAGAAGATTAGAGTTGGTTCAAAAGCTGTCTTAAGTCTGGAATATAACATCCCTAACTGATTAACTGAATTTCAGCAGGTGCTAATTTGGATGCAGATGTTCCAGTCTTGCTTTACACAGAAATGTGTAAATGGCAATAAAGCCTTCTCTGAAACGTCTTGAACATAACTACCTTACAGGCTTTGAAGAACCAGGATAATGATTTCACTTCTCTCCTTTGATCATAATAAGCATCAGACTTTACTATTATTACTGAGAGTGTGTTCAACATATTCAATACTTTGCTGAACTGGATTCCTATTTCTGAACAGATGGTAAAGGAATGGCAAATCCTTGCCTATTTGAGGTGTTGTGGATTACTTCTTGCTATGGAGTTGCTGATGCTTAAAAACTTTGATCAAGCAGTTCTTGAATGGGAAATGTCACTGTAAAGGTATCTTCTTGCTGTGACACTCAGGTGCAGAAGTAAAGGAAATGTATGTTTTTTTCCTTGGGGAAAGGGTTTCAGAGAAAAATTTGGGGTTTGAAGGAAGAAGATAAAGTGGAAGCATTTTTTTGGTTCAGAAAATGAAATTACATAGGAACCTAAAAAGATAGAAAATGAAGGTGCTTTTTGAGAAAAAGTTAAGACCTTGAAAGACTCAGACAAGCTTGTGATAAGCTGCAGTTTACCTGAACCAAGCAAAACATTATTTGAGCTTCTCCAGAGAGTGATCTGAAAAATATTGAAGGGATGTGGTGAATGGACTTGTATCATGATTGTATCCAAACTGCTGCTTCAGTCACAGAATATTTTTTTAATGCAAAACCTCAATAATTCCCCCAGGGCCTTAAAGTAAACCTTAATGTCCTGTATGAAAGTCCTAAATTGTAAGGTAAAGAGGTAATTGGACTGTTATTATTTGTTGCTTGCATTGCAGTCTTAAACAGTGTGTGAAAGATGTGATTGGGGATGTACCAAAAATAGTCACTTCTAGCAATCTGTTGCATTAGAGAGGAAAAAAACTACACTGACCGGTGTTTATAAGGAAATGATGCAATGCAGCATGAAATTTCAGTGCCTCTAAATGTAACACAGTAATAACTTGCGTGGGATTAAAGCCCTCTGACATTAATAGGTGTCTTTTGATGCTGGTGGCTCCATCCTCAAAGGCTTATAATTTAATAGCACTGAAGACTTAAGTGAAGAAAGGCATCCTTGGTTTTTCAGCTGGGTATGTGCTACGGTCATGTAATCGTGGAGATAGGTAAACCAGAACACACACTTTCACTGTTAAACCGAGTAGAAGGTGATGTGCAGGATTTCTGGCTCCCACCTGGTGATTTCCACTTCAAAGACCAAATCAGGTTTGGTCAGATTAGAGCCCAGTTTTATGTCAGGGTCCCCTATGTGCTTTATTCAGTTTTCTGAGTGCAGCGAAGGACCAAGTACTGATACCAGCAATGGGACATGGTCCCACTAGGTTGACCCACACACCCTGAATTGTTCCCTAAAAGTGATCTCAAGTCTAATGTCTAATCCCTTAAGCATGGGTGATTCTCTCAAGCACAGAGAGATTTTCATTCTTTTATAGAAATGCTGTTCATTTCCTTTTTATTTTTTATATTCCATACATTTACATGCATCTGATTGCAGCTCCTAACTCTGCTTTGAGAGTTAACTGATGCAACAAGACATCAGTATTTATAGTGCTTTGCTTTGGAAGAAAATGTTCTTGTAACTTGGATGCTGCCTCCTTGGGATTTTAAAGGCTTATCTCAAAGAAACAATAGTAGGATAAAATTAAAAAGATCTGAAAAATGATAAAGTAGTTTGGAAAGGAGGAACTGAGGGAAATACAAAGTAGATTAAGTTCAAAGCAAACAGTAGCTGGAGGTGATGACGGCTGGTTTGTTTTAAACTATGCATCCCCACTTGAATTTTAATTCATTCAAACCTTTTTAGTATGGACTATTTGCCTGGCAAAAGTTCATAGTGCTTCCTCCCTGAAGTATGGAAAGATATCCAATGAATAAGAGCAGGAGAGCCTGCAGAAAAGCCTTTCATTTCCTCTGTCCCAGAAACCATAATCCTGCAGGACAGCAAAGTAATGGCTGGTATGTGCCTTTTTAAATGACAATTATCAATGTTATGCATCTAAATGACAGGGTGGATAGGATTTCATCTTTGCTTTTTTTTTAAACATTTGGTGAGGACTTTTTGTGCTCATTTTTCATATGTAGGGACCAAGTATTGGGACAGCACTGAAGTACAAAATAGTAACAGTCCCCAGATGGGCAAAGATACCTCTAGTTCTTCTTTTACACTGGATTTTTCTTAAAAAGTTAATGTTGCCATTTCCCATTGTTGCATGAAGACAAAATAAGAACTGAGTTTTGTTTAAATGTCTTTCTTAATGAAGTTACGCAGCACTCTGAAAATGGAGTGAGGACATTCTTCCCCTGGCCTAGATTTATTCTTCCTCTAGCAGGATTTAAAGTATGTTGGGCTGCAACTGGGAGTCTACTTGAAGACATCCTGGAAGTTGCAGCATACAACCACCAGCCTGTGCTAGGGAGGGAGCTGCTTACAAATAGTTGGGTTTTCCCAAGCCAGCCTGGATGATTAGGGGCAACCTCGAAAAGGTCTCATGACTCAGAAATGATGAAAAAGAAGGAATTGGGTCAGGTCAATGAAAATGTTTTTCCTCAGCTTAACTTGGATGTTTTTTACAAGACTTCTATTGGTGTGAAGTTCTGTCTAGCAAATCCCAGTGCCTTTTTTTTTTTTTTGACTGAAATAGGTAATTTCAAACATCTTAGGAATGAAAAAAAAGGTTTTCAACTTACGTATTTAATAAAAGTACCCTCCTTGGTATTTGAGTAATGGAATGCTTTCCAACACCCCGCCCCCCTCCCCCCCCCATTGTAGAAAAATTCCAGACCAATGCTAAATGTCTTGCTTTTATATTCAGTCTCAAGGACTTTTTTATCCCAAACCTTTATTGAAATGAACTCAGCCCTACTTGCTTGTTACTTACTGACATTGTTACTTTCATGCACTGAAAGAAAGAAACTGCTTATTGTTCTTATATCTGTATGTAATAAGTTTCACTCTCTCTTGGGCATTTCAATCACTGTCTCTTGCTTATGTATGTGTGTGTGATTGCCTTCAGATTACGCCTATAAACCAGGCTGCTCCTTTATCCCCCTCCTCCCTGATGCTGTGCAGAAAGCAGCCAGCATGTCCCGAGGGCTGCCAAAGCCTGCTCCGTGTCATCTTGAAACCAGAAGCTGCTGACTGAGCTGTCTGAACTGTGGTAAAGGTAATGGTGGCAGAAAAGAAACAGAGGCTTTGTTCCTGAAATTTTTGCAGACTTTTTTCGCTTACCATTCTTCTTTTTTTGATTTCTCACAGGCCCAGAATTTCAGCAAATGAATAGCTTTGCTGTACAAACAGCATATTATGAGTATAGCTTTCCAGCAATACCTTCCTGCTCCACCCAAGCACTGGGTAGTTTTTGCTTCAGTTTGAAATGCTGAGCCTGTTGGAATGCAAGGATTTTTAATTATGGAATTGAATTTTCTCACTAATTACAAATGTTTATTTTTAGTTGAAACAGAGGGTGATATTAGCCAGCAAGGATACATTTAGGGGATTACACCAGTCCACTTTGCAAACCACAATGTAAAAAGCTTCGTGGCAAAGGCAGTGTGTAATGACAGGTTTCTACTGAACTTTCATGTGTTTAGCTTCAAAGAATGAGGGTGCTTGGGCAGCAGCAAGTGTTTCTCTTAGATGTAATAAGAAAAGACATTTTGTCTGAGTTTAAAAGAGCTAAATCTTACAAAACAAGGAAGGCAAACCAGTTATTTTGCAGTGCATTGTTATTTTACCAGTTAGACTCTTGAGTGTTGTAGCATATGTGAAACTGGAACAGAGAAACTTGTAAGATTTTGAATAGATGGATGTAGGGGAGAGCAGACAGAGTTAGGGGCTATTTAGTTAATTAATTTTCCCTTTGCCATTGAATTGGTTAAATCTGATGGCCTTCTACAATGAGATGATTGGCCTGGGGAACAAGTGAAGTCAATGGATGCTGTTTTCCTTTGGTCAGTAACACTTTTGATGCCATCTCAGTAGCATCCATAGGCAAATTGGGGAGTATTCAGTCCCATATTTAGTATAGGATTGAATGGCTGAATAACAAAGTGAATGAAAACCTGGCAGGACTGCTGAGTTCAAAGAGTAATGTGGCAGTTCAGAGTCCAGCTGGTGGGTAGATCACAGTGACATTCCTCAAGGATCATCAAGAAATGGTTATTTTAGAACCTGGCTGACACGGTGCAATCATGGCTTTTTCCTTGGGCAATAGGTTTCTCAGTGACTGGACAGCCAAAGCGGTTTCTTGGGAATCACCGATAGATTTACCATAGGAAGCCAACCGGACACAGTGGAAACTGTGTCATGATGGTACGGACACAGGAAGCAGCTGAGAGAATTTTCTTCACACACAAAATGTGTTATTTTTTCCTGGGGCACAGCAGACCAAGACTGGATTTTGGAAGGATGAAAATCAAGCATCCATGGGTTTCAGAAGAGTGAGCAAAGGTAGACCATAGAAGAATATTACATTTTCATTGTAATCTTGCTATTTTAGTCTTCAGTTTAAATATGTTAGGAGCAGGTCCTTATGTCCTGATCAGATTGGCTTAATTTGCAGTAGCAGTGGTTTGGACAGCATTCCCATTGTTGGGGCATGTTTGCTTCCAGAATGAAGCCTCTTACATTTTAGGAAATGTTCTAATTGCAGGTTTAATTTTGTTTCAATTTTAAAGACAATGCCTGTGTCAATCAACTTGTGAGTGTTCAGCAGTGCTGAGCCCAGGCCCTGCCACCACCGACTGAAATGCTCCTGCTACATGTTCTCTTTTTAAAGTCCTGGCCAAAGGAATATGATGTTTCTGTGGAACCAGCCTATCTTCATGCAAATGAAGTGATCCCACTTAAAAATGTCATCCCAGAGTCAAGAATGCAGTCCAACATTTTGCTTAGGAAAACAAATGATCTCTTGTCTCAAGCCTCTTTTGAAATAGTAAAATGTAATAATTGGCCATGATAAGCACTATATTTAGGCTTTTTCTGCACCGAGTCAGGAAGAAAGCTGTGGTACAGGCAGCAATTGCTGAACTGACTTTAACTGACTTGTGACAAAGTCCAAGCAGGGCACTTTTGGCCATGTGGGCTCCAGCAGAGACCAGGCACCCGCTACTGACTTTGACTTTGGACTGATTTGCTCCAACTGCTGAGATGTGCAATAGTGTTTTCTCAGGCATGCCCTGAATGCCTTCCCATTACAGTCTGTGCAGCCTCAGACATTTGGAAGTAATTTTATTTCCCACTGTATGCTTGAGGCTTGCCTGCTGTCATCTGAGAGCTTTTGTGTAACCACTGCTGGCAGATCAGGCTCTTCAAACTCTCTCCTTCGCCCTACTCTCCCTCAATGTGTCCAGCCATCCTACTTTTGAACCAAAGTAAAAACAGAGAAAAAGAAAGTGATATGTTTACATCTAACCTCCTTCGTGGGGTAACTCCAAGAGTTAGCTTAAGTAAGTGCTTTTGAAACAGGCAGATCCAAGATTGTGGCGTAACCAACAAGGAAGGTCCAGTCCAACCAATCTTTGAGCAAAGTGATGCTGCTTCACAACTTCCTGCCCTGTCTGGGATGTTTACAAGGGATGAGTCTTGTTCAGCAGCTTGGGAACAGTGAGGTTAAGATGCAGATGCATCATCGAATGCTCTTAGGGAATTGAACAGTATAATAAACACTGGATAGTGCTGTGGGATCAGCAAGACAATCCTTTTTACTGGAAGGGATCCCAGTGTATTCTGCCTTTGTATTCAGCGTGTGTTGGATCTTGTAATAAAAATATTTTTCTTGATTGTCCTGTGTTGGAAGTGAAATTCATCCATAAAAGGCAAGCAAAACTTCTGTTCTTACTGATGGAGATATAAATCCATGAATGTGAGAGCTGGAGAAGACCACCACCAACCCAAATATAGGGTAGTATTGATTCCATCCAGTTAAGGGAGCAGTGGAGAAGCAGTTGTATACTTCTGATATTAATTTAAAATTAATTTGGAGGATGTTTAACTGTATCCTAAGCACAATTTTTCCTATTCAGTTTTCCCTATTCAGCAAAATTTGACATCATGATGCTGAATGGAAGAAACATTTATGTATTTTGGCACAATTTTCTGGAAGAAAAAGCCTTCAGTTGCCAGGTCACACTCAGAGCCCTTTACCTGAGAAATGACCTCTTCTCCTGAGTCAGGGTATATTGTTCAGCTGTTCTTTTTTGCCTCTGGCCTGGTGTTTAGAGCTTGGGGCCTGAGTTTTCCTGGTTGATGAATCTCAGAGGGTAAACTCCCTTCCCTTAGTGCCAGCCAGAAGCAACTGGCCAGATGCAAAGTGTATGTCTTAAGTAAGCCTTTCATGAACTGCCACAGCAATTTCAGCAATTAATTAAGTGTCTGCTTGGGAGCTGACTTGCACCTTGATACTTTGCTGTTGTTATTCATGCTTAAAGTCATTTGTGGACTCTGCAGGAAAACCAGTTGAGTCTGTAATTTCCTGGTCCTGAAATACATGTTTTAAAATTATCTACATAATTTTAAAGAACACCCTGGGACTTTTCTGCGTCTGGAGCAATGCACAAAGAGTTGCAGCTCCTTGTCTAGAGTTGACCACCTCAATCGTGTTGAAGCTCATTTGGACTTACGAGCATTCACCACCTTTTAATCTGTGGAATGCTTTCAAAAAATCAATTTTGTCAACTTTGCAAATTACTCCCTAGGATTTTTTTTTAAAGCAGGAACTCTGCAGGATGGATTAAAAAACCCCAGCTCTTCTCCTAAGAAAAAAATTCTGATGAAACCTGGTGTCCTACAGGTCTATGGTTTAAACTGTGTGCATTCCCAAAAGTATGATGAAAGGATTTGTTATTATCCACTTGTTTTACAAAGGAGCATTGGTAGGGCACTAACTTGGAACTCCCTTCTCTTCCTAACTGTGTATGTGCACAAAATTGTCAAAATTGTGCATCAGTTCAATGTTTTGTCAGTCAGGAATTCCATGTTCATGCTCATGTGTGCAACTGTAAAGTACTTATGTGAATTCTGTGTGTTAATCATTATTAACAAGAATTGTTTCTGTGTAACAAATGCAAAATAGGTTTTGTATTTGTCAGCACTCCCAAAAACTGATTTTCAAAATAATTGGTGTTTACATTATAATTTGCAAGGTACAATAATTTGAATAATACTTTATTTAGTTCAACTCCAAAAACAGTTACCAAAAGATAAACAAAACAGGCAGTCTGATTCTTATTGGGGTAAATGAGAGGCTTTTTCCCATTTATTTAATGGGAGCTGGATCAAGCCCTGTATTTGTTGTGGCAGGCTGACAGTCAAACATTATCAACACCAGGCTCCTCTTGTCCCTGTCTTGGCAGTCTGTGCACATGCACAACAGTACATGTGCAAAATGGTTGTTAGCACATATCATCTTTCACTTTGATTTACCTCTGCTTTGTGAGGCAGCAGGATTTAATTTTGTAATTCATATCTTGAAGCTCTGATTTTCATATTCTAGGTTTTCTATGCTTAAAACCCACTGTATCTGTGTAAGCTTATATTTCTCTGTGCTTTTCATGAGCTAATGTGAGGATGACAAAGGGAGAATGAGATGAGCCCTGTAGAAGTTGCTTCATTTCTAGCACTTTTTCATTAAACCCCATACCTCTTCTGTTCCAGTCTTTTTATGTTAAGCAATGCAAGAGCATTGGGATTTGGTTAGTGTGCATCATGAAGTTCCTCTTTACAGAAGAAAGCCTAAAACTGGCAGACTGTGCTTTCAGTACCAGTCATCATCTTTTCTGCCTTTGTTAGACTATGTTCTGTATCTCTCCAGGTCTGTCAGCCTTTGGGCTCCTTTAATGAGCATGTTGGTAGGACTAATAAAATCACGATGAAATGGAGCTGCTTTGATGTCAAATCCTTTTCTTTCCTTTACCATTTCTTCTATGAACCAAGGTTGTTCATGTCTGCAGAAAACCTTTCTATCTGCACATTTTACTCAGGCCATTTCACTCAGGCCATTTCTTTCCCCAGGTAGGGCACTGAGAGATGTATTTTCTTCCATCATATACCTGCCATCACCTCAGCTGAGGTAATGGTGGTTGACTTCTGCTTTTTCTGGTGTCATTTTCCTTCTTTCTTTCTTTCTCTTCTACCTGGTTCCATGCCCAGGCCTTACTTTCCTTTTTCATATGCAAGATGCGAACCAGAAGTGAATGAAAGCAATATGGGCACAGTAATATGAAGTAAGTAATTTTAAACAGCAAACAAAGCAGCACCAAATTTCCAGGTGTTGCTTTCAAAACACTGCATATCTGGCAGTGAAAAGTTGAAATGGTTTCATATGTTGTCTTTACACTTGTCCTGTTGTAGGCTTGTTGAGGAGTGGAATTAGCCTTGAGAGAGATTTACTTGAAAGGCAAACAGGCTCAGAACAAGCTGCCCAAAGCAGGGTGTGCCTTACACGCCTTTCTGTGCTCAAAATCGTTTGCCACTTGGTTGTGATGACTGATGGACGTTGACAGCCATCTAGTGGCTGGTATCATGTCCCCTGCCCCTCTCATCCCCCCAGAAATTAGTAGTTTCAGTGTTGACACTAGACTGGACCTGGGTATGTCAGTGCATGATGTGATTTTTACTTCCAAGCTGTTACTATGCAGTCTCAGAGTGTGATGATCTAGAACATTAGTTATAGCTGGCTATTTGACTTCTAATAAATTAATTTCTTTAAATTAAAACTGATACTCCAACACATCAATATGTAGCATAAAAAAAAATTGTGTTGTACTTACTGTGCATTTCATTGAAATCTTTCTGAAGGTTGGTTGTGCAAGCTGATGGTTGAACGAGCCCTTTAATATATCTTTGGGTATTTCTCCTTCCCTTTTATATTTGCAGACTGCTTGGAAACTCAGTTTCTCCAGCTTCAATGGATTGGCAGTCCTTTAGGGTCTTTAGTCAGGTCCAATACTAATTAGAGTTGTACTTTTTTGGGGAAGAAAGGAATGGGTTAATGGGCTAGCAGATTCTTTTGCCACATTAAGAATTTTCAAAGCTGTTTCTGAAGCCATTCAACACATTGTTTTACAACTGCAGGGGTAGAAAGAACATGTGAGACATAAAGAATTTGTAAATTGGTTCCTGTAATTAAAACAAACTCGAAAATTTCCAAGCCAGAGAGGAAATGGTAGAGCGATTTCCTTTGCTGCCTTTGCCGGTCTGGGTGTAGCTGGATAACATATCAGCAGTTCAGGCCTGAGAGTAAAACGTCAAAATGTGCTAGAGAAATGAGTTGGCTTTGAAACAGCTGCTCTTTTCAGGTTACTGTCTCAGGGTAATGCAGTCACAGCACAAAGGAAAACTAGAAGCACCAAAGATAATCATGGAATCATGGAATCATAGGATATACTGACTTTGCAGGGACTCATCAGGATCAAGTCCAACTCCTAAAGCTGGACAATCAAGAGATGCAAAAGTGTGTTTTCTGGCAGTATTATGAGGTACGGGTTTTTTGGTGCTTTGTTGTTTGTTGGTTGGTATTGGTTTGTGGGAATTTTTTTTTTGTTTGCTTTTTTCATGGGTGTATCTGCAATCTGATAGAGAAGCAGACTTCTTAGTACTCTTCCAGAAGCTGGTATGTGCTTTTCCCCCTGCCTTTGTCTGCCTCTTTCCCAGCTGCTGAGCGGGACTCAGGCAGAAGCCAGTCACCATCTGGCTCAGCTCTGATTTGCCAAAGCAGTTGCTATGCGGTTTATTTGAAGTTATGACAGAATGCTGACTTTGGGCTCAATAACTTAGATATTTCATTTATGCAAACTGCTGCTCTTTTGAACAGCACAACGAGTTCTGAGGGTGATATGTTAAAGAAGACATAGACCATATGCCAGACATCTGGGGGAAAAAGGCTAAGTATGTCAGACAGCGCGTGATGTCATGCTCACAAGGGAGAAGTAGGAAGAGTGCTTTCCAAAATGTGATCTGCAGCTTGGAAAATGATTCTCGCAGTGTCAGAAATGGACTGTACGGTGCACTTGGTTGATGTCTTTACTTCACACTGAAAACATTTCCTCCTGAGCTTCTGCAGCACCTCTGCGAGTCATTTTGTCAGTGGGTGTGAGAAGGCGATTGAAGAGGAGCTGATCTGATGAAAATTGCAATTTGAGTTTCTGTTAGAAAGCTCCACAAGTTGGTGATGGCAGGCAACAGTTAATGACACATCTGCTCCATTTCCCTGGGCTTTGACATTGATGGAGTAACTGGACTTGAGTTGAGGCATGAAACTGAAATTCCAAAGCTGTTCATATTTATTACTTTGTAATTTTCTGTTTACATCTGGTTTAAATTAGGGCAGAAATGTATAGAATAGTGAAACTGTCGTTGTGCTTACAACTGTGAATTTTTACACTAATAACAGATTTTCTTAAAAAAACCCACAAGCATTGTGGTCTTTGACTAGGGGAATGTGTCAAATATATATATATATATATTTATATATATATATATATAATTGACCCTACTCACAGTCTTGTGTCAGTTAGAAATTAGTCTTGCTGGGGAATTTTCAGTAATGGATTGTCCAGTTTCAAAGACATTTGTGATAGGACAGTTTCTGTGATCAGATGAATTTCCCACCCAGATAAGATTAATCTTCTGTGCAGCATGTCAGGGGCCAGAAGAAAGTTTTGGACTGTGAGTGACAGCTTCGCTGTGTGTGACTCCCAGAGTGTCTTGGCACTGGGATTCTTGGTTTGCAAGTTGTGACACATTGTCTAGGGACAGCCTGGGGACAGTTCATTGGTTTCGTGGTCCCTTGCATTCCTTTAGAGCATGAAAGAGTCATGACAAAGTGAAAAAATCTGCTTTTGTTGCTAGGGCATTCTGTACAACATTTGATACACAAGGAAAAATTTCCACTTGATTTTTGAATTCTTTCTCAGAGAAAAATAGAGAAGATACTGAGATATACTCACCTCATAATTTTAAAGAAAATAAAAATTGAGATATTTAGAGTATTTGCCTACTGAGTAGAAAGAAAAGAAAGACATAGACTTAAGTAGGGACAGTAAGAACAGTACCCCGACAGATGGTTATGTCCCTTTAGCTGCTGCCTCAGTCAGATGGTGAAATTTCTGAAATTTCTAAGTTGTAAATTCAACCCAGAGAAGTTGTTTCACTTTCGTGACGGTAGATTGCTTGTAGAGGAGAGAATAAAAACTATAGTGAATGGTTTTCTAAATAGTAAGAAATTTCTAATTAGTAGGAAATTAATTCTAAATTTGAATTCTAGGAAAAGAAAGAAAATTAATAGTAGTGAGACAAGAAAGAAAGTAAACCTTCTATAATGGAATGGGTTAGGTTAAAAATGACATAATCAGCTTCAATAACAAAGCATGATCTCCATAGAAATGTGTGAATATGCACATAGGTAAGATGTATGCATATAGTCAGTCCATGCTGGGGACATAAATAGTGACATAGGATCATCTTTCATATATAAGCAAAATATTTAAGAGATATTTTGTATGTAGTTAATATATATCCATAGCAATATTTTATGTATGTGCTGGGGTAATCATGTAGGTCCAGACCAGCTGGATTATAAACACTGAGTAATTTGAGGAGTCTCTTATTGCTCAGCTGGAGACACTGCAACAAGTACCCTTGCAGTGGGTGCTGCTGTGCCATGGGACTCTGGCTGACTGTCCTGTTTGCAAGACTTGATTCTCCATTCCTTTACAGCACTAAATAAACCCTGCCCTAAAAATGAGGTGGTGTTTTTTCTTTTGTTCAACCACTGCCCTGTCTGTTCAGCACTGTCCCAGGTCAGGCTGTACAGGCCACCAGCAGGGCACAGGCAAGAGTCTCACTGGGTCTTCTCCTTGGCCAGACTTCTCCAGCACCCTGTGCTCAGCAGTGACACAGAGCAGGGAGTGAGCAGGAGTTCCTCAGGGCAGAGTTAGTACCCCACTGAACAGAGTAGCATCCAAAGACCTTTGAGGCAAGGTTCATTTATTACTGTAGGGGGACTGTGCCCTCCATGATGACTTTTTTCACTTCTTTCTGACCAAGGAATAAGGTGGTAAAATAAGAAACACTTATTGGATGACTGATATTTGAAAGTCCTTAGTATGAGCTTCAGCTGTGCTGGTGGCCTGTTTTCTCTGTGTTTGTGATGCTGCTTCTCATCTCCAGATGTGCTCTTCCCTTGTCCAGTCCTACTCCTTCCAATCCATGGTTGGAAATTGTGTGATATATTCTCTCTCCTGTCGCAGGAGAAGATGTTGAAGAAATAGCCTGCACTCAGAATGGACAGATGTACCTGAACAGGGATATTTGGAAGCCCTCACCATGCCAAATCTGCGTCTGTGACAACGGAGCAATTCTGTGCGATGAAATCCAGTGCCAAGACCTGCTGGAGTGTGAGAACCCACAGGTGCCCCCGGGAGAGTGCTGTCCTGTGTGCCCCCACACAGCACGTGACTTTGACCCCACCATTGGTAAGACCACTTTCTAGTTTGTTTTTTTTTTTTTTGAAAGGAATGACAGCCCACAAAACTAGGAAACGTCATTATCTTGAAGTTTCTGATGGTATTTCTGTGGTGAAAGTTTAAATCTGACAGTAGCAGGTACTTGACAGTTACCTTCCCTCTTGGGTTGCACTGGAGCTGACTCTGGAAGCAGTTTTCTGTAGTGTCTGTATCTGATATAAGTCCAAATGGTTTTACAGCTAAAAAGTTGATCTGAATTCCATCCTGATATTCCAAGGAGGCTGAATTCTGGCTTCTTTTTGTGGTTCACCTGAAACTGAATGATAAATATATTGAGATAAACCTATATTGTATACATAACTATAAACAATAAAATAGGTGTATTCTTGAATGAAATGCTCAATTCAGTGGCCCTCTAATAGATGAATAAATGTAAACAGTGTAAAGTGTTTCCCCAAAGTGAAAACATGGATCCTTTTGTGAGACATAAAAATAAAATGATTGTGAAGTATTACTGATCCCCTCTTTGCATCCTGTCTGTTATATGCCTTAAATATATGTTCTTTCCAGTCCATTTCTTCTTCCTGAAGAGACTTGGATAAAACAATCATCCCTAAATTTTCCTAAAAGTAAATTTCTTACCTTGCAATTAATGCTATGTAATACCATGTATTGAATTATTAGAACTTCATTCTATATATAATAATATATTTCTTCAGGAGATATAATTGCTGTTGATTAGCTCAATATAGAACAAAGTAGTGATAAAGACTAGTGATAAAGAAGGGACTTGTGTAATTGGACAGTAAGGCAAGATGTGGTGAGCTTTATTAAATAGCTTGTGCATCCTGCTGTGTTTTGGGAGGCATTAGGCCAACACCAACAGGGTACACCCAACAAATATAAAAGCAGTATGGATAATTCCAGAATTCCTCATCGGTATTCAAGATAATGATAAAATATTCCTCTGGAGGATTTTTGTGGGCATGAGTGTGGCTATGTGGCTCTGAATGCAGACACATGATACTGCAGGTGCTTTTCAAACAAGAAAAGGTCAAAAATCCCTCTGTCACCTCTGTCAGCATATTTTGAAAAATACAATGAAATATATTATGGATCCAGCACCATTGCTTGTATTGGAGACAGTCATAAAGCTTCTTTTGACTTCACTGTCAATCATTTGTCAGCATATGAAAATTCTCCCCAAAATACTCTGCTTTCCCAACATGTTTTTTGTTATTCTGTGCAATGAGGAAAAAGGCTGAGAATCAGGGGACATCATTGCAAATTGTTCTGATTCCTCCCACCTGAACAAGGGAGTATCTGTCTCCCTGGGAACTTCTCCAGCTGTGGGCAATACACCATCTTCTGTGCATCCAGGGTCAGGGATGGCTCTACCTGCAACACCTTCTCTCAGCCCTTACTGTGTCTCTCAGAGTAAAAACATTAATTTCCTCTTTTCTTCTTTTGTCCTTTTTTCATAGGTAGAGGAAGAAAGGTAAGATTTCCTTGATTTCCTTCACTTTATTTTTTTTTCTTTGTAAATGTATTTGAACTGTTGAAAGACTCTTGAATCTCCGTGGAGCACATCACAAAAGATATATATAAGCTTTGTTAAAAACACTTAATTCTTTCCCTTGGTTTCCTTCGGTGGCTAGGGAGCTGTAGTCAACATGGAAAAAATGTTGGGATGCAGGCAAAAATCCTGATCTTTATATAGAGTATCCCCTGGCTGAAAATCCCTGCTGTCCACATCAAAGGAATTGCAGTTTGAGTAGTTTGGGAGTTGCACTTCTAGCAGTGCCACAGAGTGAGGGAAGGACCAGGAGGTCATTAGATGCTGAAGTATTAAAGCCTGCAGCTGTTTTTTGTGCTGAGGCTGAGCTGCCCAGTGGGCAGTAGGACCATGTGTTCCTGCCCAGAGCCACGGGTCTATGGGCAGCATCTCTCATCATATGCAATTAAACAAAGAGAAGATCTGTTCTTACAAAAGGAGTTAAAATGCATTCTGATAAGTACCTTCTAAGATAGTAAGGAAGAACAAGAAATCATTGAAATATTTTTGAGGTGATCAGTTATATACACTCACTAAAACGGAGTGCCCGCCAAGCAGAAGTAGTTTGTGGAAATAAATGGACTGTAACCACCTTAATGTTACTTGATAAACAAGGCAGGAATGTTTTATCTTTGCAAAGTCCTCTTTTCTTTTTATTTCTTAAAAAGCCAGTTGCCACCAATAGGTCTAAACCCAGTGATTTGATGTAACATGTCATCATTGTCAACACGCTCAGCTCAAAGAAAGTCAATTGGCAAATGCTCTTGTCCTTCACTGTGAAGCTGTGCAGTGTCATTCTGTCCCTAGGCTGCAGATGGATTTTCATGTCTGTAGATTTAATGATACAAATTCTAATTTAATATATTGAAGAAATGGAATCCGAATGCTGCTTTGGGCTCTGCATTTTATATGAGCCAAATCATCCAACAACAGCTTCTACGTCTTTTCTAGCACTTTGTACCACTTCTAGCACAAAAGCTTCATGATATATTTTTAGTCTGATTATTCTTTCAGATAATATGCTATGCTGCTAGAGAAAGTGTTAATTTATACCCTTCATTTAATCAGTGTCCATAGTCATTAAAATCATGTTTGCCACAGGTACTTTAATTTAGTCTGGTTGTATCCTTAGAGAAGCCTTAGCTTTTGTCACAGGGATGGCATTGATGAAATTGGTGTATTGTTAGTTGTGCTTGCACATCTGTTCTGCCATCTGATATTTTTGTATCTTTGTCCTACAGGGACAAAAAGGGGAACCTGGAATAGTGCCTCCTGTAAGTCTTTTTTTTTCTTCATGTATCAGCGCACCCTGGAAATGTACATTTTAGTGCTTTAAAGCAGAATTGCAGTACTGAAGGAAGTCAATACTACAAGAGTGTCCTGCCTAGGCATAAAAGGAATGGAATGAAGTACACAGTTTTACTATGTAACATTAGAATTTCGTGTTAACTGCATTTTGGGAAAAGTTCTTATTGAGTTAAAGTTGCCATAATCCTTATATTTAGATTTTCCTGAAGGTATAATGGTAAATTAATATCACTATCTGGTGTGAAGACAAATGGATTTTAAAAATTGAGAACTTGAGCCTAAATCATTGTAATTCACTTATTTAATATTTTTGTTTTTTAAGAATAACAGTGATACTTC
The DNA here is from genome assembly GCA_035047865.1 of Dendrocincla tyrannina. Lineage (NCBI taxonomy): Eukaryota > Metazoa > Chordata > Aves > Passeriformes > Dendrocolaptidae > Dendrocincla > Dendrocincla tyrannina. The sequence continues at coordinate 31,873,618 of JAWWMP010000171.1, forward strand.
CAAGATTTTGTTCATATTGCTTAAAAAAAGACTCAAAACTGTAAACCAATAACCAGTGGAATTATTATTTATTTTTAAAAAATTTTTCTCCCCCCTAAAAAGCCTTATAATTTGCCTGATACTTTAATTTCCTCTCTTGTTATTTTCTTTCCAATAACTAATTTTCTGTAGGATAGTCATGACAAATACAGCCATAATGTTGAGTGGTAACTGTAAATTTGTATTGCCTGCTTTAGGTTTCAGGAATACGAGGCCGGCCGGGACCAGCCGTGAGTACTTTTGGATGTCCTGTTTCTCTGACTGTGGCATTTGCCACTTTCTGCCATTCCTGTTTCCTCTTGTGGGGGTGATGTAAGGGAGGACTTTTCCATTTCTGTAGTGGGTATTGTCTGCACAGCCACTGGGTTTGAGGAGAAGATGATGGGATGTTTTCCCTAAGCTCAGGCCAGCCCATCCTAAGTGAATGGAATTGTGCTTGGAGCACATGCATGCCTGAGTGCCTTTGTGCCAGGTGGATGCAGGGAATGCATCTCCAGTGGGAATGTGGCAGGAGAAGAAGGAGCTGCAGAATGGTCCCCGGCTGTGGCTGTGCAGAGCAGCTCTGTACCAGCAGGAAGGGTGTCTCAGACCCTACAGCTGCACATGGAGAGCCTCCAGCATTCAGAAAGCCTTTGCTGGATTAACCTGTGGAGCACATGAGAGATGAAACCATTTTGTAGATCTCTGCATCCTGGTTCTGCTCCCTTCAGGCAATGTACAATTGAGAAGAAACAATTAGAAACCTGTTTTCTTTATGATGATGTGGAAAAAAACCCCCACAAATTATTTTTTAGATAAGCACTGCATTTTATAGTTTCAGGGCTTTATTAATCATTAGCTAGTTTAAATGGTGCTTAATATTTCTGATCTTTCTTTTAGGGACCTCCAGGCTCACAAGGTCCACGAGGAGAACGAGGACCAAAGGGAAGACCTGTAAGTTATTAAACATCTCAGAAATAAAGTACTTGAACTAACCTCAAAAGATCAGATGTCTTTAAACTGTCTCTATGTCTTCTAGAGTTACCAAAACTGTTGTCTAATTTTCCAGGAATCAAGTAACAAACAGAAAAAGATTTATATTTCATCATTCCTTGGGTAGATTGAAACGTGAATATTTTGAGAGAATTGACAGAGGTTTAGCAGTATTTCCACTAGAAGCAATACGTTCTCAACAAACACTCCCAGACTGAACTGGAACATCACGTTCCCTTGTTTCAGAACTTGCTGACTCTTTGCTGGTGACTACTGTGCAGCAGAAGCAGCGTGAGCTGTGTGGCCCAGAGCATTTCAGAAAAGACAGAGCTCAGGAAGTTAGCAGGAGTTAAGATGTGACTACATTTGTTGGAATGCTGGTGAATAATATAATCAGGATTGCTCAGTGGAAATAAAGACTTCATAAGGGAATTTTAGTGTCTGCATGTGGAGAACCACAGAAAGGCCAAAGAGGAGTGCTGAAAATACCCAAGATGACATGTTCCTTTTTTTTTTGAAAAAGCTAGGGCAAACAGAAGAAGCTGCTAAAGTAGATTTTAGAGTCGTATCATTGTAATTTCAGTGTGGATATTTTCCTATCCCTTGGGAGTGAGCAAGCCAATGCTGAGGTTAGGCACAGGCCTAAAACAGACTCTTGAGCTGTTCTTCCAGTTTGTGCCTGTTGTCTGTAGATGGTAATGACATTTCTAAAGCAGTGGAGTGAGAGTGCAGCCTCTTTGAGATGATTGCCAAGCCACTGCTGCTCTTTAGATCACCATAAGACATTTGTCTGAAGAATGAATATCAAGATGCTTAAAAGAAGTCTGGGAGTAATTGTGAAATCTTGTGTGCAGAGGAACTGGGGCTGTTTTCTGAATCAGACTGTGTCTGAAGTGCTTTCCTAATGTGCAGTATTGTCAGTGAGATACTAAATAATTTCTTACTCCCTGCCAAGCATCCCTTGCATGTCTCTACAGAGTGGTGACTACACTACAAGCACCAAGAGGCTGTAAATGGTTTTGAGTTCCTGTGACACAGGTTATTATTCTACTTTCAAGGAATATCAAGGGACTGAGAGGCAGACTGCTCCCTTGGAAATGTTACCTCAAAGATTCCAGTGAGCCATATGTGTGTCAGAGAGTGAGTCTGAGACCAGAGAGCTCTGCTGTTAAGTACAGAGTGACTGCTATGCAAGCATTCTTATTTCTACTTGCGGGAAAGAAATGTTAGTTCACACCTGCAGTTTATATTATGAAACCCCCTCATGGAGCAGGTAACCTTGTACAGTACAGACTGCCTCTATAAAATCCATCTGGGTAAATACATTACTGACCAGGGATGTTACTAAAGCACTATACATTTCAAGCTGTTTGTTTGTGTCTTCAGGTTATTATTTTTTTTTGTTCTTTAAATGGCTCCTGCTGACTAGTGAGCAGAAGGAACTCAACCTGGCTGTCGATCTCTGTCTTTTACAAAAGCAGGACCCTTGGAATGTACAATGAATTCATATTTTTTACATCAAACGCTTTGCTAGTGTAAAAATACGAGACAGCAAGGAAATAGCATGTCTGCCTTTGCAAAATGCTTCTGGGGAGGGTGGGTTTTGGAGCATAACATTTGAGGTGTTTACAAATGATCTTTTGAAGAGAGGAAATAAACTTGGGCACCCTCGGAACCATTCATATGTATTTTCCATATGGATTTAAACTCGATTGTAAATGTAATAGCACTTTAAATAGATCGAAGTTTGAGAGAGTTCTACCACGAGCTGCATTTCGCTTTTATTCCATTAAAAAATCCCCGTCGATATTTCCTGACCAGCAGCGGGGCCAGAATGAGGAGTTGTGTGTTTAAACGATGCCACCTCGTGGCATTTGGGAGAATGTAGTTTCTTTTTTTTTTTTTTTTCCTTTGGTTTTGTTTGTTTGTTTGTTTTTGTTTTTTTTTTTTTTTTAAACCTCACTGACCCTGAGCTGATGAAAGAAAATGAAGCAATTTTTTTATATACATATAAGTAGGTAAAGAACATATGAAAGTTATAATCAAGATTTTATTAAAAAGCACATTAGTTATATGCCACTGGGGAGTTGTTGCCTACAAACATCCTTCTCTTGAAGCAGGTTGATTTTTGGTGAATAAAAAGTAGGTGCTTTTCTAAAAAGAAATGGAAAAAGGACCATTTTCTTGATTAGATTTTGTTAAGGTGTCTTTTTTGGATATTGAAAATCATCTTGCAGGCAACTGTGGATTTTCTTTTCTCTAATGCTTAGCTTTGTTTCTGAGAACAAACAAAATAAGGTAACTAATTCTTTTTCTCCTTTGAAAAGTAAGCACTTTTAGGTTTGGCAGTGTGTGCATGTTTTTATAAAAGAGATACTAAATAATAAAGTTTTTCACTAGAACCTTCCCTTTCCATGCAACATGCACAAATCTTCTCATTTGTTTCAGACTACCATCTATTCACAACTCATTCTGCAGTCCATACTAGTTCAAACCATATTAGTTCAGCCATAAATTCCTTGGGAATGTGTTGCAGACACAGTCCTCATCTCATGGAAATACAGGCAGTCTGTCTGATTATTAATTGTGTCTGTAAAGATGACTCACTGAGCCAGGCTCCTAAAGTTTTATATTTAAGGATCCTTAAAATAGAAGAGCTCATTATATAGTATGAAACTTTTCTTCGCCATAGTCAAGCATTTTATTCTAATGAAAGAATTCAGTAGTGACAAGCACTTTAACATATTTATTTATGAATGAAGTATGTCTTCATTGGCCCTGTTACTATTAATTTTGTTCCACTAATGTTTTATTAGCTGCTTCTGTATTTAATTTTAATTCTTACATGAATTAAAATGAATGCAGTTTAGGAAGTGAGAGTGGGTGATCAAAATGAGAACCACAGGATGGGCTCCTAGCCTGTTCTGCAAATATTAGCTCAAGATAATGTTGACACCAGATAACTTACTCTGCATTTTTGGCATTGTAACTGTGCTGAGAATTCATCAATGGTATGAGCTGTCTAAACCATTCATGATGCCAGTAGGCTGTAAAAATCCATCATTACTCTGGAGTTTCCTCAGTGTGTGTATGCATGTGCACTAATCTGAGCTGTATGTAAAGTAAATTCACTTTATTCTATATTGTGTGCAATGCCAAATAGCATTTCAGGAATAGTATGATCTAGTATGGAATGACAGGAAGCCTGGCTTTCTAAAAAAGCCTGTGATAGAAATTACTGCAGCTTACTTATATGTTGGATTCATAATTCATTTTAGCTGATACTTCTGATCTGAAGGTAGGAACAGGTCTTGAGGGACATTGTTTGAAGATCTTTCTTTAGAAACACAGGTTTATCACAATGAGGCAGCTGTTTGCCAGTTACTGTGATGTCAGTGAACACCTTTGCACACTTGGAATTTCTGATTTTCTCTCTAGGGTCCTCGTGGTCCTCCAGGGATTGATGGTGAACCTGGTATCCCTGGCCAGCCTGGTGACCCTGGTCCTCCAGGGCATCCCACTCACCCAGGACCAGATGGAATAAGCAGGGTAAGTTTTACACTTGCTTAAGGAGAAAGTGGGGTGAGTGTGGATCATACCCACATGATGGAGATAGTAACTGCCCCTTGGTCCAGTGAACATGGAATGCCATCCCTGCAGTTCCCACCTCCCAGTCACGAGGGGCAGCAACTTCTGACACTGCGAGTTCTGCCAAAAACTGGGACAAGGTGAACATGAGAAACCTCAGAAAGAACACCCCTTTCAAAGTGGGTTTGAGGATCTAGAAAAGCCAAACTGCCCAAATCTGAAACTATCACTAAGGTTCTGTTAAGTCCAGCTAATTTAAAGCCAAGGGATCTGAGAAATATTACAGGGAAACTAGTGCACCAAATTAGGAATATAGAAAAGAGGAAAATAACATGAATTATAAGTAACAAAATAACTAGTGAGAGAAATGAAAATGTGATTGGTTATGCTTCTTGCTGAAATTATTCAAGCCAACACTGAGAAGATGTAAGTAGGAATTTTGTTTGTAAAAGGCAATGCTAATCAGCAATAGATGCTGACAAGGTGTTCTGTGAGGCTTCCTTTTCTTCCCCTTCTTCTATTGGACACTAATTATGATGGCTAATTAAATACATATGTGAAATTCTCAAGTATATTGTTACACATTTATTGCAATTTGGAAGATACGTGTTTTGATTTCTCACTCCAGTGGTCCAGTGATGTTACTCACAAAAGGTAGAGTTACACTGACAAAAATCTGAAATATTCATGTTAGGCCAATGGCTTGCAACCTTGGGCAGCCTTTCATGACTTAACCACATCTCCAAATGGTCCTGAATCCAGCAGATTCATCCCAAGTAAATATCTTCAGCAGACAGGAATCTCTTAGAATCACAACATGATGGGAGTTAGGCCATTACCCTACAGGAAATACAGAAGAATAGGTGTGGCCAGAGATCTAACACATTTTTTGTGTGTATTCCTGTCTCTGAAGTCAAACAACCTACAGCCTCGTGGAAAGCGTGTTTGGAGACCAATCTGATGAGGAACAAAGAGTAAATCTTAGAAGACTTGAATCTACCTTGGATCTGTTGCTGGTTCTCAGCCACTGAATGCTCTGGCCTGCCATCAGTGAGGATCTGGCTCTGAGTGAAGCAAAATAAAACTCCTGATTTCAGCTGAGTAGGGCACTGAAGTTTCTCCCTGCTCTAACTCATTGGTCCCTGTGAATTGGCAGGAACAGCAATGGCTTTCAGCTTTGCTGGATAAGGGCAACATGCTTAAAAATCCTAATTTGCAATCATAAAAACAGTTATTTTTTTAAAAAAACCTTAAGATATTTCTGAAGTTGAAGCACAATAAGTGGAAACAAAAGGAAGGCTTAGAAGACATGAAGAAATATTGCAGGTGAAGTTAAGGTGTGATTTAGACTTGATGGTCATGAAAAAAATTACTTGATTTTGTGGGAGGCTTTCCTCTTTTTAGGTAACTTTCCCATTTGTTTAAAGTGGAAATAGAGTACAGAGTGATGTATTCACCTGGTCTTTGAAGCTTTAAACACCTCAGATTTACAGGGGAGACAAATTCTGCTTTAGTGATTAAAACAAGCCTCTAGTTGTTAGCACTGCAAAGCCAAGGTAAATAAGGAAAATGTGGTCACATGGATTTTTGCCTTCTGAACCATGACAACGAATTACAGCTAAAATCACCCATCTTATTTTTTCAGCCATTTGCAGCTCAGATGGCAGGACTGGATGAGAAATCTGGCCTTGGCAGTCAGATGGGACTGATGCCTGGTGCAGTGGTAAGACCAGATTAGCCCTGTGCTGGGGCAGTGTGGAAGTGGAGTGCACATGCAAAAACCCAGAGAGGTTCCTATGCCTCTAGAACCTGGATGTGTAGTATATTCTAGTGCAGTTTTGCACAGTATATGGGAAAAAAAAAGTGAAAAAACATTCTTCTGTTAAATGGAAGCCTTTTCTCCCCCATCTCTAGCCCCCTTGATGTTTTCCTTCCCTCCTTCTGAAATATAGCAGTTACTGACAGGTACAGGAATGCAAAACAGCTCCTGAGTTTCTGTTTCTTGTATCTTGAGTCACTGCAGATTATCTGAAAATTGTCAGGTATAACACAAAGTGGAATAAACAAGTATGTGACTTTGAAGCTTTCTTTTCACATCGTGACACCAAATACCTTATTTTTGGTAGTAATTAGAAAAAGTATTTCCCAAACCAGCTTTTAACTGGAACCCATGCGTTATTATGTCAAGACAAACATTCTGTTTCTCCATGGGTGCAGTTATATCACCGGTGTCCCTCACATTTTAGGTGTGTCCTTTACTTTTAATGCACTGGGGACTTGGTGGTAACACTGAAATTTTTTACCATCAGAGAAAGCTGTTTCACCACCCTAAGCTTTCTCTGCTAGAACCCTTGGGGTTGTTTTTCAATATTATCTCTCTTCATGTATGATACCTTGAAAATACTGTTGCCCTTTGTGCTAATATCTTCATTATATGTACATACATCTACATTTACTCTTAAGGAGTAAATGGGATTGCGCTGTCCATGAGTTTCCCGACATGAATCTTAGCCAGCCAAGTCCCCATTAGTAACCTTCAAAATCGGTTTCAATACCATATGAAAGGTTCTAAAGATAATCTCATGTCCTGCCTTAGGATTAACTTTTCTTTTCTTTGGATGTCTCTCTCCAGTGAATTTGCTTTGTGCACACACAATGTGCCAGAAGTCTGTCCTACTTTGTTGCCCTTCATTGTTTTGCTTAATCCTTTTACTCAGTTTGTCTCAAGGTATTGCATTTCTTGTACTGCCTCTTCTTTGGTCAGTCTCAAACATGATTAATTTTAATATTAATATGTCTGTGTCTCTGTAAGGCCTTACACAAAGTCCACTAAAGTCAGTTGGCACTTACTTGCTGTCTTTGAATAGATTCATCATGTAATGTGATATCTTTTTTTCCGTTGCTTATAAACTGAGTAACTGACAGCTGAAACATTGTTTTGCTTCTAATGTTGATTAGATTTTTTATATGGCCTACTACTAACTCTTCTACATTTACTTTGTAAAAATTAATAAAAAATATTGACTTGTAAAAGAAATAAAACTTGAGCCTCTGTCAAAATGCAAATTGCTGCCTGTTACAGATATTTTTGTATTCCTAGAAGGAAGATAGTTATTTTCAAACAAGATAATATTTATTTCATGTTACAAGTTACAATTAAGCATGAGATTTTTTCCTAACAATCTCATAAAACTTTCTAAGGGAAAATCAGAATTTTCTGTAACAAACCACAGCCATTTGGAAGCTGTGCTGGTGGTTTGTATGAGACATTTAAACACGTCCTTCAATTGTTGCTTCTCAGCTCATGCCTGAGAACAATAGGATTAATTTATTTTGTCATTGATTCCATTATGAGATTCATCTGAGTAATGAGATTCCTTCAAGGGAAGACTATTCCCTACAACTCTTCTTCTGTGACTACATTTTTTTTTTCAATGGAGATGACACAGTTATTCTGATTCCAGAGACTGAGTTTCCAGAAAGCAAGCAAACCCATATTTTCAGCTGTTAATGAATTTACACTCCTGTGACTTCTTGAGTTTGGAGATTTTATTCTATGTGCATTGCATAACACCAGTTTTCTAAGTAAAAGCCTTCCCAAGGGTTTGGCCATAGAAATGTCATCTTGGAGGTCACTATTGGGCCTTTTAGCTGTCTTTGTAGGGTGAATGTTGCTTGGGAGAGGGTGTTTTTCAGTGTGTAACATGTTATGTGTTCGACAGGGTCCAGTGGGTCCAAGAGGTCCTCAAGGTCTCCAAGGAAAACAAGTAAGTAGTTCCTCTCAGGGGATTTGAGATAATTGGGCAGAGAGGAAGGCAAAGCTCGTAAGAGTCAGTGTGTGTTCACCTCTGGGCACTGCCCACCTTCAGTGGCACCTGGCTGAATGCACCTCCATCTAGAGGTGAATTTAGACAAGCTGCTCTCAAGAGCTCTGCTCCAGATGTGCTCTATACATGGGAATTAGCTCAAAAAGAATGGTTTATTACACCTTTAACAAGGTTTTAACCCAACGCGTATTCTTTAATGAGAGAACAGTGATGAAAATGGTGGCTGTTCTGGTTTTGCTATTGGCGTGGCGTTGAGTTTCCAATGGGGCTTGTGTATGGCACAGGATTTCTCGACAACTTCAGCGTTTTAAGTAATCGACTTTCACTCATATTGAAATGTGAACTGGTTCTGAATAAGAATCCAGATGCTCCTATGGGCTGTGATTTTCCTGGTCATGGTTTTTAATTTATAGCCTTGTAATTCCTTTTGAAATTTGTAAATGTATTAATCTTTGGTCAATTTTAGGGTGGTGCAGGCCCCACAGGCCCACCTGGTGAACCTGGGGATCCAGGACCTATGGTAAGACGGATAAATGCAAACATTTCTAGAACAAAATTGCCAATATGCTATGCCTTTTTGTTTTACAACAGAATTTCTGCCATGCTGTTTCAACTGTTAATGTAACTTCAGTGAAGAGTTGTGGTGTTCAAAGCAAGGACTGGTGAATTTGAATTGTTTTGAATGTGCATAGGAATGATTATATTGTAAATGATTGTTCTTGCTTTTCCAGCAGAAACAGGAGGATGGTTAAGTGCTGGTAAAATCATACCTGACAGTATAACATACACAAAGGATGATAAGAATGTTTGGTTTTTTAGGCAACAAAATAATTCAAGAGACAGAGATCTGAAGCAACAGCAACTGTGATTTTTAATGTATTTTTTTTTCTCCTAAGAATCCATCCTAAATTTTCATCTAGTATAATGCAGGTTTCTTAGGGCAGGATGATTAGAAAGAGCACCACACCATTAATTAAATGTGCTTAGACATAAAATTTGGGATTTTTTTCATCTGTTTTTGTAAAACCAGACTTTGAAATGGAGCAAAGAGATATTTTAGTGATGGCTAAGAGGACTTCTCAACAAATATATTTATTTATTAGGGACCAGTTGGTTCTCGTGGACCAGAGGGACCTCCGGGGAAACCTGGTGAAGATGTAAGTTGGTTACTTTGTATCATGTTTTATTTTTAATAAAACAAACATTGGCATATGTGAGACAGTGACTAATGAGCAGATGTGCTTGTTGTAACTACTATTATCTAATTGGTTTTCTTTGTAATCAGGCTCCTCATTAAGTGCAGTGTCATAACTGTGAAACTTGGCATCCCTTTACAAAGCCCTTCTTTTTCTTAGACGTCACCATCATACATAAGGCCTAAGCACCAGCTCTTTGTTGCTTCTTGTCTCAGTCAGTTCTTAACTAAGATGTGTCTCTTGAAGTCAAACATGGTAATACATCATGAAAGGGCAATTCTCGTCTCTTTTGGGGCCACATGATGAGTTAGAAGAACTGTAATGGTAGCATATACCTGGGTCTGGACAATGAGATCTTTGTATTTAATACCTTAAAACTTTTGATATTTTATTCTCAATGTAACAGGTTATATTACTCTACCCATGTATGCACACATATGTATTATACATGTTACATAAGTGTGTATGTACTGCATAACAGTAGCCTAAGAACTTCCTGGCGGGTGTATATTATTTGTTTGCAAAGCACACTCAATCCATCTGAGCTGTAATTTATAGCTTGGAAATTAGTCGAAAACTGTAGATTGCAGATATTTTAGTATAAAAATCACCACAGCTTGAGTAACAGCTACTTTCCCATTAAATTGTACAAGGAGTTTTAAGAAACCTTGGAAACAGTTAACTCTCAGTGCAGGGAAACCAAATCTTGACACGGCTCTAAGAACTTCCTCCATTTCCAGTGTATGTATGGGTCTTTAATGGCATTTGTGAAGCACTTTGCCTTCTCTCTGTCCCAAAACTAGTTTTCTGAAGCCTTCCATGTTCCTGCAGGCTGGTGTCCTGGATGTATTTGAACTGATTGATGCGTATAAAGGAGTGTTTAGTTGTGACTCTGGACGACTTTGCTTGTTTGGTTCTGCCATATTTTCTTTCTGGTTGCAATACCCAGAAAATAGTCGACCTAGAATGAAATTATACACCTTTTCAAGCATTCGAACAGAAGGAGAGTAGCAAGCTGCAGTGGAGGTAGTTTTAGATTGTTGTTCCAGTGGGAAATTAAAGCACTTTGATGCTGGGTGGGGATGACAGAAGGTTGCCTCATTAATTCCCACGAAAACTGCGTGGCAGCGCCCTCTTGTGATGCTGGGATGCATTGTGGGCTCAGCCTTCAGTTCCCACAATTCTTGGTTCAAAACCTTTCTTAGGTTAATGTATCTAATGCACATTTGCTAGGTATAGTGCAGCTGTTTTAAAGAGAAGATGTATAGTACTGATGTGAATGCCTTCATTTATTTGATTGGGAGAATGTTAAGAGAAGTTAATTTTCATATGTTTTCTTATTTTAATGTGTTTATTTATTTATTTTTCTTTCCTTAGGGTGAACCTGGTAGACCAGGACAATCTGGTGAGCCTGGATTTCCAGGATCTCCAGTAAGAGCATGATTATTTACATTTTATCAAAATAATCCTATGTCATGATATGATGCTGATTGATTATCACATCATACTGATGATTTCTCAGTGCAAAGGTCTGCCATTCAGTTTCTGAAGTACTTGTGTTAGCTCCCTCTCAGACTACAGATCAGTGTTGGCTGAATTACTGTTATCTGAGAGTATGAAGGTGTTAATATGATTTATGTTACAAATTCATATGACCAATATTCTAACACAAGCCACCTAGATCCTTTCCATTACTTAGTCTTTGCTGAGAAACTGGGTAGGAAACTCAGTGCAAGATAACTTTGGTTTAGTTGATGAATGTGTTTTAATAGCAATTGTTTATCATGCTACTTGACTGACATGTTCTGAAAGAATATGTACAGTTTGCAGTTCTGAGTTTTTATTTTGATCTGTTTAATAAATGTTTATCCATATTAAGACCCAAAACTTGTTATACCACTCATTTCATTACTTTTGATGAAATTGAGGTTTGATCATGCACTTATATAAATGCTAAAGCTTATAATATCAGTGAAAATATACATAATGCTGAGACTGTCACACTTCAAGGCTGTATCATTTATTCCCTGCCTCCCTTGTGTCTCCAAGGTGAAGGAGTGTTAGCAGTATTAGCATCACTGCTGCCACTCTCACCCCTGTTAGCAGCATTATTGCTGGACTTATCTACAGGAATCGGGATCTTACCTGTGTTTTTTCTTTTTCCTCCTTAGGGCCCTCGAGGCTTTCCTGGTGCTCCCGGTCTCCCAGGTCTCAAGGGTCACCGGGTGAGAGACAAAGTCTTCCTGCTGCTTATAGATGATATTTCCAGGCAGTTTCAGTATAAAGATTTTTTTTTTCCTTGTATCTGTGTGGAATTTGACTACACTACAGGCAAGCCAGCTGTAGCAGTATTGCTGGCATTTGAGAGAAAGAGGGCCTTGCAGAAAACCAATGCTGTTCCCCTTTATGCTGACCTCTGTATTACATTCTCTAGTGCTTTCTTCACTCTATTTCCAAATGTTCTGGGAATCTGGAAGGAGCTTGCACGAGCCCTGCCAAGCTTCAGGAGGTGCAAACCTGACAGTTCTCTCACTTTGTTGGCAAGTCTTGCATTAGGGTGGGGAACTTGAGAGGTGGATATGTTTGCAACATGGAGTGATTACAAATTACCAACTTTTCTGGCCAGAATTTTACTTTGGGGAGGAATAAATAGGTTTCCTATGGCTCAGAGCCTCCTCCTTGTTGTTTTAGGGTTTTTTAAACAACTTTCTTGTTTTAAAAAGGAAACCAAATCCAAGGAAATGTACCTTGTACAACTGGTTTCCATTTAGGAAATGTTTAAAAACTTTATTCCATCTGGGTTTTTTTTTTCCTCTTTCTTTTTTCCTTTCTTATTCTTACCACCTCAGATCCATTCTTAACACTTTAGTATTGAGTTACTTTAACAATCATAGTAGGAATGCTCTCTGTATGTACATATATTAATGCAGTTTCTCCATATTTTTATAACTTACAGGGATTGAAAGGACTTGATGGTCCAAAAGGTGAAATTGGAGCAGCTGGAGCAAAGGTATTTTCACAGCCCAAAGAACTAAATGGTTAAGCGTGTTTTAGGTAGTGGCAAAATCATGAAAGAGAGTAGGTCTTTTGAACCCAGCTTTGTGCCCTCTCCTGTCAGTGCTATTTGTATGTTGTCCATATTTCCTGTGTGTTTGAGCCATATGAGCTGCTATACAATGACACCTCTGGGCTTTACACAGTGAGAGAGTTCAGTAGTACCAGTCCCAGTTTCAGCTGGGGCTCAATCAGATGTCACTGGGTGAACTGACTGGTCCAGCTGTGACACATATGGAACACTGAAGCCAACAACGTTTCTTAACAAAGAGCCCATGCACATATTGCAGTTTTCCACTTGGACAGTTTGTGGTTCTTGTTGGCTTTATATGGCCAAATTGAGAGAGGAAAACAGTTTTATAACATTTTTAACATTATAAAATGGAGCAGTGCATAACTAAAACCTGACTCTTTTGGAGGACTGTAGTAGAGATTGACTTAAAAGAAACAGGCATTGGAGCGGAGAGAGAGGATATATTTTATTAAATTGAGTATTTTTCACCTACGAAGTTTATTTAAATTCTGTTAGATTTTTGACCACCACTGGCACTGCAGCACCCTTACAACTTCAGCTCAAAGCAGTGGTAATGCAGGATAACCAGCTGGAGTCAGTCCTTTCAAGATAGGTCAAAAGTTGTTTTAAAAGAGCATAGAACACTTTTTTCAAATTTTTCCACATTCGTTAGTGCTGATGCTGAAACTTCTTTGGCCTGGCCTAGGTGATGATTGAATGTGGGACTGAACCATTCCTTTACATTAAAAACATAGTAAATGAAGTGAATCTTCCAAAATCCAAATTTAAATGTGTAATTAGTAGTTAAAGAGGAGTTTGTGTTAGAAAAAATCTTTCTTAAGATTGCCCACCACTTTCTGTGGAGGCAACAAGAGCAGAAGACTGAGTAGAAAGCGTGCAGTAGGTGGTGTGGGCAGGTAGTGGAACAGGTTAAAGCTGCTTCACTGAGAACACCTAAATATGGCCCTTCCCATCAGCATGGGGAGCAGGGCCCTTGTCATGTGTGAGGCACACGGGTGACTCTGCGAATCTGCCTCCAACACGAGCACGGAGGACAGGGATGAGATGGAACTCCATTTTCCTTTCACCCCTTTCTCTAACTGTGTTTTTCATTTCCGTTTCCAGGGAGAGTCTGGACCAACTGGTGCCATGGGTGCAACGGGTCCTCTCGTGAGTGTCATGTGCACTGAGGGTTACAAAAGTTGTTGTCAATACTCTTACCAAGGTTTTGTTATCTGTATTTAAGGTCATGGAGCTGAACTTTCTCTTAATTAAGGCTTCATTTTCTGTTATGCAAACAGTAAACTTGGCCCACTGTGAGCTGTTATTCTTCTCCATTCACAGACATAGGTAATAATGATAAATCAGAAGGCTCAACAGAAACTTGAATGTAGGTGTCGTGATTGTTTCCCTGCTCATGTGAGTGCAGGGTGACTACTTCTTTGTTTTTTACATGTTGATGCTTCATATGGAGTAATTTTAATATTAGAAAAACTGGCTTAACTTTTCTGAGATAGGAATGGACTAATTTAGGTCAGAAATGAACTAGCTAAGAAAACCATGGACAGAGGATTTTGGAAATTATGGTGAGGATAAGTATGCACAACATGGAAGTGAAATGGAGGAACTTCTTCTCAGAGTAGTTTTCATTCAGGTGTGGTTTTGAACAACTGAGTAGGTGTGAGCAGTGTAACATGCCAAAAATCGACTCTCAGCAGTGCTTCTGGAAGTAAAGCACTTGTCTGATATCAGATAATGGCATCTCTCTGGGAAACACTGTCTTGTGTCATGTAGAAAGTAATACCCCTGGAGTGGAATCCAGTTTGTGAATGAGATGTAATGAATGAAATTTCTGTACTGTCACTGGTGATTATACACAGAATTTATTCAAATGTGTTTAAAACTGGAGATACTGTTGGAGCAGAAAAAGACAAATTACTGTTTATTAAATTGCCACTGGTCAATCCTGTGAGGCTCTAAAGGTTTATGTGAGCTGCTGCTTCTTTCCTGCTATAGGACAAGACAAGCTATGCCTGCAGGAGAAAAAATAACTTGGTTCTGTAACTGTTGTTTCCATCATCTGTCCTTATCATGCCTGCAATCTCAGTGAACCTAATCATGTTCTTGTAAAAAGTATGTAAAGCAGATTGAGCAGAAAATCACTGGGGAGTGATGCAGTGCAAAACTGACTTGAAGCAAAGGAAAAGCCAAGTATGTCTAAAAAAACAAAAAAAAAAAATAAAAAAGGCAAAAAAACCCCCCAACAAAACCAAAAGAGGTGGTGGCAAGTGTTCTCTCCACTATGGGGGGAAAATCACATGAACCCTTTGCCCTTTTTATTATTCTGCCATAATGGCCTCCTAAATATTATACTTTTTGTTTTCTCTTCAAGGGACCTAGAGGAATGCCAGGGGAAAGAGGTCGAATCGGACCACAGGGTGCCCCTGTAAGTAGGATCTTCCTTCTCCATCCTTGTGATTCTTTCCTTGTTTTACTTAAATTTAGATCCCTGAGCCTGAAAATGTTTGTTAATTTAACTTGCTAGTCACTTGTATGGTGAGTTCTGCTGTAGGCTAAGAAAATTCAGGCTGAGGAGTTTTGTGGGGTGAGACCTTTACTATAAAGTTTAAAATTTAAAAACAGTTCTAAAAGGAGAGTGGTAGCTGTGTGGTAACTTCCCACACCAGAGCTGCCCATGAGGCCAAATATCCTCACAATGCATTTTTCAGTGATACAGAAAAAGTTTTGTTTCTGTGGAATTTCTCATGAGGGGCTATTTTCACCAAAAATTACTGAACTGGAAATTATATGTATCTATTTTGACTGGATAAAGGTTTAAAGCTTAGATGAAGTCTTTCACTTCAGATTTCAGTTTATATAAAGTCATATAATTTAATTCCAGATAATAAAACTGTCTTAGAAAAATATTTTGATTTTCATCAAAAAGAGAGATTAGCCTTGACATGAGATCGTATTTGAGCAAATTTCATCTTGTTGCTTTTCCATCCAGTCAAGTATTGCTTTTCTGGCAATTTTTTCCCATGACTTTTATATGCTCCATTTATGTTATGTGCCCCATACAATGTGCCCCTCTCAAAATATTGTCCTTTCTGAAAATAGAGAAATCCATGAACTATAAGGGAGAGCATAGTTTCTTCCAGTTTTCCATGATAGTGTTTGGAGGAATGTGCAATCCAGCATTTCTTTGATCAATTTAGTATAAATGGCTTTTGTCACAAATGCCAAGATGAAAATATTAAAAAAATCCAGGTAGAGTTCTTATTAATATTCTGTGTTTTCTCTTTTCATATACAGGGTGGACGTGGCCAGCATGGTATGCCTGGGAAGCCAGGGCCAATGGTAAGTTTCTTTCTCAATCACCTGGTTTTTCACTCTGCATTTCCACTTGCAATTTGACACTGCAGAGGAAAAAAAAGAAAAAATATGGGCAGTTGCTGGTATCAGTAAAGTGCACCTGGAATTAGTTATCTGTGTGTTATCTAGTTCTACTCAGTTTTAGTGCTGTCCTCTGGGAAACTGTACTTCCTCTAAAGGCTTTAATTTCCAGAGGAACAGACTATAGCATTTTCTGGGGAGGGAGATGCTTTGCTGCTCTTATGAAGTCCATATTGCAGGGAGGAGAGTGTCTTAAATTTCTGCACTGTAATGTAAAGCAGTTTATAATTGCATATTATCTTCCTTCACATACAAAGCTGGCAAATGAGAGTGTAGCCATTCTCAGCAAGAAGAAATGCCACTCACTGAAGCAGAACTTGCTCCCTGCAACTGATCCATTACCAAATGTGTGAAAGAGCCTTTCAATTCAGTCACTGCCTGAACTGGAGAACCAGAAGCCTGTGTCTGAATGACTGCCAGAGTGAGGAAGCCTGGTTTGCATGGCTGTTGAAGTACTCACATGATGGCAACAGGGCTGCAGATGATGTGGTCATTTCAACTATGAAGTCAGTGTGTCAAACGGTGTGGATTTCAGTCCTACAAACCAGTCTCACAGTGCATTTGCAAGTTTTATGTTGCTTTTGCATGTGAAAGCTTGTGATTTTGAACTATTTGTGCAAGTCTAGCTTCCACTTCAAAAATTTGAATTCCTTTATGTTTTGTTTTTTTTTTGAAAGCATAGCTTTTAGTGTATGGTTGACAGTTTCTGCCCATTGATGTAGTCAGTCTGAACCTTTACCTCCTTGGGATGTTCAGCTTGTAAAAAAACAATAATCTAAACACAATATCCAACAACCAAACACCCCAAAATCACTGTACCAAAAAAACCCACCCCAAAACCTCAAAACCCTAAAACATACCTGCCTGCAGGCAAAATTTCATTCTGTGCATACCCTTTATTTACTAGTGATGAAGATCAGAGAAAAATTCATTTACCTCTGTCATCTTAATAAACAAACTATTTTATTAAAAACTTCATTAAGAAATAATTAGCTGTAATAGAAGGTCAAAAAATGAGTCTAAGTTCCTAAAAGCTGCAAAACTCAGTAATTTAGTGTATCATGAAAGGAAGGTAAATCTCTAGAAGAACCTTTCAAACAATGAAAAGATTTTTTCAATATTGAAAACAAATCATGAAGTTCAAAAAAGCTGGGTCCCAACCCAGGAAATTTTACATGAAGCTTGAAATTTTTCTTTGGCATAAAATATGATCTCAGCTTTGCTGGACATGGTAACTGGTTGGCTAATATTTTGGAAAATCTCATAAAGTGTCACAAGGGAGATACTGGCCCTTAATGCACATGTTTCTCATTGGAGGAAGTCTTACTGAAATGTGTTGTTATTTGGGTCAGTGCAGTGGTACTCTGCAATTCTGGAATTCTTCCTGCAACAAGAGAGGGATTTGGCAAACAGGTATTTGTGATCCAATAAACTGGGACATAAGTTTTCAAAAATATACTTAGTGAGTTGTTATGTCAGTTCTGCAGAAATCCAGTGCAAGGTCATGGCAGAAATGTCTGTAATTAATGCTAAGTGGGACAGATTGTTCTGATTAATTTTGTCAGGCGAGCTTTATTACATACAATATTTTTTCTCAGTATGAATCATATCTAACAAAAAGACATAAAATCGAAAAAAGATAAAGAGGAATCATCTGGGAACAGCATTGTAGTGTGTATTTATAACCACTGTGTGCCGCCATCCAGAGACTTTATAATACAGCTGAAAGTTCTTCTGCTGAATGTCTTGTTCAGCACAAGAGGCATATGGAAATGGAAACAGTTTACAAATTTACTCTAAAGCTCTTAATTGGCAGACTTTCTGTACAGCAGAACGAGGTTTGCATCACACCATACAGTTATATTCATGTGTATACAGTTGAAATTTGCTTTCCAGTTTGGCCAGCCTGCCCTGTAGTGCAGCCCCAGCTGTTTGCACCCCTGCCTGAACACCAAGTCTTCACACACTGTTGTGTTTCATGGTGTGGCAGAACTCAGCCTTTCCTCCAATTCCTTTCCAGAAACACCTGCCTATCTTTGAACAAAGAGCCAAGCAGCAAATTGTCTCTGCTCTACATCTTTGTCTCTCTAGCCTTGAAAATTCCTTACAAAGTCTTGTGTTTTACAGCTTGCAAATGGATTTGTCTGTGAATTTGGGAATCTTAATTCCAATAATTGTTAACTGGGTATGTTGCAATTTGGGTACTAATAGCCAAATCAAGAGCTACTGTACCACAGTTCCATAAAATGTGTGTGTATCACTTAAAAAATATTTATAGTTATTTTGGTTTTGTTATAAACAAATGTTTTATGACTAAAACCCACACATTATCCTAGAACCACATTTACTCAGTGATTAGAAACTAATCTATGTGAGTTAGACTGCCGAATTATAGCTTTGTGCGTCTGTCTTTTATAGGGCCCACTTGGCATAACTGGTTCTCCAGGTTTTCCTGGTATTCCTGGTATGAAGGTAAAAAATAAAACGAAAGTATATTTTTAAAATGTCTAACAACATATAATTAAAAATGTGTACTACATTGCACAGAGTTCAGACTGACGTGTCCAGGTCCCCAGGAGTTACTGTGAAATGAGTCTTAGTCAAGGCCTTCGGAGAGAAGAGAAAACCCCAAAGCCAAATGAAGCAACTGCAATTCACCACCCCTAGGATACTTTGCTTTCACTTTTGCTTATGTTGAGGGCTTTATAAGATCACTGTTGTGCTGTGCCTCAGGAATCTTGTCCAGTGCATTCAAAGAATAACAAGATGTGTTATTGCAAGTGAGGTTGTGAGGACTGGTCTTAGTCAGTATGGAAGCAATACCTTCTAGTGCTAAAACATATTGTTTTGGCCAAGAACCCTTTTTGAGATAATATAGGCTGGTAAGGCAAATGCCTGAACCCCAACCAAGATGTGCTGCAGTTCATCACAATAGAGCAAATTATGGTTACTGCATTTTGTGGCTCAGTGATTGGGTTGACATGGAGAATTTTCACTGGCTGCAGCACTGCCTTGGTGGCACTTCCCCCTCTTGCTTTTCAAGAAAGGGCTCAATTTTCTTTTTCTTAACCCTGAGACAATGTCTTCAAAGAAAAAAAAAGACAACTCACACAGCTTCCTTGTACTTCTTATACTTGCTCTCCACCAGTTGCTCCTCTTTGTTCCTTTACACTCTTAAAACATGATAGGAAAATGTTATACAAGAAGAAACTCTCAGTTAGTCAGGTAGCCAAGTTCAGCAGCTGTTTTGTGTTGTTGTGAAGCTGGCAGGATTCATGAAACTGTGTTTTGGAAACAAGTCTTATGGAGAGTGTTAACACAATCATAGACTCATAGGACAGCAGGTTGGAAGGGGACCTCAAGGATCATCTGCTCCAACCTTTCTTGGCAGAAGCACAGTCTAGACAAGATGGGTGTACAGTTAAATGGTAGACCATGTCATAAAGTGTTTTGATATGGTAAGCACTGTAATACCTAAGTTAAAGTTTGGAGAAGTTGTCGCATGATGAATCAATTATAGCTTTTGAAAAAAAGAAGCTCCCTTCAAGTTTGATCTTCAGATGATGTCAAATTGGAATAAGTGTTTTGAACTCACAAAAGCTAAGCAGACTTTACAATGAAGATATGGACATCAGTTATGAAGAACCTTTTTTTTTTTTGGAGCATCCAGTCCAATCTTACAGGAATTTTATATGTAATATAGTCCTGAAACAGTGAGTTCCTCTGTGCAAAAAAAAAAAAACAACAAAAAAACCAAACAAATCCAGCAAATCTGTGCAAAAAACCCCAAAACTCAACCAACCTCAGATGTGTTATTATGTCTAAATCTTAAGCCTTGCTGCTAAGGAAGGTAAAAAAAAAAATCTTGTAAAATTAGACACACATTTTAAGGGATTTTAAGGAGAGATGTCTGTCCCCTCATCTGGTTTGGGCTCCTGTATAGTGCTTCTTCTGTATAGAAGGTTTCCATGTCTTATATGTATCGAGAAAAAATCCCATTTCTACTTTTAAAGTTTACATTCACATAGAAGTAATAGAAGCAAAATTAGGTAAGCAAAATAATATTTTAAAGATAATCAGCTATTTCAAAACCTGAACTGTTTTTCTGTTATAAACTCATATTCCTTCTTAATTACTTTATAGCACTGCTGTTAGTCTGAAATAATCTCCAATTGTTTTGTCATGTTAAATCTTAGGGTGAAGCAGGTCCAACAGGTCCTCGTGGTCCTGAAGGTCCTCAAGGACAAAGAGGTGAAACAGGTCCACAGGGCCCAGCTGGATCACAAGGTCTTCCTGTAAGTCCATTAAACTGAGCTCCTCAGTGCTCAGCTTGTGCATGTTACTTGTTTATTGGGGTTTTTTGTACCCCATTGGAGAGACACTGAGTTTTAATCAAATTCCTTTCCCTTTTTTCCCTTGGGAAAAAAAGATCTCCTTCATTTGTTTTGTGCCTATTTTATTGATAATAACTTTTCATTGTTTAATTACAACAAATTGGAAATCTGAAATTTATGCAGCTTGATGCAGTCTGAATCCTAGGAGTACTTTAGAACTTAAGCTTAAACTTAAGTTCTTCAACATTAAAAATCACATTTCCTTGCATGCTTTATTACCCACTTTGGCATTTGCATAAGTAGATCATATGTTGCTGTATTTATTTAATAGTCTTTTTTGTCTGACTTTGTAAAGGGGATAAAATAATTATCTTCTGCTTTTGTTATCGATGCCCTGCTCATTAAAATGGTTTTTAATGATTGGTGCATTATCTGTAGGGTACCGAAGGCACAGATGGTTCCCCAGGTGCAAAGGGCCCTACTGTAAGTAATCATATTTCCTGTTGAGGAAGTTGTGTAAGTTCATTTATTCTGCTTCCTTATTTTTATCGTGTTTGCTGATGGTGCTTGCTGTCGTTTCTCTTTGTAGGGATCTCCAGGCACGGGAGGACCCCATGGTCTGCCAGGTCCCCCTGGTTCCCCAGGCCCACAGGGCAGCACTGGCCCTCCTGGGATCCGAGGCCAGCCGGTAACGGGGTCCTTGTCTCTGTGGAAATGGCAACGCATGTCACCCTGTGAAACCAAAGCCAGTGATTAGCGGGGTCTCCTTTAAATAAATTAATAGTGTGCTTGTGAGTGTGCTGGCACTCGGATCCGGTGGGTCCTCTGTGTGTCCAAAATGCTGTTATTGCTTTCTTAAAGGTCTAAGGAAGAAGTGTGTCTGTACAAACCTAAACAATGCGATTTAGTTAAGCGTTTGTCTTCATAACATCATAATAAACAAGCATGATAAGGGGAAAGACAAACCATTGTAGGCATCCTGTTATACTGCCCACAACTAGTAACTAAACTAGGAAGTGTTCTTCTGTTGCACAGGATAATACAAACTGATCAAGTGATTTATGCAGACTTTTAACCTTACCATGTCTTTATTTTCAGGGAGACCCCGGTGTCCCGGGTTTCAAGGGAGAAGCAGGACCCAAAGGTGAACCTGTAAGTCCCCATACACTTTGTAAGATGAAAAGCAATCACAAAGACTTGTATGAATATTTCAAGTAGATCATTAAATTTTTTAAGACATTTCTAATGCTCGCAATCAGGAGAGTAGCTATTGTGGAAGACAAAGCACAGTGAACTTCGGTAGAGTGTGCTAACAATGAATGTTGTAAATCACCTACCCAATACAGGCCTGACAGGACTCAGGGACAGAAAAACCACTTAGTGCATCTGTTGAGGTTTCTGTAGCACACAGGGGGAGTGTCTTGTAGTTTCTCCATCTCATGTGGAATGGATCTGTATGATTCTGGACATGTAAGAGCACACAGGTCAGTGTGCTAATCATAATAAAGAAAGTCCATTTTAATTTAAACTTACATTTAATACTTATGCAGTGCTGTATGCATTAAATATAGTTTACTTAGACATAACACTAATATAAATAGTTGGACATTTATGATATGAGTAGCTGTTTAGCCCACAGTTAATACTTGTGAAAGATTACTTGAGAACATGACTAATTCCATGCTGTAACCATGTGACTTCGGGGAGAAAACAGAATCTAGAGTTTGACTTGTCAACGAATATGTAATTTTTCTTTCTGACTAGTTAAATGATCATGTAATAACTGACAAAAGTGTACAGCTGAAATAAAGGTTTCCTTACCACTGTATTATTAGAGTCTCACTGAATTTTGCATCATTTTCAGCTTGTCCAAATGCAAACTATAATGAGTGATCATAAGAAGCACTGTACAGCCCAAGTGCAGAATTACAATTTTTTAGTTTGTAAATATTATAAAAGAGAAAAGCGGATGCTGAAAAGCTGCATTTTTTAACTGATTCAAAATGTATTTTTTTCTCCTTTATTTGGAAAAATGTTCATGGTGTTTAGAAGACTGTCTGTTTCAATATGCTTGAGAAGTGGTGAGCTTAACAATGATTTTTTAAAAGCCATTCTATTTTCACTAGGGCCCACAAGGTTCCCAGGGTCCCATTGGCCCTATAGGTGAAGAAGGGAAAAGAGGTCCTCGAGGTGATCCAGGGTCAGTAGGTCCACCAGGTCCCGTTGGAGAAAGGGTAAGGAATCCAAAGGAATAATGTCCTGAGAGATGCACTGCTAATCTGAAAAACCTCTTAGCCTAATCATGGGTATTCTTACAGCTTCACTGTGGGTATAGCCAAACTTGATTTTCCTAACAATAGTTAATGCTGGGCGTTATTTTTTATAACACTGGATATTTTTGTGGGGGTGTTCTGTGCACAGGATGGTATGGGAGGGAAAATGATGGAGACAGGACAAGCTAATCTGCAGACCTTCTTCTTAACCCTGGTCACCTTGCTGCCAGTGAGGCTGTTCACATAGAAGGAGCTGTTGAGCATGCACAAATGAGACACTGATATTTTTACTGAAAATAAACCTCCCAAGTCTAAGTACCGAAGTAAGAACATTGTAAGGAAATGAACTGAACCCCAGAAACCATAAATCCAGTCCTTTATTTGCAATAAGTTATGTAAAATTAAGATAATCATCTCATATCTGCTGCTTTTCCTAGGGTGCTCCTGGTAACCGTGGGTTTCCAGGTTCTGATGGCTTGCCTGGACCAAAGGTAAATGAAATTAAAATGTCTCTCTTTTATTGGGTCATTTGTTAAATTTTCATACATACAGATGCATAAAAAGAAATTGTGCCATTAAAAATGTCTGCTTGTGGGCAAATAGGCAGATCCTCAAAACCACTGGAAGCACAATCAAAAAGACTTAAAAAATGCTAAAAGGGGGTCTGAGTGTTCTGAGACTGAAATTTTTTGGGAAAAGTCACTTTAAGTTCCTGTGATGTTCAGCTTTGCTTTCCTAATGCTCCCTTATGCTGAAATGTGTATAGATAAGAGATGTTGACCTGTTCTACTACTCTATTGCTTTATGGATGTCTCTGTAAATTGCCTTTTCTTTGTGTGTGGAGTAATTTTCTAGACTTGTCCCTCAAACAGATGGGCTTGTCTGTCTTTGGCTTTCCTTACTGCTCCAACACTTCCAGGAAATGACTCACATGGGTATTGGTCTAGTGCTCCTGTAAATTCCTAAATTCTTGGTAAAAATAAGGGATTCTAAAATTCTTATATGAATTTGCATTAAGGAAGAGACAACTTTTAAGTAATAAGTTGGGAAAAAAGTAATGATAGTAATGATCTTCATGGTTTGGAACTCTGTTTGCAAAAATAGGTCCAAAATAGAAATATTTTTATTTAACCTTCACGTCCTGCCACTGCTCTGGCTGTTAACCAGTAGCCCATTGGTGTTTTTCTAGGGTGCCCAAGGAGAGCGTGGTCCAGCAGGATCTTCTGGTCCTAAAGGAGGTCAGGGAGATCCTGGACGTCCTGGTGAACCCGGCCTTCCAGGGGCAAGGGTAAGGCACTGATACCAAACCAGTACAAACCGTGGCACTCTGTGTCTTCTAAAGGCAGCAATGAGGGTTTGGGAATTAAGAAGCTGTTACACAAGGGCAAACTTGTTTCAGTGGGGCTGAAGGCCAAAATACCAGTCCTTTTTTTCTTCATTAAATTGGTGATTGATAACTTGTATATTTGGGTGATGCATGTCATCCAGAGATTATTTTTTTTTTTCCAGAAAATTATTTGAGGCCAATTTGGAATATCAGAAAAAGAGATAAAGGGAACAGAAAGCTAAGATGTGATACAGATCACAGTAATGTTGGCAGAAATAAAGATGAGCCTGTGAGAAGCTTAAGATGTATAAAAGCAAGAAAAGGAGTAGGAAAAGGGAAGATCAGAGACAGTGAGGGATGAAGGTGTAACGTGCAGATAAGGATGAAGATCTTTGATACAGAGAATTTTGTGCTATGGTAGTAACTGAGCATTTCTTTTGGATTTATTTACATTTCTTTAATGTTCAAGAATTATATGCCTAACACAGCACCAATATTATTCCCACTTTTAGGGCTTGACTGGAAATCCAGGTGTTCAAGGCCCTGAAGGAAAGCTTGGCCCGTTGGTAAGTGACACAAAAATTAGTCTTTTCAGTTAGTGCCACAGTAATTCAAAGGTCCCATTCACTGAAATTTCTTCTATTAATATGAGTTTTCTTGATTTCTTAAGGCTCATCTTCTCTTTTAATTGTTCACTTTATATTCCTGACTCCAAAATTAGTGCAGTTAATGTTTCATTAGTTTTTGTCTGTGTAGCAATGTCTGTTGTTTAGCAGCTGCCTGCAGCATTTTTAAACCATTTATTGGTAAAATATTTTTCTAGGTGTCTCTTTGGAGACACCATAGAATATTTTTACTTAATGACTCATTTCTAATAATTGTCTAGTATTTGGTTACATCCAGCAGTATGGCTAAAGTTATATCTGCTATACAGATGTTTTGATTGATAAGTAGAGTACCAAACCAGGTTAATGTTACTTCCTTTATATATACAAACATTTTCTAGAGGTTAATAAGTGCATATGAATAAAATATACTTATAATTCAATGTGTAAAATACTTTTATCTGTGCAGGGTGCTCCTGGGGAAGATGGGCGCCCAGGTCCAGCAGGTTCCATAGGAATCAGAGGTCAGCCAGGCAGCATGGGCCTTCCGGGGCCAAAGGGTGGTAGTGTGAGTATGGCACCTGTACCCAAGATCTGTTTGACTTTAAACATTTACATATATTTTAATGGATGAAAAAAAATCTCTAAAAATAGTCATTTTTATTTCTGCAATTTAGGGTGATCCTGGAAAACCTGGAGAAGCAGGCAATGCAGGTGTCCCAGGACAGAGAGTGAGTGTGGCTGTTATTTGCAGTGGTTAAAGAAAATGGTGCTTTTCTGTATATAAGTTCACTATACAAGATTTCTTCCTATGTCATTTTAATTTAGGGAGCCCCTGGGAAAGATGGTGAAGTTGGCCCTTCTGGTCCTGTTGGCCCTCCAGTAAGTCAGCTTTTACCACTCTGCCTGCCAGTCACTCCATCCATTCATTACCCTTCTGTTTTTATCCATCTTCATTACTGTTGTTGATTCTAAACAAAAAATCCTAAGAATATTTAAAGGACAAATTGTCCTAGAAAAATGGGGAGCTTTCTATTATATATGTGTGTGTGTGTGTGTATATATATAATATATATGTAGTCTAATTCCTTTTCCTAACCATAAGGAAAAACAGTGCAAGGAGCAAAATTTTAATAGTTCATTTTCCCAGCTTCCTTGGTTTTACTAGAACCGAATTCTTTTCTGTGACCACAGAACTTGTGGGGTCAGGATCTTACAGAAATAATAGACATTCTTATTACATCTTGTAGATAGAGTATATGTTGGCTGGGAATAAGTAAAAATGTTGAAAACATACATATTCAGAGAGAAGGAAAATTGTGGATCCCGCCTGTATTCCGTTACTGTTTACTTATTACTTTCTTTTGTGTAGGGTCTGGCAGGAGAAAGAGGAGAACAAGGCCCTCCAGGTCCTACAGGTTTTCAGGTATGTGCATTCATCTTATTTTTTATTTTTCTTTAAGAAAAAATGAACAGCCATGTCTTTATCAACTTAAATTGGAGAAATTCAATCAAGTGACATATAACAAAACACAACTTCAGAACTAAGGCAATGATGTTCAGAATAATTAGTGATACTTAACTTTCCTATCAGCTGTGCACTAAACTGAACTGGCAAAGGCTTAAATACCAGCTCTGTATCCTTTGAGAAAACCACTGTTTTTACTTAGTTTTTATTTGCAGATTCTCCAAAGATGTTCCAAACACGGAGCAAAATATTTGTTTTGATAATTAATTATTCTTTAAGTCAATCTGTGTTTATAGAGAACTTTACTTTTAGGGCTGACATGCATATGTCCTGCAAATGCTAAAGAAGGGCTGCCATCTCATTTAGTGGAGGAGAACACTTTGGTGCAATATTCATAGAACCCTTGCCCGTGGGGGTCTCTGAGGGCATGCTCTTGCACTGAGTATGTTACTACATTCTTAGTCTTGATGTCTTAATTCAATCTGGATTTACATAACTTTTTATCATGTTTGTGAGCATTTTATTTGTTTTTTATTACAGGGCTTGCCTGGGCCACCAGGTCCTCCAGGTGAGGGAGGAAAGCCAGGTGATCAGGTAATTTATGTGTAACATAACGTTAAAAAGAATTCACTTCATAAAGTAATTTTACTTTTTTTTTTTTTTTAATAATTTAATTTGCCACTCTATTTCAAAATAAGTTCTGATGTAGTCTGCAAGCTGTCCAAGAACTGCTTTTGGATAAAATAATTACGAGAATCTGACCAACTTGGACTGAGCTAGACTATCACCTCTTGTCACTGGCAGATAATATTTAGAACTAGCCATCTACATTCACAGTACTTTGGAAATAAAAATGTTTCTCTCTCATTTCCATAGCTGTAAGGTTATTAATAATGATTTCATTCTAATGGTGAGTTCTGTTCTGCTTAGGGTGTGCCTGGAGATCCTGGAGCTGTTGGTCCATTGGGCCCCAGGGTAAGTGTTTCTTTCAGTTTAAATATTCACAACAGTTCTCTGAGATTGAAGGTTGACATATAATATGGACTAACAGCTGAAGTGAGTATATGACTTTTTTTCCTGACTTTTTTTCCCCACCAACAAAATAGTTATAACTACAGATATGTTATAAGTTAGTTTCTGTAAAACCTACCACTTTGGTTTACAGCTGTGCAATGACAGTTTTTAGTTTGCTGACCAACATGTTATTTCCACCACCTTTAACAGTAAAGGCATAAAGCTGCTTTTTATTTGGTCAGTTCTCCTAGAATTTGTTCACAGGCTCTGCAGTTCTACACTTATGGTGTATTTAGGATTTTGTCCACCAAAACTATACCCTGACTTCTAAATAAGTAATAATTTTCCATTTTGTAGGGAGAACGTGGCAATCCAGGAGAAAGGGGAGAACCAGGTGCATCAGGAATCCAGGGTGAAAAGGGTATGGCTGGAGGTCACGGTCCCGATGGTCCAAAGGTAAACTGAATGGAGATTTGCACTGCCGGTGCGATGCTGTGTAGACTTCTGCTCATTTGCATGAACATAAAAGAGGGAGCTTTTAAAATTATAAATACTAAAGATATCTTTTTTGTATAAGGGTTCTAGGAGGGCACGCAAGTTATTCCAGATCCAACAATATTAATAACTTGCAATGTACTTAAATGTTGAGAAATCACAGTAGAGCTGGACAGAACCATTTCTGAACTGCAGCAAACCTTCTAGCAACGTTTTCAGAGCCATGTCACCTTATAGAAAGACTCTTGGCAGGGCTGAGCATTTACAAGGAAATGCTGAAAGCTGCGTGCCTGCCTTTCATCTGGTATTGATGTGATTAGGCCTCGGAAGGTCATCCCAAGTAGGGAGTGCCTCTAGTAATATAACAGGCATGAACTGTGGAAAACAAAGCAAAAATAAAGAATCTCTGCCCCTGGAAACTTCTACCTGGACCTATTTTAAGTACTAAACCTATGTGGCATCAAGGTCAAGGCAGAAAGATGCTCAAGCTTCTTTTTTTGCCTGTTTTCACCACCAATATGCACTGAATAAATACTTTGGAAGGACTATGGTGTTACATCTGAACTTCCTGATTAACACAATGGGAAAAGACAAGTATTTGGATGTGAATAAAATCCAAATTTCAGATGAAATTATTACTTAAAACTGTACCCTTGAGACTTCAACAGAGGCACAGCATGTTCTGCAGCCAAGAGACAAAGATACTTCTCAGTTGAATAGGCAACAACTTGTTCTTTTTCTGCTCCAGGGGAGCCCAGGCCCTAGTGGGACACCTGGGGATCCAGGCCCGCCGGGTCTTCAGGGCATGCCTGGAGAAAGAGGGATCGCTGGAACGCCCGGCCCCAAGGGTGACCGAGTAAGCCTATTTGTTTCTGTTCTCCTGAGGACAATCAGCCACCTCTCAACACTGCAGCTATTGCAGGGTATGAACTATGAGCATTCAGTGTCATAACGGAGACTTTCTGGGTGTTTTCCATAGGGTGGCGTAGGTGAGAAAGGTGCTGAAGGTACAGCTGGCAACGATGGGGCAAGAGTAAGTAGATCTGCCACTCTCTTTTTCGACCTGCTTTTCACATGCTGGATTGTTTGCTGTGCTGGGGTTCTCAGCTCATGGAGTTAAACACTACTCAGCTTGGTGATGTCATGGGTTTATAGTCATTGCCATTACCCCAAACTCCAAGACTGCACATTGTTTTGGGACATCTGTGTTCCAACCCCCCATTTTGTATCATCAATAATGGGAGTTAAGATGTCAATGGAGAGGATTCCCAGTTGATTTGGGATTAGGCTAAGCTGACTATAGTAAAAAACATGAAAGGAACAGGCAGAGATCAACAGGCAAAAACCAGATCTTCCAGCTCTCACTCTTGGACTAGGGCAGATTCCTCCTTATTGCCTGGATTGAGCAGCCCACAGTCAGTCCTGAATTTCACAGGTGAAAATTCCTGTAAATGTCCTTCCCCATATGGGCAGTGAGTTGCTGGCACTTCTGGAATGCTTCCTGTGCATAAATAACATGTCTAGTGTGCTCAAGACATGTTCAATACACACTGCACACACTCTGCTGCATAGACCACCTGTCCAATAATCCCAAAGGCACTGGGTTTTCTTTGTGGTACTTACCATGTTTTCATCCCAGAAGTTATTTGAGTTACTTTTTGTATGAATTGCCTATACCTGAGATTCTTGGGTTGTGCAAACCAGTTTGAACTAAATTCAGTGCCTTTTTTTTTTTGTGTGAGGAAGGATGCTTTTCAAGACAAACTTGGTGCAAGTTTATGGTACTCTGCTTCTAAAGTAAGAGAATTATAATGGAGATAGTTCAATATTCAAGAAGGGAATATCATTACTACTCTGTGATTATTATGTGTAGTTGGTGGATTTGGATGGAGAATTTGAAACCTGTTTGCCTAAAGACCTCTTGAAGAGAGAAGGGACATTTTTGAGGAGTTTGCAAGATATAAATGAATTTTCATAAGTAATGATGGACACTAAAATTAATTTAAACAGTTAAATACTAGTATAAAAGAAAGAGCTTCTGTACAAGAGGGGAAAAAGGGCATAATTTCCTCTTGAGAGAGCAAAATAAAGCTGCAGCCTTTTTTTTTTTTTAAAATCATTGGCCTTTTTCATAAACACTGCATAAAGGAGAAAAAGAAGTTAGAGAAAAAGAATGAAGGAAAGAAGGTCTTTTGTAGGGAGTTTGGTCACTGGGAGAGGAAATGCAAATCTATTTTAGATAAAGCAGTCAGTAAGTTTTCAGAGATGAAGAATTCAAATGAATGAAAAAGCATAGGGGAATAGTAACATATGAGAAGTTTTGAGCTAACTGTTTTGAAGCATCATTTCTCTAACTTCCTTTTATCTTAATTTGTTCAAAAGGGTCTCCCTGGTCCAATAGGCCCAATGGGTCCAGCAGGTCCCACTGGTGAGAAGGTAAACAGATTTTTATTCCATTCTCTACTGAAGCTTCTTAATATTATGAGATTTTAGTAGCACTTTTGCCACTCAACAAATAAATTCCTTGGGAAATAATAACCTTTAATTTTATTTAAAGGGTGAACCAGGTCCTCGAGGTCTGGTTGGTCCTCCTGGCTCTCGTGGAAACCCTGTGAGTAAACATGCTTTGTTTTGCCTGGCATAAGTTAATATCTAACACTCATCCAAACTCCAGGCATTTTTCTCATTTGCTGATATATTTTCCTCTTTTTCTTTCCCTTTCTTTGCAGCCAAATCTGTAGTTCTGACTTGTTGCTGAGCCCTTGAAAAACTATTACCAGATTTTGATCCTCTCTTGTTTTAGGGTAAACTTTACAAAGTTGCCCTCACTTACATCACTCTTGAAAGTATGCCACCACTTTTAATTGTTTAAATGTTTTTAAAAGCATGCCCGTTCCAGATATGACTGTACATATACAAATATTTAGGTGGATAAAGAGCAGAGGTAATTCTTAGTTCATCTAGTTATGTAACTCTTGTCATCTTCCATCTCTTAGTGACTTTGAATATTTTAAGTGTTGACTTCAATTCAGGAATTAGAAGCTCAGCCCTTCTAGATTCTTCATACTGTTTGAAATTGATTATGTCCCTGTCATAAATCAGAACAGTCTTATTTCCAGTATAAACTGGAACAGCCTCCAACCCTCTAGGGAGTGCTGGAGTTGGCAGCCTGCAGCTCCTTCTTTTCCAGACAAATGTTGTATGGAAAGCTCAGCTGAAGCAGCTCATAGCCTATTCTGACCTTGTAGAAGAGCACATCTTTGAACTACTGTTGCTTTCCCCAGTGTGGTTGGTGTGGCAGGTTGCATGAAGTACATGCTCCTTACCTAATTGTACTATCTCTGGAAGGGGTGGGTTGTGAGCGGAATTTCTTCAGTTGTTTTAGTGCTTGCTCATGCCTTCCATCTCTAAATTCTGAAAGCTGCATATAGTCTTGAACATATGGCAGATTTTAATATTGTAGTTAATATCCTTTATTTTATGATTAAAAGATCATTTAATTCTGACCAAAAGAGCAAAAGTATGACAGTAAATGATATCTTTTCTTGTATATTTAACTGTGAATTATACTGTATATAGAAAGACAGTTGCTAAATACAATCATTCTATTTTTTTTGACCAGGGTTCCCGAGGAGAAAATGGCCCAACTGGCGCTGTTGGTTTTGCTGGCCCTCCGGTATGTGTTTTGGAACGCTAATGAATTGCCTTTACTCATGCTTTGACACACTTCATTTCCTTCCCTTTGAATAATATTGCAGTGCTCTGGAACACAAGACACACTTTTGCTTCAAAAAGAGCTGTTTCTTTTCCCCCTCAGCATATCAAGTGAAGAAAAGGGCCAATCAATGCCCCAGACAGTTGAAAAGTGGTTGTCTTTATAAGGTTATGTAATTGCTCAACAGATTTCATATTTTCATTAATATGCTGTGTTGCTCCTCTGAGATTAAAATGAGGCAAGTTTAAAAGTGTCATCTGCTGAAGGTAGCAAAGATTTGCACCATGAGTAGTGAAGGCTGGAATGAGTCAATGGACCAGATGGAAGGAAATAATCTAAACTTTCCCAGAGCCTAAATATCCTGTTTCAGACCTTTCACAAAGAGTCAGGCACCTGCTTCCCCTGGTGGGAAAAATAGAAGCCTAGAAAAGATGTTTGTTCAGTCCCTTTTGATTTTAGGTATGTCGTAGCTGCTGAGGAAAACAGACAATCTAAAGAAAAGAAAAATGTGAGCTAAAGAAGAAAAATATTTAAAATGGAAATACTGACTTCACAGAATGTTCAGAAAATCTCATGTGTGATCTTCTAAAGACCATGCTGAACTGTTACAGCTCCCCTGACCTGAACTTTTAAGCAAATGCAGTGTTTTCTGGACTGATTTGTTCCCCTGTTATTTTTTGCCTTCTAGAAATTCCCTACAAAATTTCTTTGTTAGGCTGGAAAGATTTGGTATTATCTGATCTGATGTCTCTTCTAAATATTATTTCTTATAGGGCCCTGATGGTCAACCAGGTGTGAAAGGTGAACCTGGAGAACCTGGACAGAAAGGAGATGCTGGTTCTCCAGGACCACAGGGCCTTGCTGGGTCTCATGGTCCACCAGTAAGTATGAATAACATCAGAAACAGTGGCACAGGCTGATCTTGCTTATTTAAAAAGTTCCAGGTGTTAACTGTCACCCCTCTCTTTCCCCTTTCCTCTTAGGGTCCTCCAGGTGTTCCTGGTCTGAAAGGTGGTAGAGGAACGCAGGGTCCCCCTGTAAGTAGATTTTATTATACTTAAATGTTATGTAATGTGTGTATTATTTTTCATCTCAGCTTGTTTTTTTCACAGTTTGTAATTACAATGTTTGCTCACTAATTCAGCTGGGGACATTTGAGGTAACTAGTGCTGGACTTCTTTCAGAAAAAGTGGCATTAAAATGTTTTTTAGGGTGCTACTGGATTCCCAGGATCTGCTGGAAGAGTTGGGCCTCCAGGACCTACTGTAAGTCAATTGTTATATTCCTAATAAGTGTGGGTATCATAACTCTGAAGACTAAGTAAAGCAGGAAAGGTGATGCAGGTTTCTGGCCTGACACTACAGAAACAACAGCTTGTCAACACTGGCTTCTGAGACTGCATGTTGAAGTTAAGGGAAACTCCTTAGTCTTGGGCTTGATCCACTGTGTCCAGTGGGTGCAAGACTTTTCACTGGCTTGAGTAGACTTTGAGCTGTTGAAACTGCTCTAATGACTTAACTGCTTACAGGAACAAAAAAACAACCTATGTCTTCCTCTGCTTTTTACTTTTTTGTCCCTTCAGTGGTGACTGAATTTAGGAGTGTTTTTGGAAAAGAAAAAGCCTCTCCTTTTCTGTCTCATTGGTGGAGCTGCTCATAAGATCCATTCAAATAAATTCAAAACAAAACATAACCAAGCCCACAAAATGTGTTCAAAATTTTCAGAAACACTATTAAAAAAGGCAAAATTATCTATGAATCAACACGTGGAGGATTGAACTCCACACAGAGAACTGTGTCATGCTTCATGTACCTTTGGATATTTTGATGAGAAAAACAACTTGCAGTTGTTGTAAGTTTCTCAAAAGGTGAAGTTTATGGAAGAATTAATATACCTGGGAAGCCTTTTAAAACTATTTGAGGAATGAATAAAGGTCTGTTAAAAAAGTAATTTGTACCATGTGAATGAAAATTTTGAATATGGACTCCAGCTTGATGATAGTGGAAAGAATGGGCAAGAGAGTTTTATAGCAGTGATTATACACCTGAAGTAAAAAGAAAAAAAAGAGAAAATAGAGAGAAACAAACAAAAAAAATGTCTTTTAAAGGAGGGAGTTTGAAATTGCAAATTAATTATTTGATCATAAAAGAGCTTTTAGCTCATTCACATTTTTGGCATTTCTCAGTCTATGAGTATTTATAGTCAATAAAAACATGGTCCTTAGACTTTATTGTCCAGATCAGAAAAGCGTCCAATGTAATTAATAAGGCATTTTAATCTTCTTAGGGAGCCCCAGGGCCTGCTGGGCCTATTGGTGAGCCAGGCAAAGAAGGTCCCCCAGGTCTTCGTGGTGATCCTGGTTCTCATGGCCGTATTGGAGATCGAGGGCCGACGGGCCCTCCTGGTGGTCCTGGAGACAAGGGTGACCCTGGCGATGACGGGCAGCCGGTGCGTCCTCTGCGTGATGCTCTTTGTCCCTGGGCCAGCTCTGGGCTCCCCCTCATTGTTACCCATTGCTGCTGGCATAACAGTGATGTGTTTTCCTCCTGTGTGGATTTCAGGGCCCGGATGGCCCCCCTGGTCCAGCAGGAACCACCGGTCAGAGGGGAATTGTTGGTATGCCAGGACAGCGTGGGGAAAGAGGCATGCCGGGGCTGCCGGGTCCTGCAGTAAGTAATGACCAGGGCAGTATTGCCATCAGCCTGGGCGTTCTCTTCGTGGTTCTCTGCACGTAGTGCCCCAAATCATGAGGAGAAAGCTGGAAAATCCAACTGCAGCAGGGAATATAGACAGAATAGGAAATAACTAAACCTCATGCAAATGCATGAGATGCAAGGTTTGTTTCTGCCATAATGGAAGGTCTGCACCTGAGTTAAGAGTGAGTGGGTAATAACATTAAGACTTCTGTCTAAAGTGTTCCCGTTTGAGTTAAAACTAAATTCTTGAGGGAAACAACCCCAGGCTCTTCATTTAGGTGCCCAAAGGTCACTTGAATGTGAGTAGAATCTCTGTAACCACTATTTCAGAAATTGTGAGCTACAGTCTTCAAACTTGCTATTTGTGCTCTCTTTGCTTTCATATAGGATTTATAAATATTTATTGGAAAGCCTAATGATCCAGGACTTCAAAGTCATTAAATAGACTGTTATTAAAAGGGCAGGTGTGGAGGATCTGCCACTACCACTGGATCTGTAAAGTCAATTTATGACTGAAGTTGGCCAGAAATTATTTCAGGCTAGGAGGGTTTGTTGGTGTTGAGACAGAGAAAAAAAGAAGCTATTTATTTTAAACTGTATTATATTTTTCTGGAATCTAAAAGACCTTACCTGTTGCAGATAGTGACAGTGGATGTATTGATCTATCAAAGGAGTGTGTGCTTTAGAGAGTTGTTACTAGACAGACTAAGTGCACTTTCTAGTCAATAAAAGCCTGTTGAAAAGTAACACAAACTTTTCAGACATACACAGTATATTAGATATGTATTAAAAGTCTCTAAGAACATTTTATTTAATTATCACTGTTTTAATTTATAAATGTAGATGCTACTTCAGGCTAGATTAGTGAGTAGTTTTACAGACACCAACCTTTTTGTGCTTTCTTTGTTTTGTGATTAACGTTTTGATATGATATTTTTCATCTCTTTTAGGGTACTCCAGGAAAACAAGGTCCCACTGGCCCACCTGGTGATAAAGGTCCCCCAGGACCTATTGGCCAGTCAGGGGCCACTGGACCTGTAGGTGAAGCTGGTCCAGAAGTGAGTATTAGAGCCTTGTAATGTGTGAAAAAAGACTAGTGGTTATTCTCCTCAACTTGAATTTAAAGCTGGAGAACAACCTTCTAGTTTTCCTTCTAGAAATGCAAGATTACAGAGTTAATTGATGGCTCTATTTTTATTCCTTAACTCTAGGGACCTGCTGGTAATGACGGTACTCCTGGACGAGATGGAGCTGTTGGAGAACGTGTAAGAATATATTGCTCTCTTAAGTCACTTCTGCAAATCTCCATTTTATTATTGGCTTATTGTAGATTTTCTCTTCATTCAGTTAACCTGGGTTGAGAACTTGTTCTGAAAGTGTATCACAGCTTTGAATAAGTGGTACCTCTCACAGCTGAGGATACCTGGCTAGGAGGCTAAGAACACCTGCCTCCATGAACTCAGACTTGTGTTCTTGCATCAGGAATGTCTTTGTAGATTGCAATTGCTCAAAAATAGGGTGAGCAATGCTACTGATCTAGACTAATCCTCTTTAGAAAAATAATGTTGATATTCTGTTTTGCAGGGTGATCGTGGTGAACCTGGCCCTGCAGGCTTACCAGGTTCTCCGGGGGGTCCAGGAACTCCAGGGCCTGTTGGGCCTCCAGGAGATGCAGGTCAAAGGGGTGAAACTGTAAGTGAGACCTTTTTTTCAAATACTTCACTTATCAAAAAACTACTGGGTATGCTTTTGTGCATTGCTTTACACACCTTCTGTATGCCATCTCTGTAGGGTTCTCGAGGTCCGATGGGTCCCCCAGGTCGTGCAGGAAAAAGAGGTTTGCCTGTAAGTTGTCCATGGTCACTGTGGTTTCGTCTGAGATACCTTTTACTGGAGAGAGGATGAGAAACAGATCAGAATGCTAAACAGGGCTTCAGCTTGTAGTGTTCTGACTGCAAGTCAGGTATTCTTCTGAGCTGTACAGATCTGTTTAGGTACTCCAGTATTTCCACACTGACGTGACAAAGGCTTCGGAAGCCTCTTTATTCGGAGGGTGCAGCTGTCTGGATAATGGTAGGAGCTGAGTTAACAAATGGCTGGAGTCTGTGTTTAAATAAAGGGTAAAGAACTAAATGCTGATCAAAAAGGCACATTTTTAGGTGAAAATGGCAGAAATACAACAAAATCACCTGTTCCCGTTAAACTGCCTTAATTCAACTCATGAGTTTCTGACTTCAGTCCAAATGGAAAACAAACAAAACTCATCTTTTTTATGTTACATAACTCTTTTACAGTCCAAGCTTGGAACAGAAAATTAATCACAAACTCGAGAAAATCAAAACAATGTTGTCCTGTCCCTAAGCAGATGTCATTTTAAAGACAGGGAAACTTTATTGAGTAGTTAGTGATAATGATGTCATTGATAAAATATTTGGAGTATGGCATTGAGAAATTTAGCATTTAATTTGGGATGAAAAATATAGAATTGAAAGCAGAAGCCATATTTTCCACTGATTCCTGAATTTGTATGAGAAGTTTGAAACTATCAAAACTAAAAAAAAAGTGAACTTGGGGAGTCTGGCTGTTGTCTGTAGTTAGGAAATGTAACTTCAGTCTAGTCATAGTGAAGGTGAAAGAAAGTGTGAGAAGTAAAGATGGAACATGGAGGATTTCATACTGAAAATATGTCTTATCATTATGAGTCTGTGAGAGATCCATGAGATTTCAATCTCATCAACAAAAATCATTTGCCACATCCAGTAAGGCAAAGAAATTTCTGAATCTTAAAAGAAATTGTTGTGTAAATTATTTATTATCATTATTACAGGTTTGTGGGTTGTTTTACTGTATTAGGTAGCTAAGTAGAATAAATTTACTACAACAATACTTAGGTACAACAGAGTTTTCTGTTATTATTTACTTATTCTTTGGTCAAAAATTAAGATTCTTGGACCTGTCCGAGCATCGCCTTCTTTTTGGCTTTAGAAGGGAAGGAGATCTGAGTTCAGTGTCTAAAAACAAACAAGGGCTGTTTGAGGTTGGGTTTTCTTTCCTGTTCTGAATTTTACAGTTCATCACTGATATTTGCAGGGTCCCCAAGGACCTCGTGGTGACAAAGGTGACAATGGAGATCGAGGTGATAGGGGTCAGAAAGGACACAGAGGTTTCACTGGACTTCAAGGTCTTCCTGGTCCTCCTGTAAGTTCTTCTTGTTTTACTATAAATCTATTTCCTTGGCAGTTAAATAATGTATCAGGAGCATAGTTATTTAAAACAGAAAACAAAGCAAACTAGTTATTTTTCCCTCCCACAAAGTATTTATGAGTGGCCTGGCTCTCCATACTTGCTAACATTTTTAATGCAACTTTACAATACTATTGCATGATGAGGTGTGTTGTGAGTTGTGTGTTCTCCTATTCCTGTTCTATTTGCAAGACTGATCACTGAGAGTCCCTGACCTGTCAGCACAAGATGGTAACAAAAGTTGTTAGTTTCAGATAAGCAGCTTAGAGTGTGAAATGATTTTTTGTCAGTGTTTGAACTCCTTACAGTTGAGGAATCAAATGCAAAATCCCATGAGGACTTCTTTTTTTTTTTAACATTTATTCACTGCTCCTCTGCAAAAGCTGGAAGTTTCAACATGCAGGAATGGCATCAATAACAAATCCCAACACCCAAATCATCTTTTCACTTCACATTAGCCCTGTCAGTCACTCTCTTGTAAACTACTCTGATTCTAAATGCCATGAAATCAAGGCTTTTCTGCAGAAACAGCTTTATATATAGCTAAGCACCAGTAAATTCTATTAAATTACTAAGTTATTAAGGGAAAGGTACTACCTGTTGTTCATGTATATTTTAATGCTATTAATGCCAAATCTTGTATATCACACATTAGTGCTTTAAAACTAAAGGAATAGGCTTCAAATGTCACAATGATGTGATAATTTCTTCTGTTTAGGGTCCTGTTGGTGAACAAGGCAGTCCTGGCATTCCAGGCCCATTTGGTCCTCGGGTGAGTATGATGTTTAAGGGTTTTTGTGCTTCATCTCTGTTTTTTTTCATGATCAGACTTTTATTTCCGCTTCACTTTTATTTTAGTGGCTTTTATTGACTTTGGTATCATGTGTGATATCTTTTGCTGAGGCATCACCTTGTTTAACACAGTAAAGCTTTGATGTAGGTGTATTTTATAGCTAGATAAAGAGATCAGTTCAGGATAACAACAGAGTTTTTTTAACAGACATTTGCTGCAGCTGATGCAAAGCCAAGTAAGTGACCGCTCTGCTAATTCCTACTCTGCTTTTCATACCCCCATATTTGTCATTTGGCCAAAAATAAAAGAGAAAGATGACTGCTTTGGATGTCCCCAAGGGACAGTGTGTCTCTGAGGCTGTATGTATGTGGGCGTACATCAGCTATTCCAGTCCACATAACATCTAGAATTGATCCCACTTAAATAGTTAAGGAAAAAATATACAGCTGATCCAGTTATATTGTCTGAGGTGATTCACTTGTGGGGAGCAGCACTGAAACTGCCTTCTTACTTTTACAGAAGAAGAAAAATGGTGATTTTTGAAAGGTTGGTAATAGACACAAATAATTGGATTGCTTCTGGACAAGGTATTGCTTATAAAGGGCTGTTTTATATAACTGTTATTAAATGCTAAAATATGTTCCTTCTTTCTGCTGTATTTTCTAGGGTCCTCCAGGTCCAGTTGGTCCTTCTGGCAAAGATGGAAATCCTGGTCCACTTGGGCCAATTGGGCCTCCTGGTGTTAGAGGGACTGTGGGAGAAGCTGGACCTGAGGTAAGTTGGTGGGAATATGGAGGGAATAGATTGCCTTCAAATAATGAGCTTTTTTCAGCAGTCCATCACATCGCTTTCTCAAACACCCAGAGCTCAAGCAAATGATAAAATGTGTTATTTTACCCAATGAACAACCAGAGTTACTGTGTATTGGAAAGGCTCATTTCTTGCTTGTTTTCATGTTCTGCCCCAGAGATGATCTCTGTCTCATGCAGCTGTGCTCTCCTTAGGCCAACCTGGGGGCTACTTCTGCAGTTAGCTCACTGAATCCTCCTGGATCTGTAGTTCAACAGGGTTATTTGGCCAGTTGGGTCCTAAAACCTGAGGCGTATGCTTAGAAACCAGCAGCACGTCAAAGCTGGCAGTCCCACAGAGGTGGCACTGAATGAGCACAGCCCTGTTCCTGACTGCCAGCACCATCCTGCATTGTGCCTTCAGTCCAAATAAACAACCCAAACTCTAACACTAAACCCAGTTGACCTTCAACCTGGTCTGAGGTTTACAGGCACCAACTATGAGCTGATTCACAAGTAATGAAAACTGGTTTGACCATTTTGGAAAAAGTCCTAAACCTCTGCTAAACGTCCCAGGCATATTCCACATTTAAAAATTCACAGTACTCTTTCATAGAATTGTATTTTTTGCTATTCCAAGGAAGGTAAGTTAGAAAATTAGAGGGATTGAGAAAAGAGTGAGCTGGATAATTATGTGAAGAATTAAAAAATTGGTGTCGCTTATTTTGGGGAAGAAATGGAAGAGGTGGAACAAAATAAAGATCAAGACAAAGAAGACAGTCTCTGCTTGCTTTCTGTCTGGTAAAATAGTTTCCTGTGTTTGTTATGTTTATCACTCTATTCATTATTCACCCTATTTCATTTAAATTTCTGTAAATTATTGGTATTTCTTCTTCTGTCAAGACACCACGACCTGAATGAAGAGGTGATGGCAGAGCATGAGAATATAATATATCTCCAGATATGTCACTTGTGTAACAAAACAGCAAAAGAAATAACACATACCAGTACTTTTAGTTTTGCTTTCCATGGTGGATTGCACACAAATGTAAAGTGGAACCAAAAAGCAAGAAATAAAAGTTAAGATTTCATTTTCAGACACAGTGTGTTAGTTTGGGTGTGTGCTCTGTAGTAAGCATTTGGAGTGCTAATTGTGAATTCTGAAGTAATTACTCTCAAAGGAAGTGCCAGTTCTGATCCACTCTCTGGTGCACCAGAGCACCAAACTTCAAATGAAGGTTTGTTACACACTTCATGCTGCCAAAGAGGAGCTGGCAGTGCTTGTAGGTGGAGATATGCTTATTAACAGATCCCTTCGGTGTCAAGACTTGGTTGCCTCCCCATGTGTCACAATTCCAGTTGACAGAAGGACCTCACAACCTGTCGTTTGGGAAAACTTAGTCAGGAAAACACCTGCTCTTCCAAGCAAGAATGATGTGGATTCTGTTTCACAGAAACCCTGGGATCTCTTGCCAGAAAGCTCAGCACTGTGCTGGATAAATGTAAAGATGTTTCTAGTGTCAAATTTTACTAATTGAAAATGTGCCTGAGGCAACTCAGGGGAAGGAGGAATTTTAGACTGCTCTAAAAATCACTAACAGCTGTTGAGAATTTAAGAAATAAAGTTATTA
This sequence comes from Dendrocincla tyrannina, assembly GCA_035047865.1. NCBI lineage: Eukaryota > Metazoa > Chordata > Aves > Passeriformes > Dendrocolaptidae > Dendrocincla > Dendrocincla tyrannina. The sequence continues at coordinate 31,914,145 of JAWWMP010000171.1, forward strand.
GGCAGAGATTTGAACAAGGAGAGACAGATGAATGAGATGAATGAAAAAGAATGGAGAGGCGACTTTTCCCTTGGTGACTTTTCCCAGCTGTTGAGCCTAAAATCACAAGTAAGAAAAAGCAGAGCAAGGCACCAAGAAAAACAGAGAGAACATGAAGCAGAGAGAATGCCTCACATGCGGTTCTAATCTCTTACCCCTGTTCCTGAAAAGGTGAATTGTTTATATCTGAATTATTTCCTGTGTATAAGGGTGACTGGCCTGAAGTTCTGGGTTTTTTTAGTGGCCAGCTTTGCTGTCATTTTGCATAGCATTTACTCTGCTGTGCCTCAGTTTCCTCTTTGTTTTGAACCTTAGGGTCCACCAGGTGAGCCTGGTCCACCTGGCCCTCCGGGACCTCCAGGCCACCTCACTGCTGCCATTGGTGACATTATGGGACACTATGATGATGCTATGGCAGATCCGCTCCCAGAGTTTACTGAAGATGAAGCAGCCCCAGATGACCATAATAAAACAGACCCAGGAGTCCATGCCACACTCAAGTCTCTGAGCAGCCAGATTGAGACCATGCGCAGCCCAGATGGCTCAAAGAAACACCCAGCCCGGACTTGTGACGACCTGAAGCTGTGCCACCCCTCCAAGAGGAGCGGTGCGTACGAGCACACCATCCTCAGTGTGCTCTGTGATGCTCTCTGGTTTCCAGTTTGTACTTGGTCACTGAAAAAACCCCATGTGTAATACAGATGTTGATAGCCTAAATTGACATTCACAATAGGAGCTTGAATATTTCTCTCAAAAAATGATTTCTTCTTGCCAATGAAGTATGAATTCTGATGTCTCCCACATTAAGTATTTATTCAGATGCATTTTAAAATAAGTGGAGTACCATTTGCGTGATGACAGAGATAGGTTGGGACACCAATTGTGAATATTTGCTTATTTGCTTAATTGTTATTAGCTCAAAGTGTTACCTGTGAGCTGATGGCTTGTGAGTGCTTTTCATCCAGAATTTGCTGCTGCTGCTCCATAGTGGCACTTCCGAGGTGGTAATGCACTAAAATGCCATTTAGGAGTTTCCCTAATTTACAGGGATTATCAGATAAATCAGAACAGACTGGAAGGTAAAGATAATTTGTGGCAGACCTTACCATCTTGTGCCCCATTTCCTAAAACTTTGCTTCCAACATCAGTATTTCGGAGGGGTTGTCACTGGCGTTTGATATGTGGAGAAAAATGCTTTCTGGCCACTCTGTGTTCTTTATATAGTTGGAGTGTTCAGAAGCTTTGCAGTGAATTTAGACAGCCTTAACCACAGACAGCTTTCAAGTCTGAATTCCCCAGTTTTAAATATTAGAAATACTGATCAGCTTGTATCATAAAGCAACATTGTGGTATACCTTAATTAATGTATACATTAATACATACCTGAAGCAGATGTCAAAAAAACCCATCAGACTGATCCACGTGCCTGTTTTGTACTGTTGTAACCTACTTTTGCTTAGTTATCTCAAGAATCTTTATAATATGAAATCACTTTTTACATTTTTATAGGTGAATACTGGATTGACCCTAACCAAGGATGTGTTGAAGATGCTATTAAAGTGTACTGCAACATGGAAACTGGAGAGACCTGTATTTCTGCAAACCCATCTAGTGTGCCCCGCAAAATGTGGTGGGCCAGCAGGTCATCTGACTTAAAGCCTGTTTGGTATGGCCTTGATATGAACAGGGGATCACAGGTAAATAAATATAGCTAATGGTAAGAATTGGCTTCTCTGGTATAGAACTTCATCTGCTACTCTGAGCACATTCTGCTACAGTTGTACATTATAAAAGGATTGATTGACTGGCTTGTATTACCATACAGTAAAGGTAGGAAATAGCTGGGAAAAGCAATGCAACTGCATCTAAGGCAGGATTGCCTATAAGTAGGCGCTGCTGGAATACATTTATTTCTCTTGATCCCCAAAACATCAGCATCTCTAGCAATCTGTTCACTAAATCACTATCTTACCTTTAAAGAAGTGTACCTTTACTCTAACAGATGTTGTTTTAATTGAATTCTACTCTTCCTTTCAGAAAACTCTTTACTGTTAAAAAAATTACAAAGCTTGCTTTATAGATTTGTTTTTAAAGAAGGTATGATGTCATGTGTCAGGTTGATCCATGCTATCTGCATCAGTCTCTAGCCAGAAAAAATTTTACTCACCTTTTTCCTCTGTGGTAACTTCTAAAATTAGGCTTAATGATCCTGACCAATAACACAAGTTTATCCTATGCAGAGTGTATAATTAATTAACCAGCTTTTTCTGTTTTCATTCCTAGTTTATCAAAAGCACAGAAAATATCTAGAAGTGTTATTTCGTAGGGAGCTATTATCTTTAAATTAAGTATTGGGTGTATAAAAAATAAGGGTGTTATCAACTGGTTTCCTGAAAACACTTCAGAACTTCGGCAGCTGGCAAGATGTGATATTGAGAGCAGATGTGATATTGATTGCTTTTTTGAGATGCTTTCACTTATTATTAAATTCAGGAGATCTTGCCATGACCCAAGATAGCACAGTTGATGTTTAGCTGCCTGCAGAGCTACATAAAGGGGTTTTGTAAGTCAGTCTTTGATAGAATAAATGATCTTGAGGAATATTATAAAAGAATACTGCATTTTTTTTGAAACATTGTCAGTTTTGTTAACTAATAATATGAGCTATGTAATAGTCACATGCACTGCTTGTGGGTTCTAAAAAATAAATGTGTCCAAGATTGCTAGAAATACAGTATTTTAGAAATTATGATAGTGCCAATGAATAAGTTTTTCTCTTTTCTTTACTGGTTTCACTGAAATGTATAAATTTTTAGTAATTATTGACTGTTGCGTTACATGTTGCAATCATCATAAAACATGAATAAAATGAAGCCTGCACAGATGGGGGAAAAAGAAACCCCTCAAGAATTTTAGAATTTATGTTATTGGTAGAAAAAAGCTTGTTTTTATAGAAGCAGTGTCACTTTGTAAAACATTTGTCAAGCTTCTCTTCAAATTGATAAAGCCATATGCAAATGTATGATTATTTTTATGTAGTCATACTATGGCTGTTTGTGATGCTTCTAAATGCAATACAAACCCTACAGAAAACAAGTTGCTGAAGCTGCAGTATAGCAGGTACACCGTAAAAGGGTTTCCTGTGCTTGACATTTCTTATCTGCTTCAGTGTTGCTCTAATGCACTATTTCGTATGGAAGAAACCCTTTCAGAGATGAGGCAGAATTCACTCCAAAACTTGGCATGTCTGTGAAGGCCCCACTGCCTTTGGGTTGTTCAGTTGCAGAGCTTTACAGTCAAAATTCTCCATGTCTACATTTCTTTGTCGTCACTCGGCAGCAAATTACAAAAGAAACCATTTTTAGATTATATGTAATAAGGCCCCCACTAGTCATGTGTGAAAGGGGTTATGATAATGACAGATTTTATAAAATTCATGAACTCTTAATTAATTCTAATGTAATGTAAGTTGATCTATTTCTTCATCTTCACAGTTTGTGTATGGGGATACAGCTGTCACTCAGATGACATTCCTACGCCTCCTGTCAAAGGAAGCTTCCCAGAATATCACCTACATTTGTAAAAACAGTGTTGGGTACATGGATGACCAGACAAAGAACCTGAAGAAATCTGTGATTCTGAAGGGGGCCAATGACCTGGAGATCAAAGCAGAGGGAAACAGCCGATTCCGATACACTGTTCTGCATGACAGCTGTTCTGTGAGTTTGGGGCGGGTTGCCGTTTGCTGGGGAGAAAAGGACATTTGCCCCTTTTCAATTATTTCTTGAATTAGAATGAAAATCCATAGAAGGAAGTCATTAAAATGCTGCAGCATTTTATTATGAGCTGTACAAGTAGCTGATCAAATAGGCATTTTACTATAATTCTATATTCACATAATAGAAATCTGCACTATTTAGAGGATATTTACAAATACCTACCTATTAGTGAGCATACTGAGATATGTATCTTGCCAGTTTGAATTTCTCAGTACTTGTTTTCCTCTGTGTGGAATCACACAATCTGGTGAGATAACCACAAACATTCGTCTGCCAGATGGGTAGGATTATTGCAGCAGTACTGTGGAGGAAACTCCGATAAGTTGGAGTACTATGACCCAACTGAGTTGAAAAGGAAATGTTCCCCGCAAAAACCTCTTAGTGGGAATAGAAACCAGGAAGCAGTAGATTTTTTTCATCCTCAGTAGTGGTCTCAGCAGACTACAAGATACTGGCAAATATTTCTAAATTTAGTTTTGCACCTGAAATAAATTAAGTGCTCTCTGTCCTTTGAAGTAACGTAGCTTATGATTCTGTGTGCAGGCACATATTAACACACAGAGAAGGATGTCAGAGCACAGAGAAAAATCAGTCCTGTTGTGTTAGTCTAACAGGTCTGTTCATTATATAGCATTGTATAATGAATTCTATACATTTGAAAATAACCAATGTGCAGTGCAGGCAGTGTTGCTCCAAGTGTGTTACTCAGCAGAGAAACAGTGAGATCCTTCTGAGCAATCGGACAACTGACTTGCTGTTGGAATTTTGGCTGTTCTGATCTGATCTCTGGCCTAGTGCCTAATTTTTTTGTTTTTTTCCTTTCTTTTCCTTCTAGAAACGTAATGGGAATGTGGGCAAGACTGTTTTTGAGTACAGAACACAGAATGTGGCACGCTTACCTATCATAGATATTGCACCAGTGGACATTGGCAGCATGGACCAGGAATTTGGAATTGAAGTTGGGCCGGTTTGCTTTGTGTAAGAGGAAGGGGGGAATTAACACACTACCCAGCAAGAGCAGCAGTGAAACACATGAACTTAGACTGATTGAAGTTAATCCTGAGACTCTTGAAGTAATGGCTGATACTGGATCAGCATTGTATATACAGCTCTTTTTAAATGCCCGGCCTCCTTTTGAATATTTATTTTACTTACAAACCTTCTGTTTTAAGTGATTGGAACCAACTTTTTAGTACAACAATACAATTTTAAGAGGATTGATGACCACCTTTTAAAAGTATTATGAATCTTTTTCCTCGGTTTTGCTTCAAATAATTTTGAAATTTACAGGTATTCAAAATAGTTAGTTTTAATGTGGAATTATGTAAAGCTCTAAAGATTATTTCTTTTGCTTTGATGCGTACTGAATAACAGAAAAGTAGAGAGAGCACTTTTGTGAACTGTTGGCTATATTTCAGTCATACCTACTCCTGACACCCCGGTTTATCTTCCTGTGGTTGCCAGTACAATAGACATTCACAGAAATCTGTGTCTTTTGTAGAGGAAACACTTCAGATATAAGACCATCTTAGTTTGGTATTGGTTTTTATGCACTTTCCTATGTAAGTCTACTCAGAAGAGTGGTCCAGAGTCATGATTAATTTATGAAGTAAAAGCATTACTGGGGTAAATGTGAGTTTTCAGTAGGGGTGTCCCATATGTTAAATTTTGAGACCAGGCTTCATTTCTCACAATGTATCTGTGTAATTTCATTAAATTGTCCTTAATCTTAAAATGGCATCTTAAACCAAATACTTGTTGATTTTTCCAATACTTGCCCATCTAAGAAGCCATTACGTATCAAATTATACAGATGTTTTATATATGGTGCCAATTTCTGTACTTTGCAAACCATTCACATGTATACCAGACCAATTGCTAATAAAGAAAGTTTAGAAATTCATTGGTTTTAGCTGACATCCAGATATGCATCACCAGTAATTTGACCTACTGGCCTTGAGTTGTCAAGGCAGGACAGTTCCATCATTTCTTAGCATGAGCTACCTCATCTCTAGAAGCTGGGATGCAATTAATATTCCTGTTTTTATTTTAGATGTTAAAAGGTGCTATGCTTCTGTTGTTATTTCAAGAAAGGAGATAGGCAGGGCAAAAAAAAAAAACCAACAAAAAAGTGATGGTGCTAAATGACTAGAGAAGGCTGATGAAATAAAGATGCCTCCTGTCAATGTCATTTTCAGGCTTAGCTGTTAGGCTTACGGTGTTTGACAGAACAATGTTACAGTGCATTTATTTGTTGGTCATTCAGTATATAGAATGTTTTGTACCTCTAACATGCTTTATTTTGTAAAGTATGTGGGTACAAACTTACTTAGGTTTTTTTGTTTCTTTGCTGCATCTGTGCTCTCCAAGTTTTTTTTATTTGTTTGTTCCTTTTAAAAAATAAACAGCTGGGGCTATCCCTAAAGAAAGTCATGCACACAGCTTTATTCATGTATCTTTGCAAAGCATTTAATTAAATACATGCTTCTTGCTATGTAAGTGGTTTCCTTTCTGTAAAATTCCTTCCAGTGTGTCCCATATCAGTTCGTTTCCAGGAAATTAAAAATAGAGGTATTTAATTTTTGTTTGGTTGCTCTTTGCATAACTCATTTGCAGTGCATTCTGCTGAAATATTTCCAACACAACAATATTGGGGGATTTTAAATAATTCCTTCTGTGTCAGTTTTTACAGATAGGTGTCAGTTTCTACAAAGTAATCACCAGCAAGCCTACTGAAGCTGCCTAACTAGTATTGTTGGAGACTCCAGAGATAGAGTTTTTGTGATTTGGCCATTTACTGTCCCTCCTCCAAGAAAGGCTGCAGCCTCATTTAGGAGTGTTTGTAGAGAAAAACAAGCAAACAAACAAAAAGAAGCATTACATTGATGAAACATCACAGAATTGCTTTTCAGCCTTAGTCAACTGAGTGAAAAAGTCTGATACAAACCCAACCAACTGCAGCAAAAGAGCATTATTACAATTCTAGAAACTCCAGTGGAGTGTTTTTGCATGTTTGGTAGGGTATGGTCTTCCCTGCCACAAAGAAATGCGACAGTGACTGAAGATTGTGACAACTGTAGCAGCCATCTCTGTGATTCAGGAGCCTCTGCCCTCTGAAGGGCAAGCTGTGTGATTCCATGCAAAAACCAGAAAAAGCCAAAAGCTTTCCCTGCTGCCTCATTGCTGTGGTTGAGCCCAGCAGCTCAACCCCACTCCTCACCCCACTCAGGGCAGGGAGGAAACCTGGGGGGCAAAACCTGTGGAATTCATGAGTTGACAAAAAAGGAAAGGAATAAAAGAATTCAAATACACAAGACGATGTAGAATGCAGTTCCTCACCACCCACTGACCTATACCTAGCTGATTCCTCAGCAGTGGCTCCTGGGCAGCTTTCACTGCACCTTTCTATGTTGATGATGACACCATATGGTATGGAACGTCCCTGGGATCAGCTGAGATCAGCTGTCCTGGCTGTGTCACCTCCCAGCTCACCACTGAAAGAGTAACATCTCCAGTGCCTCCAAGGGTGATCCTTCAATGACTGCCTTCTCAGTGGACACGGATTCAGCAACAAAACTTAAGCTTTGACCTTTAATCCAGAGTTGTGTATGGCTGTGGGTATCTTGAAAGCAGAGAAAGTTCGGGTAAGACTAGCTTTGCCAGGTACAACCTAAGGAAGCAGGAGTGGCTGCTATGCTGGGAAAGCAGCAGTGTAGGGTACACTCAGTGCTTCCGAAGACACACTCCAGGCTGAACCCTGAAGTCTATTTTTGCAGGAGGAAAAGCAAGTGGGAAGACGAGACCCACCAGGATTTTGTTCTGGTGGACTTCATCCATCCTGGAATAGCAATCAGAGTAGTGTGAGCTCCTTCTCCTCTCCTCCCAGTAAACAGGAAGGCAGAAGCACAGAAAACATCTGTTCATCCCCCAAGTCCTAAAAACCTCCTGCAGAATATTTTTCTCTTCTAGTACTTTAAATCCAGGTTACTATAGAATTTCTTTAAGAGCATAACTTGATGTACTCAAGGAAATATGATTACAAACACATGTTGAATTAAAATATTAGATCATGGTAAAAAAAAAATTCATAGATTAGCTTAAGGTCTTCATGACATTATGTGTCTTGTTAATCACATTTCCAGAAGAGAAGTACTTGGTTTACAGGTTGAAGTCTGCCAGACCTGACTTTCCTGGTGTAAACAAATGGGTAAGATTTTTCATTGAGCCATTAGGATTGAAATGGGTATGTTATCTATAAGAAACTCATTTTAATTTAATTTATTGGCTACAATAATGCTGTCTTATTGTCATAAATGATAAGCAGTCCTCCAAAATAACACCTTTTCCAGCATATGTAAATAACATGCACCTGACAAGGAAGACTAGACATTTGATTTTCCTAGCAAAGCTCTCGGGACAGCCACAGCATGGCAAAGCATGAGTTGGGAAGATGTTTCTCCTTTAGGAATTGAAAATTCTTGTGGACAGATCTTCCTCCAAGTTACTGCCTGCAAATGGAGCTTTAAGACTATTTAACTGAAGGCACAACAAAGCAAGGGCAACAAATTAAACTGCTGCATATTTAGATGTCCATTTTTTTTTTTAAGGAGGGCAAGTTGATGATAATTAGCCAGTTTCCAGAAGAAATCTGCATTGTTGTAGTGTTTTAGGGTTTTTTAAGCATTGTTTTCACAAAGAAGTGAGATGTTGCAATAGTCCCTGTGCCACAGACAGCAGCTAGAAAGAAGTCTTCACCAGAAGAAAAGCTCTGGTATGCTAACAAAGAACCACACCTTTAGGTGACAGCTTGCAGTTAATTGGAAAGGCCAATTTCAAGGCATTATTAAAACCTTAATTAGTGATACCTTGAAGTTCCTGGTTTACTCCAGGAAACTTTTTATCAGAGGGCTTTTTTTTTGTTGTTTGTTTTCTTGTTTTCTCAAAGAACCATGGTAATGTCGTGCTATGAGGTGTGTGAGTATCAAATGATGTAAAATGTGATTAAATAAGCAGCTGTGGATCTTACTAAGAGATTTCTTTTATCAGTCACACTTGCTGTGTGGGCAACCTCTTTCCTTGTTTTCCGTGCCTCTCATTCAGCTTTATGCCTCTCTTTCAGCTTTATGCCTCTCTTTCATCTATGTAGACAACAGGTTTGAATTTATATGCCAAAGGAATATACACTTGAATATGTGCCCCAAATCAACCTTTCTTAGAGTTTAAAAGCAGGTGTTGGCGTTTTCATCCAGAGCAGTTCCCACCAAGCAGTTCTGGATGCTTTAAGTGTAAGGAAAGCAAAGAGGGAGTAGGTGGTTTAAGCCCTCTCTGTGTGACAGTCATTTTTCAAACCACACTTTTGGATATACACACCTTAGTTTTAGACTATGAAGAATTTACATTTTTACATTTTTCTACCTCTGTTAAGGCAAGTAAAGAGTCTAAGAACTGGTTAAGAGAAAAAAAACCCACATTTTTTTTACTACTGTAGAGAGTCCCTAGGTTTGTTTTCTCCCCTGTAGCTGCCTGAAATTCAGCAAAGTTGTCATGAGTGGTAAACGCTCTCTTAATCCATGGGTATTTTAATTATTTTGTCAAGAACCAGAGGCAATACTGAAGATTTAATTCTCGCTAGGCAGTTGGTCTCACTGATAGAGGATCCCAGAAAGACAGAGAATAAAAAAATTACAAAAGCAAAAGCAAAGCTACATGGAAATGTAGAAATAGTAATGAAGAAAAAAAAGATTCCCTGCAAGTATGCAAATACCACATAGAAAACAAGTTAAAACTGATAGCATTAGGTTAGACAATGGTGGTATTATTGGTTATAAAATCATGACAAAAGGTAAAACTAAATCAGCAGCTCAAAACCTGAAATAAAAATGCCAGAAAAATTGGGGACCCATAGGCCCAGTTGGCCAAACTGTGTCTTTAGGCTAGAAAAAAATACATAATTTTGATTTTTGGATTACTGTGTCCCATGGATCACAGTTTGCTTGCTGTGTAAAGAAGTGAGTGAGTCATGGGTGTCTACAATTTGTATACAATTAGGGTCTAATTAAATAGGAAAGTTTTTCTGTTGGAGAAGGGTTTGCTGGATTTTTGTCAAGTTTTGAACTGTTTCAAACATAGTTTCCATAAAGAATGAAGAAAGGTGGTGTTGAAACAGTCCCATGCCAGGAGTCCACCCTCACAGGAAGAAGAGCTCTGCTGTCCTGCTAAACAACTGCACCTTCAGGTGATAACCTCTAAGTAATTGGAAAAGAGAAATTTCAAGGCAATATTAAAATCTAAATTAGTGATATCTTGAGCTCTTGGTATGATCCAGGCAACTCTTTGAGACAGGGTTTAGTTTGTTTGCGTGTTTGGGGTTTTTTTGTTTGTTTGTTTCTTGTGTTTTGGGGTGGGTTTTTTTTTTGTTTGGTTTGGTTTTGTGAATTTTGTTGTTTTCTTCTCATTTTCTCCAAAGAGCAAAGTGGTGATATAAAAGCACAGGCATAAGAGGGTCATGATGACGTAATGAGTGACCCTCTGAAAAAAATGAAGGTTTTTTGATCAAGTAAGTTATTTTATTGTGGTCTTGTGTTTTCTACAAATGTTGCAGTAATCACCTGTCATTTGTAGAAATTATTAATGAAAGATTTAATGGCTATGTGTGCTTTAGAAAACAGCCCCCAAATCTCCACATTAGAGCTGAGGGATTGTTCCCAGTCTACCCAGCCCCAGTAGCACTGGAGATTGCAAAGGCTATTTTTTTTTCTGCTGTGGGGATTAAGAACAGGTATTTCCAATGCATTTTTCCACCAGTCAACATTCCTACCAGCTGCTTTCATAAAACTTCAGCTTCAGTCAAGTAATTCAATGTAATTTATGTCAGACTAATGGTATTACATACATGTAATAACATGACATACATGTAATTCACATCTTCCATAAACAGTAGTCTATTTTCACCATCAAATGAGGAGGTTTCCTGAAAGAGCCAGTATTTTTTATGACGTGTTGTCACTATTGTTTTATACTGTGTTAAGTGTAGTTGCGTCTGTGTTGATACTGCATTTGTGCTGTGAGGGTGTCCCCAGGCCCTCACTATTTTTATTCTGTGAGCCATGTCCAAATTCTGTAATGCTAAAGCAGGGCAGTGCCTTGGCTTAGCTCCAGATGTGGTGAGATTTCTTAAAAAACAGCATTCCTCTGCTCACTTTTCCTGTTTGGTCCAATTAGAATGTATTCTCAGAGGATGCATAATCTTTAACTGACAATGAGAACTTTGAAGAAGCTGATTTTTTTTAAAAAAAATCCCTGATTTTTGTTTGACCTTGTTGTAGAGGGTCCTTAATGGTCCTGGGCTGTGGAGCAATTGCAAGGCTCTGTGGTAATGATGTGGGAGATGTGGGGGCAGGCTCTGTACCTTCCTCCCTGGGAAAGACTGAGCAGCATCTCTCAGCATCTTCCTCTGGGAGAGGTTTGTTGGCCCAGGTTCCTTTGTGTGGCTTCTTTCCTTCTTCTGGCCTCAAGCTCAGGCGCTGCCAAACTAATGTGGTAATTGCTTCTCCTTCAATTTTTCCCAAGATCTGGGGATCACTTACTTAGCCATAAAAAATACCAAGATGTTTAAGCTGTCAGCTCTGTCAAACTGCTGGTGCCTCTGGCCTGCTCTGTGGGACCCTTAAACCATTTATTTAAGCTGCCATGTGAAAGGCTGGGAGCCTATGAGTGCCTGTTTATTTAGTCTGAGGCAGGTTTTTTGGGGAGGGAAGATTATATTTTCTCCAAACTGACCTGCCCTGGTACATGGGCCCTGTTTTGGATCTTGCTGTCAGAGCTGAATCCATGCTGATAGAGAAGCTCACCATGCTTGCAAAAATGAGCCACTGGATGGAGAGGAGTAGGAAAAGTAAGAAAGAGAGTTTCATAGTAGTATGCCATAAACTGCATCCTTTAAGGATTGCCAGGGTTTCCCTCAAACAAATTACCTTTGAAAAATCAGTTAAAGTGGTGCCAGAGTTGTGTCCTGCCTTGTTAGTTGGCTTGAACAAAGAGATACAAAAACTCAAAAACAGGTAGTCAGTTTTATGAAACAACAAGGAGTTTTATTAAGATATTTTATTATGTGTCTCTGTAAGGAATAGACCAACAACCATATAAAAGCTTACAAAGATGGATAACCTTCAACACTATAAATGTGTTAATGTGACAGAAGAAATTCACAATTTTGCATCTTTATTGACTTTTACAGAGTGAAGGGAGAAAGTTCTGAACTATGACATGCCAATGACTATCTTTGACAGGAGACATTTACAATTCTTTAAATTCTTTACCTTTTTGTTTTTTTAAGCAAGTCAATAACCCTGACTTGCAGAGTTAGGAGTGAAAAATACATTAGCACCATCATATTAGTCTTTTACACTTCCCTAATTTTAGTGGTCTTGACCAGCAATGACAGGAAAGTAGAGAAGCACCTTTGACAACAGAATACAATCCAACAATAAAATTATGGTGACTACTGACATTAAGGTATTAAACTCTGAAAATACACTGTACTTTTCACAGCTAATCAGTACAGAAATAGACAATTTTGTACCAAATGATTCCACAGAATTGACCACTGGGTCCAATGTGTTTTGATTGATTTGATTGATTTTTGGTTTGACTCATCAGACACATCCCAGTTTCTGTCCATGTTGAGGTAGTTGAAACAGGGAGGTCTTTCTAGCTTTATGGACTGCATCTTGGAAAAAAGGGTGAACTTTGGTATGGGGAGCAATCAGTGCTTTGCAAATTGGCTAACATTCAACTAATAGAACACAGTGTTGTTTTATTAAGTGTTGAAGTTGTATTATAGCACCACGGAGACATGTTTTGAAGACGGAATTTTGTAAAAAAAAAAATAGAGCAAAAAAAAGCATTTTTACTGTATTTTGTGTAATAGCAAAAAAAAAAAATAACCCTTGATATCAAATTGATTTTTTCCCCCAGAAATTTTGTTAATAAATAACTGGGATACACATGGTCACCTGCACTAGCTGACAAAGGAGCACAGTTGAAGTGTGAATCTGTTTGCTGGGGTTTCAGAAAGAGCAGGATCTTTGATTTATAAGAAGCAGACTGGGCCAATGTCCACGCCAAATTCCTGATCAGGACCACCAATATCTATGGGTGCAATATCAACCACGGGCAACCTCATCGTCTTGCGCGTCCTGTATTCAAAGACTGTTTTACCCCATTCACCAGTGTGTTTCTGCAAAGTTAAAAAGGAAAACAATGTTAGAGAAATGAATGCTGGGCTATGTGAAAGTCATCCCAGAGTTTATCAGCTTTCATATTTTCTATAATTAATGAACCGTATTAATGAACCAGCTCAACCCCAAGAAAACTGGTTGTAGTCTCTGCGGAAATGAACATACAGGCAAGACATTCTTAATTTCTGGACATTTTGTGTGAGGGCTTGACATACAGGTCAGTGTAGTGCTTTTGGGACCTTAAACACCAGGGGGGAAAAACTGTGGAAAGTGTTAGTGTTTTACATTTGTTACTGAAAAGGCTGCAGGTGCTGACAGACCAGCCTGCTCATGGATGTTACTGCTGCTCTCCAGTCCTTTCTGCTGCAGTAAGGCACTGGGAAGCAATACTGGATTGCAAAATGACTGTTTGCCCCTTCCCATAATCATGGCCCATGGCTTCAATCAGCTAGGCTTGGTTTGTTGGTATGGCTAGTTTTAGAGTTGACATGGGATGGATCAGAACTTGGTGACTGTGACTTCACTGAGACTGACTGTAAAGCCAGAAGATGCCTGTAAAGCACAGATTTAAATGGAAGTGCACCACTTTCTACAGTTGCCACAGCAATGACACTTCTGCTGTACAGAATCTAAGCTTCCCCTATCAGGGGCAGCTGTGTTCTTTCCTTGCCCAGGCCATGAAAAGCTCCCTCTTCCTTATTATGGGTCTAGTCTTCTAGAGGGAATTATTTATTAAACCACAGTACTAAATTCCTGTTTACTTACAGTACAGCCATCTTCAAGAACAGCATATGTGAATTTGCTGTTTCCTTCAGCCTTGATTTCACTTTCCGTAGAGCTCATCAGTTTCAGAGCCTTTTTAACATTTCCACTGGCTTCATCCATGTAGGCAATGCTGTTCTTGCAGTGGTAGGTGATGTTCTGGGAAGCACGGCTGGAAAGGATGCGGAGGAAGGCCAGCTGAACTTCTGAGACATCCTCGGGAAGCTCAGGATCCCCATAGCTGAACTGCAGGGCACCACACAAATGCAACAGTGTTTGTTTAGTCATGTCTAGGAACAGTCTGCATCATGATTATTTCACCTACTAAATGCTTCACTTAGTTTAATTTCAGGATTATTTTTTAATTCGTTGTGATATGCAATTTGGGATGTTAACTGTGAATATTTCTCACCTGGAAGCCTCCATTGATAGATTCTCCAAACCAAACATGTTTCTTTCCACTGTTTGCACTGGTCCACCAGTTTTTCCTTGGCACAGTCCCAGGGTTGGCATTGATGCATGTCTCACCAGTTTCCATATTGCAGTATACTTTAATAGCATCCATCTTGCAGCCCTGGTTTGGATCAATCCAGTACTCCCCTAGAGGTAAAGAAAAATGTAAAGGGCTTAATATATTTGAAGAAGAATCTGCCTGCATGATGGTAAAGCTTATTGCTATGTCAGATTCCTGAGCCAAATTAGGACGCTTATTAATTTTGACAGGGGAGATACCACAGAAAATAAGATGATGGAAAAATACACTGAGTTCATGTGAATACTGTAATGGGACTGACATTTGAAATAAATATAGAACTTACACTCCTGAGGGTTTTTTTCCCTAAAATTATTTAAATATATGTTCACTTATAAGGACATAAGAAATAGAGTTGAAGTCAGTGCATGCACTGTTTAAATGCATAGTTAATTAAAGTTTAAAATTATTTTTACATTTATCATCTTTATCATGATATTTGTTTTAAAAAAAAAATGAAATTTTTATAACAGATCTTTGCATGTAAATACTTAAGTTAAAAAAACTCAACATGCAAGACCTGCTACCACTGATGAAAATAAAATCTAAACATACCACTCTTGAGCTCAGGATGGCAGAATTTCAGATCTCTGCAGTTACGAGCTGGATTCTTCCGTGACCCGTCAGGACTAATGATGTTTTCAATCTGGTTGTTAATTGATTTCATTGTAGATATGATGTCACCCAGATTGATATCGTTTTCTTTTGGCTCATCTCGATATTCATACCCGTAGCCCGCTGGACCTTTCTCACCAGCACCCAGGCCGGCCACACCACCACAACAGGGACCAGGAGGACCAGAAGGACCAGGAAGACCAGGCTGGCCTGGTGGACCCTAAAAAATAGTGAACACAGTCCTGAGTAGAGATCACAAGTTAAAACTAAAAGTCTGTGTGGGGCCTAACCTAACCTTAAAAAAATGAGAATTCTCACATAAGCATTTAATTTACTCAGACATTAATTAAACAGGTGTATAAGTGTGTGTTAGACTTTCCAGGCCTTCATTTTCCTTAGATTGGAATTTTTTTCCCCTCATTTTGTCAAGCTGTGACTGCCCTTAGGTCTGGACTTTGAGAAGGAGAAGTAACCCTTTCCACCAAAGTCCAGAGAATGTCCACTTCTTGGTTTTAGGAGGTGACTATGATAGTGACCTTTGCCTCTCAGGCCTCTCTAGTGGAGTCTGGAAAGCCCATTTCATAACTTCCCAGACACAAAGGGAGTCTGTGCTCTGCAGTGAAGAGGAGATCCCACTGGATGCTAAAAGTCAATGATCATCTAACACAACACCCAGTGCAGCAACAGTTACACTGAACCACAAATGAGCTGTATTTTTTTGGATCTAGCCTTGATAGCAAGATACCTCCTACCACAAACTCTGACCATGAGATACAGAATTTCTGAGGGAGATATTTAAAGAGGAGAGCACCCTTAGTTTCTTGAATATTCTGTAAGGATTTGTCTTTGTGAGTGGGCACCATTTACTTACAGCAGGACCGCTTTCACCTCTGTTACCGCGGGGGCCGGGAGGACCAATTGGACCTGGGTAGCCACTTGTACCATCTTTTCCAGGTGGCCCAGCTGGGCCTGGGGGACCCTAGAACAAGGATGAACACAAATAATATGGTCAGAATAGTTTATCAGCTAATCTCAAATTCAGAAATACTTGTGAGGTGTTTTAAACATTTCTGTACAATTTAACAGGTGTTTTCTCTTTCTTCAGCTGTTGTCTGTTAAGGTGGCCAATTAAAATTTACATATATCTATCTATCTATATATATATGTATTAACCAAACAGCCTGACTTTTCCTTGCAGTTAGACTAGATAAAGAGATTTTCTTACTCTTGCACCTGAAGCTCCAGGACTTCCAATTGCACCTTGTGGACCCAGAGGACCCTATGAAGAAAAGAAAAGTCAGCCAGACACCTCCTGGTAATACTTTGCAACAAGCTGGATATACCTTATATACCTCAAATAAAGACATTGAAAACATCTTCAAGATTATACAAAACACATCCATATGAAAAGACTGTGACAGATATGAGAGAATGGTTGACCAGAAAAACACTTAGATGTTCTTTATATGGAAACATATTAGTGATGTGGTATCCAAAATGCAAGAAAGCTAAGTGACACCAGTGAGATTTGGATGAAATCTTATATTCACAAGAATATGTAGCTATAGGCTCAAAATACTTCACTTTTAATGATATTACCAGAGAAGTATTGTAAATAATTGGGTAAAAGCTCATGTTTTCAAATGCATTTAAAAATTTGCTCTACGGATGCACTGTAAAGAACTAAGCCATTTGTTTAATAATTGTTGAGCATCTTGCTCTCACAGTGTAAATGAGAATTTATCAGATTTTATTTTAACTCATATTGTACAGTAGACAATGGATTATATTGTGTCATTGAATAGGTTGGTATTGGTGCCATTTTGGATAGATTAATTGAGTTTTGTTTTCTGGATTCTCACTTGTCTCATGAGTGCTATTAATAGTTTTTTTCAGTATAAATCCCTCTTTAAATTTTTACCTGTCATAAAAATCCAGGGCATGCCTTCCAATTCTATTTCTATTACCTGTGAATTCTTTTAGGTGTTAAGAACTGTTCAAAATGGTAATGCATGTTTACAATTCAGTAGTTTACAATTTCATACCCATTTTGCCCTAACATTAGTTACTATAAAAGGTACATGACAGAAGAGAGGTATTTGGATTCTGACTACTTTCAATTGTCTCTCTAGGATAGATTTCTAATAGACATAAATATTTCAACCCATACTTTGATATTTTCTAATTTATTCAAGAATAACCTGTATAAATAAATCAAGAAGTGTTTCTTGAATGGGATTATAGTAAATAATCCCAGCCTCAGCTCCTAGCAGCTTCTTCCAGTTTTCTATTAATACTTATTTCAGGTCGATTCAGGGAATCTGGACTTTTGAACACATTCAACAATCAAATTACACAGGTTCTTTATAATTTTCTTCTTTCTTCAGTAAATTAGTTGAGGTTAACTAGGGACTTTGGACCTAAACCACAGAAACTAAGAACAGCTGTAGTTCCCAAATCACCACAAAATACTCACAGGAGGACCAGGGAGACCAGGGGTACCAGGGAATCCTCTATGACCCTTGATGCCGTTGCTGCCTCGTTCACCAGTTTCACCTTTATCACCACGAGGACCTTGAGGACCCTGTAAGAGTAGATTTGCAATGAAAGAGGATATAAGGAGATAAGAGCAATGCCCAAATAACAGGAAATAGTGAATGGATGATATTACAAATACATTAAACATGACTTACAGCAGGACCACGAGCACCAGCAGGACCAGTAGAGCCTGGAGGGCCAGGTGGACCCTGTGACATGATAAGAATGAGAAGGTATGGATCACTTGGAGCTGCCTATAGCACCTTTTTTCCCAGATATACAGTATATTCAAAGCCAGCAGCTGCTCAGAAACAAGAGGAAGCCACACAAACACACATACACACACACACACACACACACACACACTGTAATAAGCACAAATTGTGGCCAGATCCTTTTTCTACCAATGTCAGCCTTACTCAGCTGCTTGTAGGCACTGGTATGTACCACAGCACCGGAGTCCTTCTTCACCTTGTGAGGTGCTCAGTGCTCAAGCTGTGCTGGTGTCAGCACTTGTGAGAAGTAAATTGAAGACTTCCAAAGTTACTCCCTTAGTTTAAATAAATAACATCACTTGTGCTGCATGAGCACCAGATGGGATGGAAATTAAGACAGGGCCTGGTGGAATGATGTGCTTTTTGGCATCCTATGGAGTATGTGAATTTTGAGCTTAATTTCCGTACAGTTATCAGGAACATAAACTGAGATGTCTTTCCCCTCAATGTTCTTATAAAAGAGGTGATCAATGCCAAGAAACTACAATAGTAACAAATGTATGACTCTTCAAGACTTCCCCTTTATTACTGCATGAAATGGACTTTGCATAGGAAAGGTATGTGACGAGGCAGGAAGATTTTTACTTTGGTCTTACCTGAAATCCTCTTTCACCAGCTTTTCCAGGTGCACCAACGTTACCTGCAGGTCCAGGGTGACCAGGGGGCCCTGGAGGGCCAGGAGAGCCATTTTCACCACGGTCACCCTGCAGACAGTAAGAGTTGACAGGATAATGAATGTCATGTTCTACAGAACTCAATATAAAGAATGTTTTCAATCAAGCATAACAAGTTCAAGGAACAAATTAGATAGCACAGAATTACATATATTGTTATGTAGTTCATGTGTCATTTATTTGGAAATCTAAGGATATTAGTGATTTCTTACTTTGCCTCCTGGGGATCCATCACGTCCAGGCAAGCCATCTGAGCCAGGGTTACCCTGCAAAAGTGAAGGATGCAGTTTGTTCATAAACTGCATGATGAATAAACAGCTTGTTTTCCATTAAGCTTAAATAATGTTCATGAAAGGGAGTTTCGAAGAGGGAAGAGCTCCTGGAGGTAGAGTAGCCACTAAAAGATCTGTAAGACCTGTGTACAGGTCTTGTAGGCGTACCAGATGTTTTGTAGGCATACAAGCCATGCAGCTGCTTGTTTGGTTCCAAGTGAGACGGATGAGGTTCACAGGCAGAGAAGAGGATGGCAGGCACAGCAGGCTATACCACCTTAGGGACGCTTTGTGAACCTTAAAGCATATTTCCTCCCAGAGTCCCCAGGTTTTAACTCACAAGCTAACAGCAAAGAATCACATCCACTCACATCTCTGCCAGGCTCTCCAGGTAAGCCTCTTTGTCCAATAGGACCTTGGGGACCAGGAGCACCACGTTCTCCTGGGACACCATTGGTGCCTGGTCTACCATCTTCACCCTGAACAAAAAGGGAAAGGATTTTGCTGCAGATAATGTACTTATGAAATACCAGTGTATTATACATCTAATTAGCTATGCAGCAATTTTAAAGGAGACCTAATAAAATGATGAGCCAATGTGGCTCTAGAGATTGTGAATTAACTAGAGAGTATAAACACTTGGCCCAACTGGTTTCTTTTCATTGCTAGTAATATTCAAGTAAAGCCATTGAACTCAAAGAATGTTTTTTGTCAACTATAAAAGAATAAATGGGTATGTCCAATATGGGTATGTTCTTATATGCCCCAAAAGAGCCAAAGCAGTTAAAAAGTGAAATAATTAAAAAAAAAAAAAGCTGGTTTACCCCTGTGTTGGTGATAAAATTTAAACCAAGCCTCACACCACCTTTTCTGAAAGGAGGAAAAAGTATTTTTGCATTTGAGTCGTAATATTTAAGCAAGAAACCTATTCAGAATTAAGCAAAGATAAACAACGTGTGGTAGGTGAGACTATGACTCAGATCTTGTACAAAGGAGAGTTTAGATCCTCTTCCTTGATCCTCCTCAAGTGTGTGAAGTGGGTTCTATACTTCTAGATAACCTGATACGAGACTCTTGGCAACAGGGATAAAAGACAACCTCACATCCCACACTCCTGGCTGCCAGATATTCTAAAGCCTCATCTTATGGATGTAAGCACAAATAAGTGTAAATTCTGTTGTCTCTGGAATAAAAAGCAATAAACACCCCACTCCCCCCCACAACACATTCATTATTTTTTGCGTCTCTAAGCAGTTTTTAGACCCCATTTTTTTAACTGTGTTTAGCAGCTGGGTTACAGTTATGTTAGTGCTGAGGCAGTACTGCAGTGGATGGCTCTCACCTTGGCTCCTGCCATACCGGGTGGACCACTCGGGCCACGCAGACCTGGCAGACCTGTGCTACCCCGGCCACCAACAATGCCTTGAGGACCTGGTTCACCTGGTGCCCCCTGATTAAGAAAAGGTCACATCAGTCAAGATGAGCATCTTTAACATTCGACAGGTGGCTGCTTATTCTTGACAGACACAACCCCAGTCTGTTGGTGTAACAGTCCCTGGTTGAACGTGTACTCACCCTTTCTCCTCGTGCACCTGGTGGCCCTTTTTCCCCTGGTGCGCCGGGCTCACCTCTGATTCCAGCAGGTCCTGGACCACCGGGAGAGCCGGCACTACCAGGGGGTCCGGGAGGCCCATCCTTGCCTGCAGGCCCTGCATTACCAGGGGGACCTGGACTACCCTAAAAAGATTATAAAAAGAGGAGGGTGAGCTGAGTTATCAGAACAGCTGCACATTGATCTTATGATCCTGGCATTGATCTTGTGAAAGTTAGCCAGACCTGAGTCATTTCCTGGAGGCAGATTTAGGGTCCAGTCTCTGTACACCCAAACCTGATCTGGTGGTGTAAGAGAATCCTTTCATGTATTACTTTCAAAACTGGTATTTTTTTATCCCTGCTGTCTGGACATACAGTTTGCATAATGTAACACCTGCACATTTTGGATGCCCAGTGGCTGCAATGCATCCAGCACAGGATACATGTTCCTTACCCATGGCTCTGCCACAGAAATTGGGAAGAGTAACAGACCTTTCTCCTTCTTTGAATCACTCCTGTCAAATACCTTTCAAATAGTGTGTTGAACATGTACAAAATGAAATCTCTTTCATTAATACCTTAGCTGAGCCAATCAATGGAAAGAATTGCATTGACTAACGGTACCTTAAATAAAATCCCACTTTTTCTTTTCATTCAGCAATATTCTAGCTTGCATCTCTCTGTAACTCTGACAGAAAATAATAATTTGTTTATTAAAATATAAATTTTTTATTTTATCTCAGTTACGATAGAAAAAAAATTGTTTTAAAAATAGGTATAAGCATTGTATTCTTTGTGTTTTCTTAATTTTTGAAGAATCAAAAATCAGAATCTAATTTTTACTATGTGAGTCAAAAGTAGGTACACATTGAACATGCAAGAATATTATGAAACAGCTTTTCTTCACACACAGATATTGTATAAAATACTGGAATTAGCTGATGTATCAGGATGTATTTTTATAATAGGACACTGCAGACTGGTAGATTAAACTTCAGATGAAGCCATATCATAAGAAAGAAACTTTGCCACAAGAATGATTCCAGTTAATCCCAAAATAATTAAATCTTATGCCATTCCATTCTACAGGTACCTACAAAAAATCGCAGCAAGTATCTACATGACATAGCTTTGAAAGTGAACAACAATTCAAGATGAGTATTAGGGATTTCTTTCATCATAAAAGAGCAAGAGAGAAGACAGGACGTCTACCACCAACAGGAATACTCAAGGACCTGATGCAGGAACAGGACTCCACTAACTCTGACTGGCTTTGGAAAGAAAGCCATGATAGAAGGTGTATTAAGACAGTAAGTTAAGTGAATGAATTGCTATTCCATATGATAAGGAGACTAAACTCCTTTTCCACATTTCCCCCCTAAGTCCAAATATCATATTCACAGTAGTTTTGCATAATATATTTTATTATATTAATATATGTCTAAATATATCCAAAGAGTAAGATTAAAAAGGGTATAAGACAACTTACATTGCTACCAGGGGGACCAGGTAGACCACGAGCACCAGGGAAACCAGCAGCACCCTATAAGAGATCAATACTTTTAGTTGTCATTTTCTGAAGACTGGAAAAACAGGAACAAATTGATTTTTATACACCAGCTGACTTTGAATTATAGTTAGCTGTTTTGCTTGAAACCTGAATTAAATATCCTGGAACTGAACAAAAAGTTCCCAGTTTTTAAAATTTTGTTCCCAGTTAGTTTTGTTTTGGCAAAGGGAGGTCACATAGGCTCCTCAAAGGTGAGTTAATGGACTCGGAGAACTTGGAAAAGGTGGCAAGAAAACATAATAATTGTTGAGATAAGCCATTTTAGAGCTTTGGGTCATTGTGCCTAAAGCTATTTCGACTTCTTACTCATATTAAAATCACTATAATCCAGATCACTAAACACCTCAGTTTTAATTACTCCTTCTACAACATTTTAATTATTCTTGAACTGCAGATACTAAAAAGTCTCTGAAGGTCTTGTTTTTCATTCACATCACATTTGTTGTAACAGATAGAGGCATTTAGAAGTGATTAAATCAGATAAAGACATACTCACAGGGCCTCCAGGAGATCCACGGTCTCCTTTTATTCCTTGGGGACCAGGTGGACCCTACATGAAAGAAAGATAAAGCAAAATTACTGGATAAAGATTGGAATTATAGGAAGTGTCAATAAATTTCAGGCAGTTCAAATGCCTGCACTTGGGCCCAGCCACCCTGAGGCTGAGGGAGGGCTGAAGAAACATCCCTGTAGCAATAAGGACCAGCAAAGACTTACTGGTGCACCAGGACCACCCTGTGGACCTGCAGCTCCGGGAGGTCCAGCCTCTCCTCTTAGACCAGGGGGGCCTCTTTCTCCTTTCCCACCAGGTTCTCCATTTTGGCCCTGTAGGAAAATTACATGGTTATATCACAGCTCAAAATGATAGCAGATGATACTGCTGTGATGAGAAACGCTATCCAGAGACTCCTCTGAAGGGAAGTTAAATATTAAATTTCATTTGAATGCAATCAAACTCTATTGGTCTACCAGTACAGGAGGGAAGGGATGAAGTGATGTTGCTCTGCATGTGACGAGTACAGAAAGAGTAGTATAGATACTTACTGGAGCTCCAGGGAAGCCAGCAGGTCCAGGAAGACCTTGTTCTCCTCGTTCACCCTGCAGAAAACAACACGTCAGCAATGGAAGAGGTTCGAAAGATAAGCTTCACTCTGCACGTTAGAGAACTCTCCTATTGATGCTGCTGAAGTTTCTTTGTCCTATCAGCGTTTGGAGGAAAAAAACATTTGACCCAAAACAACTGTTGCTCCTGAACACTAAGAACAGGAATTATTTGATAATTATCTAAAGTGTGACAAAGTGATCTCACTTATGCCTGTATAAAGCCTGAGCACAACCCACGGTGTTCCCCAGATTCAACTGAGAGCCCAGGGTGCTGTTTTATCAGTATAAAAAAAAATAAATATAAGAGTGTTTTTAAAAGTTTACTTAACTGTAAAACAAGATCTACACAACTATTGCTCACTCTCTTGCCCTGACCTGTCACCACAGCACTCTGCCCCCTTTGCACTGTTAGAAGCCTTGATTTTCTGAAGACTTTAGTACCTATAGATCCCAAGAGTCAACAGGAGTTTACAACTCAAGCCTCCTCTGTTCCTGAGAGGGTAGGTACAGCACTCTGGCTACACTAGGCTAGAAAAGCCATGGTAAAGTTATACTGGAAAAAAAGTATTGTGACTTACAGGACCTCCACGGGAACCCATCGGGCCTGGAGCACCTGCTGGGCCAGTCTCTCCCTGCAGGGAACAAGGGTGGTTATTGGGTGTTTGCTTCCCATGGCACAGTCACTGCTGTGACCCTTTGCTGTACCAAGTGCCATTGCAGAGGATGCTTTACCTTATCTCCAGGGGGGCCAGCGGGACCAGGAGGACCAATGGGACCTACATTTCCCTAAACAATTAGGAAATAATAGATTTTGTATCAAAAAAGGACAATGTTAACTCTTCTGTTTCGATCAATAGCATTTATGTCTCAGTGTAAGCCATTGCTAAAGACATTTAAATAGAAGCAAATCTACAATGCCAGAGAGCTGTTGCACCCTGTATTTTTGGGGTGACACTGAGATCTAACCATTTGGTAACGTGAGACTTCTCCAATGGATTGATATTTTTTGTTTTCTTTTCCCTCCAGCCAATCCTAATCCAAAACCACCTGAAATTAACAGGTCTCTTTCAATGGTAGACACCAACAGTTACCTTTTGCCCTAACTTTTCATATAAATAAGTGATCCACGTTTCTTCAGTATATATTCAACATCTCCTGACTAGATCCCTGACTTTTTTCTTTCTTGACAATTTAATGTATACATTAAATTACAATAAATACATTATGGTTCGAAATAAGTTTTTTTTATATTTTCTCCAACTCAACCAAGCTGCACTGGTATATTTGTCATGCCTCATTATGTTGATGGATACACTGCTTGAAAGTACTAATTTGATATATGTATGTATTTCAAGTGTCTATTTTATGTTATACAGAGAACTTCCTGAATGAGAATATTTACTATAGATGTCTTTTTGTGATTCATTTTAACCTCATTCTCATCAGATTTTCTCTACTTTTATATGATTGCTTACCCTCCAAAACATTGTCCCAATTAACTATGATCTTCTGCTTGCAAAAATTCCATTATATTTACCCAAGCAGCAGTAATCACAAAAACTAGTATTAAGTCTAATTTAGTCTACAAAACTAGTTTTGCACTGCTGGAATGAAGCACAATGGGATTACTACTTTACCTCTCCCAGACCTTGCCTATTCACTGTAAGTTGATTCATGTTCTAAGTGCAGACTGTGTGAAGCTAATTGATAAACTGTTAGACGCATAAAGACTACTCACTCTCTCTCCTCTTGCACCAGGAAGGCCATCAGCACCTTTGCCACCAGGCTCTCCCTAGGAAGTGTAAGATGCAAAAAGCATAAGTCAAAAACAAGCATAAGGGTAGGGAAAGGATCTCATACTGAAGGTCTCTCAATAACCAGATTTCCTTATCGACATCATACAAATCTAAAATTGGGGATTACATACTGCCCAGTATTCACCATCAGATACTATATACTTTGATGGAAAAAATCCAGATTGATTCAAAATGAAGTCTGTGTCAAATTGTTAGCCCATGGTATGAATTATTCTCATAAGTTATTAGCTTCATTAGAACTTCATTGAGGCACCCATCCCCCAAGTGATCTAGCACAGTAAAATATGTAGCACATATTAAACCAGGGGGAAATCCTGTATTTCCCAGCATATAGGACCATATTGCAAACTCAGTCGTACTGCTATGCAATGTGCACCTCTGAAATCAGGCCAAAAGTGAAGATGTGAACAAGCCTCATGCCTTGTGGGAAGCTAACACAAAATTAGCATGAAATTGGCAGTGTGTATGTGTTACCCTCTCCCCTTTTGGTCCAGGACTTCCAGAAGCGCCTCTTTCCCCTGGCATTCCCTGTAAGCCAGGCAGTCCTGTGCCTCCAGGGGGACCAGGTGGTCCAGGAGGACCCTAAGGAGAAACAAGAAATAATTAGAAAAACAAAATTAACCTGAATGAGAGACATAATAGCAGGAAAGCAAGAAAATCCGTGGGTACCTTGGCACCTTCTGTTCCAGCAGGACCTGGCCCACCTCTTGTTCCAGGAGGTCCTGGGGGACCTTGTGCACCACGTTCACCTGGGATACCATTTTCACCCTGTGACAAAGAAATGCATTATTCCTTGTTTTCAGGTTTATACTTTGTTAATTCCTTCTTGTCATTGATGAAAAGTTGCTTTATTATTTACCTTAGGGCCTGGGAATCCGGGTCCTCCAACATCACCTTTTGGCCCCTGGTTATGAGAAAATAAATGTAAGTTATCCATGCACTTTCCTTAGTAAACCTGCATTGTGATTGGCATTCTGTTTCTCTCCTCTATTATCACTAAAATTAGGCTTCTGTGCTCTGCAGAGAGCTGAGAACTGTCTGAATTTGGAAATGTATACAGGAAAAACTTCTAATTTTGCTACTTAAATAAAAGGAATTGCTACTTACTGGTTCTCCAGGCTTTCCATTTTCTCCAGCTGGTCCTGGTCCACCAGGCAATCCCTATATGAAGGAACAATGTTATCCATGTCACACAGATAAATGATGCATTTTCCATCTTGTACATTTTTTTTTTTTGACACAAATTTGTGTACTCAAATAATTCCAATCCTTTACAAAGGCAGAGATGCCAATTTCTTAAGGGTTTTATGTTACACAATCTAAGCTAACTACCCAGCTTGCAATTATGGTATATGAACTAATAACTTTTGTCAGGTGGTTGATCTGTCTTATTTCAAAATATGATAACATGCACTGTAATGTAAATGTTTAGATTCCTTTACTATTTTTTCCCTGTGTGTTTTAATCTACTAAAAAGAATCAGGAAGCAATAAACCCACAGCACCTGGAGGCCAGGTGGGCCTGCTGGTCCTGGTTCTCCTCTCTCTCCAGAAGCACCCTAGAATGAAACAAATGAGAAAAAAAAAACCATGAACTTGTCTGACAACATTTCAAAATATAAACACCTCCACACCACCTCTAATCTATGCCTCCATATCACGATGTGATGACACTGCACAATCCCGAAGACTATTGTATCTTGGTGATCTGGTATTTGTGCTTCTCTCTCCAACTGTTTGTGGTTCACCAGACACATTTTCACTTGATAAGAGACTGAACTGCTATAAATATTAAAGGGAGCAAAAATATGCTTGTTCGAAAAGGTGGTAGATCTCTGTGAGCTGTAAATTGACTTTTCATTTCAATCTATACCAGGTATACCTGACTCAAGTTTCTCCTGCTGAGGTTTTGAGTATTAATTCATAAAAATAATGGCAAATAACAGCTCTTCTATTCGTCTTCATTAAAAGGAGATTTCTTTATGTCATTAAAAATATTTTCCTTCTCCTAAATTCAATGTCTATCTGTAGATGCCAGACCCCCTTTGGCAATAACTGATCATTGCCTCGTGGTTCCATGGCACTTACAGTAGGGCCTGGAGGACCTGGGAGGCCAACGTCACCATTCTTCCCAGCAGGACCCTACCAAAGACAAAATTAGACTATAGTTAGTGGTTGATACCATTTTTATAAAACTCATCAAATTATTATTAGTTAATATTATGCTATTATTAAATTGTCATTTTAAGTTATATTAAGTTATATTATTATTAAACAAAATGTTAATGAAACTTACAGGTGTTCCAGGTGGTCCACCAGGGCCTCTTTCTCCATTCTTACCCGGTGCACCCTGGCAAAAGAGAGACATCCTATGTGAAATACTTGCTCTGGTCAGTGAACAACAATCTGAAGCCGAGCACGAGACGGCCCCACTATGGAGCAATTTATCTTAACATTTGACTGATCAAGAACCAGCCCAGGAGAAGTGGAGAAATCCCACTCACCTCGTTGCCCTTAGGACCTGGGAAACCCATTACACCTGGTTGGCCACGTGGGCCTGGAGGGCCAGGTGGACCAGAACGTCCAGATTCACCCTGACTGCCCTGGGATAAGCAAAAAAGAAAGGAAGACATGGCATCTGTTAGGTGAAATAGAGGGATATCCATTAAACAGAGAGAGAGGGTGAGACACTGTCATTCAAAACTTATTATGTGTCTTGTCTTTCAACTGATCTCCAGCATACTCTGTATTTTCCACAGTATTAAATGACAGAATTCACAGATTGGTGTTACAGTGATACAGATAAAGTGCTCTGGGAGTTAAAGCAAACAAAAAAGGAAAAAATTAATCTGACTGTGATAGCAACCTGTCATGTAGATATTGTGGAATGACGGTAGGGTCAGTAGGAGGACTAGTATAAAATATTTGCACAATATACATACTGGGGGGCCAGGTTTTCCATCGCTTCCAGGGCTTCCCGGAATTCCAGGCAAACCCTGCAATTGAAGAAGAAAAGTGTTATACTTTGGTTTAAAATGTATAGTATTAAGTTTCAATACATAAATATAAATATATAAAAACTACTTGTTTGATTTCATCCTCTTTAATAAAGGTTAAAAGTCCTTCCATTTCTCCTGTTCCATGAAGAGGAAGAAATGGAGTAAGCTAACAAATTCTTTCACTGTGGGTTTATTGCTTTCCTGAGAGGCACTGTATATAAACAAGACATTGGACATTACAAGTACGACAGAATGTGTTTTTTGGGAAGAAAACTAATTTCAGATGGTAAAAAAATCAAGGAATGAAACAATTCGGACTATGTAGCTCTACCTAAAAGCCACAGAATTTATAACCTTTTTCGTTGACTTATTTTTCTACATATAATTTTTGTTGTATTTTAGATAATCCATTTCCATTTCAAATAAAATCTTGTTTAGCTCCCAGCAGCCTGCAGTTGGGTTTTTGAATGTCAATAGATTTGTTGTCAGCAGTCGTTAATCCTTAGAGGAGTTCACAGAATGTTGTCCCATGTACACTTATACATTTTTGCATTCTGTGAGCATTACATAGCAGGCCATCTATAAAAATCTTCCTGATATGTACTATGAAAACCTCACCACCAGCTTATTTGCTTTAATGGCAAATAAGAAATAAATATAACAATTAACTATATTGAAACATGTAAATGAATATATAATTTCATTATCAACACATGAAAGTCTATTTAAACAATAAATATAAATATATTCAACTAAAAACTCCCCCATGGCATCAGTTCAGATGATCCAACCCTAACAGAGCTTATCTCTGTTTCTTGGAGATGCCCTGTCTTACTCTCATTCCTGGAAGACCTGGGCCTCCGTCTTGTCCACGCTCCCCTGCGGGTCCACTGGGGCCAGGGGGACCTGGGCTACCACGCTCACCTGCAGGACCCTAAAAGAGAGGGAATCAGCACCTTATTGCATCTGCAATTCTCCAGTCAAAATCACGTGGATTCTCCAAAAGTTTGGAGGGGGATTCATACCTTTTCACCTGGAAGTCCATTGCTACCAGGTAAGCCACGGAAACCGGGGGAGCCCTGGCAAATAAAAGAACAAACTATGGGTCATAGGCAACACGACCTAAACAAATGGAGTTTTCTTCCAAACTATTTACCATTAGACATATTATTATGAAAATTAACAAAAAAAAAAAAAAAGAGGTGGAAGGGACATTTCGCTGTAGTAAGAAGGACTACAGTTTTCTCTTTGGTTATAACCCTCTTGTTCAAATAATTATTTTTAACTGGCCCTGCATCATTATTTATGAGTTTTTCTAGAGTAATATAAAAAAAAAATTACATTCAGTATTGAACAATTATTTTCCTCTAAATCAATACTGAGAAGAGCTCTAATGTATTGTATTGCTTTAATATTTACATTTACTATCTTCACTGCTTACAAGAAATTTGAATTATAAAATTTAATTTTCAGCCCCATTTATGCATTTATTATGATTAGTTTGTTCACTGTGCATCTTTGATTTCCTCATAGTTTCAGCAAATATTGCAATCAATTATTAAGTTAGGAGTTATAAATACATCAGCACAATTTCCTTTGGTTCAGACGGGAACAGAAGTCTGAAATTTGTAATGATGTTGCTATTTATTTATAAATCAATTCAGGGATTCCTTTGTGAGAATGCTCTTTGGAAAGTTATTGAATCTACTGTCCAAAGAGCTTGTTTGCAGTAAAGATATTATGACATAGAAGACACACTGACAATATTGCAGTTATTTACATTTAAGATGTATTGAGTCTAGAGATGTTGAATGTAGAAGAATTGACATTAATTTCACTTTCTAGAGCTGAAATTTTTGTGATCATTTATTTTTGTTAACTGAGAAGTGATTTTGAAGTGCGTTATTTATTCCTCCTTGTAAGTTCTCAGAGTTTATGGTGCTTTTCAGCACAAATCTTTTGATACAACTTCCAGGTATATAAGATCACAGCTTCTTCAGTATCAAAAACTGAAAGGAATTCATTTATTTCAGAGGGAGATAAAACCGAATGCTGCAATTCACAGGAGTGCTAGATAAGAATTCTGCCCAGTTCCATGACCCAGTTTGCTCAGAAGAGGCATGTAGCCAGATTTCTCCTGGAAGTGTTTTGAACACCCAAATTTGCTGTCTCTGTGTCAACTCAAAAGGAACCTCATGTGCAGGTCACCTGCAGGACCTTACCCTCTCTCCAGGGGTGCCAGGTACTCCATTCTGCCCTGGTTCACCATTTGCACCTCTTTTGCCTTCCTCACCCGGGGGTCCAGGAGCTCCTGGGGTGCCGTTTTCGCCCTGGAAGCAACAACAGCCAAGCCCAACTGTAAAGGCAGAAGTCTCCATGATAACTAAATGGAATTTGTATGGGGAGTGATTTAGGGTTCAGACTGCCTTGGAAGAAGCCTCTGAATGCATTTTAAAATCACTTACACGCTCGCCTTTTGGGCCTGGCTCTCCTTTTGCACCATCCTTACCAGGGTCTCCCTAAACAAGAGAAAGTCCTGTTAAAATTGTGGTTGCAACTGGGTATTGTTCTAGAGCTGCTGTACTGAAATACTAGGAAGTGGACACGATATCTTTTAAATTACTGACTCCTTTATATCATTTTACATTCTGCGAAGGAATTAGTGTTCACTGGCTGAACCTGGTCATGGAAGACTTGGGGTTCCTTAAAAATCCAGTAAAGAAATACATGATATAATCTTAAACACCACAGAGTTAAATTTTTTTTATGTCTGTTTCTGAGTTATTTCAGACATCACTAAGTCTTTTGCTTGAAGTCCTTGAGTATTTTCTCTGAAAAAGAACTACATGTGGTGTAAGGCTGTCAGAAATGAGCCTGCTGAGGTAAATGGCAGTGTAAGGGTAGGCACAACTCACTAGGTGTAGTGGACTGTGGACTCAGCCCATGGGAATTTAAACAGGTGAAATTAGGATTTTAAAACAACAGAATTTGTCTAAGGTAGCCATTTTAGACAAGCTCTGTATTTGTTGTGAGTTTCTGAATTGATAGATAATTTAGGAAAAGAAATCAGTAATACTACCATATTTATGTCTATTTAATATATAGAAATGCCTAAATGTGTGAAATATAAATATATATTTATAAAAATAATTGCCTATTTTCATTATAAAATAATTTATTAGACCATTCCAAATGAGTAGAATTTCAATGGGGTTTATAAAATGGTATCAGAGTTGCTTCCACCACATTTGTTTGTACAACCAATGTAATGAATAGTAGTTACTCACTGGACTGCCTTTTGCTCCGGGGTTTCCACTTGCGCCTGGAGGACCAGGAAGACCACGGCCTCCTGGCAGACCAGGAGCACCAGGAATACCAGAAGGTCCCTGCAGAGAGTCAACAGCAAATAGGGATGAAGAGAGGATGGCAAGGACTCCACCCAGTCCAAATGGTGACCCTCACCCACAGAGCGCAGCAAAAGGCAGCGATATGAACAGTACCCACCATTTCACCCTTGTTGCCAGGACTTCCAGCTCTTCCAGGAGGGCCCTGGAAAAAGATATACATAAATAACCAATGCTGCTAGAACCAAACCAAAGGACACAAAGGACTTTGTGAAGAGCAGGTGATGAAGACCTCCCAAATTCCATGTAGTGTTTATGTACCTGAGGCCCAGGTGGCCCAGCATTACCCTGAGGACCAGGTTCTCCTCTCTCTCCAGGACTACCACTAGAACCAGCAGGACCAGGAGGACCAGCTTCACCCTGTGGAAAAAAAAAAACAAAGGGAGAAAATGAATGCACTTTAATTTTGTCTCCTGGTCAACCAGTATATCAGCTTAATGGTTTCTCTCTCTACTGTGGCATCTCTGTGTAATTTGGGAAGAAGGTTACCACCACCTGAGTGCAAGAGACAAATCAGACAGTGACCCTGGTGCTGAGGCACGTGGCACTCAGCCAGTGCTGTGCTCCAGCCCGTACACACTGCACAGCTCCTGAAGTTGTGGGATGTTCCCTTCAGTCCCTCCCATAACACCACACGGAGCACACGGTCTGCCACTCCGTGGTGTTTTGGGGTGAGCACTCCTGAGGATGATGGGGATAGAGTTTGTCTCATGCTACACATGAAAGCACATCAGTTCCAGGCTTACAGAGTAATAGCAGCCAGAGGAAGGAGGGCTCATAAAATGATGACGTACAGTGACATAAACTGTATAACTGGAAAGGACCAAATCCCATGTAATCATGCATCTTTAGCTGAATACCTTAAAACCTGGAGAGCCTGGAAATCCTGCAGTTCCAGGGGGACCCGGGGGACCCTTAAAAGTGAAAGAAATACTATTAATGCAAAAGGCAAAAGCCATAAGGAATGAATATTAAGTTAAAAAAAAATCTGATTATGGGATTTTTCTCTGAGTAAGGAAACACCTGGGAAAATAGAAAATATAAATCATACTGCAGAAGATGAAGTTTGGCTAGTCCTAAACTATCACACCTACATCTTGGTTACCCTGACTTTTATACGTTCAGCTAAATTTCTGTGTTTTAAATTTTAAAACCATGAATTCTATCATTAAAGAGATTCTTTTAAAAAAGTTCAAAATCTGTTCTAATTATAAAAAAGGTGTAGAAGGAAAAAAGAAAGGCAATATAGCTGTTGCACATACAAGTGGACGTGGTCATGTTTCTGGGCAGATGGGAAAGAAAAGTATTTGTCCACCTCAGCCAGCTAATTAATATGTTTGATAAGACCATTCACAATTTGATTGCATAGAGTACAACAGTTCTATCCATCTATATGTTCTCTCAGAATAACCTGGCTTTGGATTTTTGCATTTCCTGATTTCCAGTGTTAAAGCTCTTGTATTGCATTGTATGCTCCAAGTATCTTAACCCACACAGTTATGAAATATAATTACATAAAATGCTCATTCTTAAAGCACTGCACACCAGTTTCAGGTTTCCTGGCATTGTGCAGAACATCAGCTAGAAGTAACTAGACTAAAGCAACACAAATTAGAGTCAAACAACTGTAAAGTCTCTTACAGGTGGGCCTGCTGCTCCTGGAGATCCGTCTTTGCCATGGGCACCCTGCAGAAAGAAGAGAGGTATTGGGTACACAATCCACACGCTGTCATGGCCATGACTCAGAGACCATATTCTTGTGTCTGCACATTCCCACTTTGCTGACCAAGACCTAAGGATTCCTCAACTGAGAAATTTCAAAATAATAATTAACTAAATATTTTGTGAAGGAATGTCCAACACTTTATGTGACTTAAGTAGTGTAAGGATAAGACAGTAAGATGTAAAAATGTGTTCTCACTATATTTCTTAAGGAAATAATAGCATCATCTATGTGAATAAATAAGATTGCAATGGATGTATATTTCAAAGTAACAGTCCTAATTCACATAAAAGCTTAGAATTTCACTCCAAAATCCTAAAATCTATGGTATGATTTAAATCCTGTTTAAGTCCTGTTTCCTGTCTTGTAGATATATTAGACCAGGTCCTCTACTCAGTGTTTGTACAAACAAGTTGCTGGTTAGTATATATTAACTGTGCTTTGTTGGTTTTGTTGAATGCTATGAACTATGAATTCCTTTAGAGCAGGGAATGTACCCCCTAATCTCAATCAAAGAGGAATTTTGTCTTTTTCATTCAAACTATATCTGAGGTTGCTTTTTCTCCTCTCTCTGCCTTCTCCTACTGTCCTTTGCTTGTTCGTCTTTGCTGAACCTGAGCTTATGCTGAAACACTGAACTCTTTCTCAATGTGTAATCAACACACTTGAAAAAAGGAAATACAAAATAAGATGCTGAACAAGCTGTGAATTAAGAGTGTTACATCTTTAACTGGAGATTGAAAAGTTTTCGTGTCTGATTTTTACAGATGCTATGTAGTGTTTTAGTTCTTTGCATTACAACTGTTTTAAGGAAAGCTATGAAGTAGGGAATTCTCAACATGTTGAATCCAAATATGTGCTGCCTCTGGATAAGAACAATGGCTGCAAGTACTTACAGGGCCACCAGGATTCCCAGGTCTTCCTCTTTCACCAGCTGGCCCTCTTGGTCCCTAGAAAACATGAAAACCAGTCAGTTAAACAGCTTCCAAACTGATAAGACTGAGCAAAGAGACATTGCTCTTATTTGTATGTCTCACTATTGTTCAATATGTGTGGTGGGGTAATTAATTAAAAAGAATGATGAGTAACTAAGTTAATATTTAAACACGACAGGATGCACATACTTACCGGCTGGCCTGGGGCTCCATTTACTCCAGGAAGACCAGTTTCACCCTGTAATGGAAAGAAAACACCAGTGACAGAATGAACTTTGGTGAGAACACTTTTTGGTTTGCTCATGGGGAAGGCACACAAAACAAGACAACCCAAACTGTTGCCCCTTTTGGCATCATGCTGAGTGTCCTCAGCATGAGCTCAGGTCCGAGAGGTCAGAGAATTCTGAACAAGTGCCAAAACAAAACATTGAACAGGAAAAAAAAATCAGAAAGACTCATTCCTTAAAATATTGTGCAAAAAACTTAGATGACCCAGCCATGTTCTACATTTTAGAATCTCGTGTTTATTATGACTGGAAAACTGGGACATGGTGTATTTCAGAAAGTCTAGCTCCTTTGGAATGATTCTTATTTTTTTCATAGAGAAATTAAATGGGTTTCTTTAATGTCAACTGGATTTCTCTGACTGTGTGAGATGCAAAGCACAGCTGTACAACAAATGGTGGAAGTCATTAATCTACCTACTACAAAGATGACACTCCAGTTTTTTTACCTTTGGACCTGGAGCACCGCTGTCACCCTTGGCACCATCTTTTCCATCAAAACCCTGTGGGAATGGAAAACCATATCTGTGAATAGTATCCCTCCTGCACTCTGTAAAACTTGATTCCTTGTGGTAAAATACTAAACCCCTCTAAGGAACATATTTTCAATAATGAGTGATATCAGGCATTGGATCACTTTCTGACATTTGGGTTGAAGCTCTACAATTGAGGTAACTAAACAAAATTTAAGTATTTGTTACAGAAGCTCAGATCACATTGTTCAGAAATTTCCCTTTAACTTTATGGTTCAGCCTCTTTGAACTGATGACTGAAAGAGCGCAACCATGCAACACCATAATTCCAACAGTGTAACAGACTCAGCTATATATTCAATATACTCAATACTTACTCGTTGACCTTTCATCCCAGGCATTCCAGGCATTCCAGGGATTCCCTTGTGACCCTAAATACATAAATATAAAAAGTTTAATAAAACATAAACTTACTGTACTAAGGGCACAAACCAATTTTTGCCGTCCGTCATGTTCACTTGATTAACTTAAAATGGGAAAACAAAACCTTTGATTAGAAGATCGTTGTTAGTGGGGGCTTTTCCATACCGGTAATCCAGGGATTCCACGATCTCCATTTCTGCCTGGTCTTCCTGGTTCTCCCTATTGAAAGAGAGTAAAGTTGGTTTTAGTGTTTTGCTATTGTTTCAGTTACTGGCAAACCACCAGTTCTAGAAGATCAAATTGAGTCAGAATAAGCAGGTGAAAGTTCTACCAAAGACAGTGGGGAAAATCATAGCAGGGTGACAGTTCACTGCCTTCTGAAAGACAAGTGCCTGAATTTAAAATCTCAATTTTTAACAAGATTTCACCTAAAATCTAAGTTATTTCAAGCCAAAATTTAGAAAGAGATGGTCCCAGAAATCTTATTTTTCATGGTGAAACACTCAAAATGGACATAATCTTCAGCTGCTGGTCTTGCCTAGTGCTGTACCTATTCAGGACTGCCAGCTGTGACACAAAAGATGGTGTTAATGGCTATAACTCTCAAAGTATGACTTAAGAGGAGCAGAAAACTACCACTATTGTCTGTTTTTCTTTGTAACTGGTAATTTATTTTGCCCCTGATCAAGGCAATATATTTCAGGCTTATGTTTTTCCTTTTCCTTTTTGGTTTTTTTTTTTTCTTTTTCCAATTATGTGAATCAAATTGCCTGCTAAAATTGAAGGGGTTTTTGAATGGATAGTCAGACCTAAAGTAAGCCAATTACAGTGGTATTGTCAAATGGAGAAATGGGGAGATGGTAACCATTCTCAGATGCAATGATATCAATGTACTCTGCTGTCCTACCATCTAAGTAACATAAATGGATGAGTAATAGTGAACTTACATCTTTTCCAGGTGGACCAACTGGGCCTATCATTCCAACAGGGCCTGGAGGACCCTGTAGAAAAATAAATAATATTAACTATAATAATAAAGCCTCTTTCAAGCTAAAAATGCATGAAGCGTCATAAAATACGTGTACATTTGACATACATCACAGTGAACAGACAGCAGACAGCAAGCTGTCGATCCACTCCAGTGATGACACATTCATGCCTGTAAGATCATGCCTTTAATATAAACAGTGATATGAAATGAATACGTACGGGAGGGCCGGGTTGTCCTGGTTCTCCGGGGGAACCTTGGTATCCAGCAGAGCCCTATTATGCAGAAAAAAACCAGTTAAGATGTGAGCAATTACATACATCATTTCACAGTGCTATTATACTTTATAATCCCATCATTGTAAAGACACTAGTCAGAACAGTCAACAAAGACCAAAGGTGAATTTAGCAGAATCTACCTCCATGAGAACAGAATAAAAACTACTCCTCTAAAAGGAGATGGATGTCAAAAAATCAGATTCTTTGTGTGTTCACTGAATGAGTATTAGGAGTCCCACTTTCCTTTACCTCCTGTTCAATTTTTGTATGGTTGAACATTTAGGATTGTTAACAGAAGGACAGGCATGTCTTAAAACAGCCTTGGCAGGCACCCCACAGAGTTGCAGAGAGCTCAGGGGTACATACGGACTTAAGCAGGCACAGTATATAACCCTCAGCTTTTGAGTCTTGGTGATGCCCAAGATACAGCCCAATCAATACAGCCCAATCAATTTATCCATAAAATTCTTCAGCATAGTATCTAGATTTATCAGTTGAAAAGGTGCTTAGTATTTATGGCAGAGAAAATGAGAAGTTCATATAAAAGAATATGAGGTGATTATGACAGGATTAATTTTACTTACAGGGGGACCTGCATGACCAGGAGGGCCAGGGGGGCCACTGGGGCCAGGGGGTCCTGGGAAGCCACTCTATAGTG
The DNA here is from genome assembly GCA_035047865.1 of Dendrocincla tyrannina. Classification (NCBI taxonomy): domain Eukaryota; kingdom Metazoa; phylum Chordata; class Aves; order Passeriformes; family Dendrocolaptidae; genus Dendrocincla; species Dendrocincla tyrannina. Next base: position 31,951,118 of record JAWWMP010000171.1, read on the forward strand.
TAGATTAAAAAAGAGTAGATACATTAATGTAAATAACTGCAAAGCTTAATGTAGTTGCAATAGTCATCAATACCTGTGAAATAAAATTTTACATATTAATATAGAGAAAAATTCACAGCGACCTGCACTTGGTGCAGTAAAAAAGAAGTAGCAGTGTATATATACACACTGCTAAAGAAAGACACTGTCTTGTAGCTACAATCCCTTCAGAAAAGGGTTCACTGGGTTTCTCCTTGCAAACTTAACTAACTACTCCACAGAATGTTTTCAAAACTGCAGTTTTCCCTCTTTAAGTCACTATTTCCCTTGTCTCGACCCCCAGAATGATGCTCACAGCTCAGCATTTCAGCTGCCTGAAGGGAAAGAATAGATAACTGGAATTCTTAATTTGTTAAAGAGAATAAATGAGTGTCAGCTTCTCTGACATGTAACTGAGCTTCATCAGCCTGACTACATATTTCTCAGGACTCAGAAGTATACTGAATTAAGGACATATTTTTGTTACTGTTAGCAAGGCAAGCATTTTCACCAGTGAAATCTTTTCTGAACTTTAACAGTACTAAGCCATGAGAAAGAAAGAAGGTCTGGACTAACCAAACCTTCAATATTTGTACTTCCTGTAACAACAACCACAAAAACATTTGATGCTGCAAAACATAAAGCATTTGAAAGTTATCACAGTGGTTCTTTAAAAAAGCTTTTGTTTAATTAAACCCTTCGTTTGTTTCTTAAAGCCAAAAGAGTGACATATATGAATTACATGACAGTGACTCTGTGTTGCAGTACTGGCACTATATCCCACAGTTTGTTTATCCACATAATGTGTTTCATGGCATACTGTCATATTGTGTCAGAATAGGTCCTGTATTACAGATGTTACGGAACCTAATTTTCATAATACAAGATTAACTGTTGCTACACTAGACTGGCATGTGTAATATATTATATCACTATACTACAAATACACTGTTAATTTTAGTTCACAGATTGTCTTTTGTCTAAACAAGTGAGTCACGGTAATATTTGCTTTTTTCTAGGACAAGAAGTAGCACAGTTATGGCCAGGGTAAATGGGGTGGCCTTCGATGTGTGAAGACAAAAAGCAGTCCCGTGCTGTTAATTGTTAGAACTTGTGGTATAAGGCAGCTATAGATTCAACATGAATTAGACCCATCAACTCATCAACAGCAATCAATTGATTAGACACATGGCTATAAACAAACAAGATATTATTTCTTTCAAGCAACACACTGAGGAGATAAACTGATAGTTTGAGGTGACCTGTGCCTGCTGCCAGCATCTCCAGACTGGGAACAAATGAACACGTTTCATTTGGAGGATGTGCACTGGTGGAAAGAGACACAGACAGTATATGGAGGTTATATGAGAAAGGAATGAGGAACTGTGATGTAAAGCACAAAATCAATCTGTAAGCAACAGAAAGCCATGGGAAACAGCAATGGAGAGATGTGTGATAAAGGAAATACCAGGCAAAGGAATACCAGGCATAGTAACCAGCCTTGAAAAATGTTGTTGTTATTTTTTTTTTAATTAATGTTCCAAATTATT